>VWZZ01004029.1:365697-584339 GCA_013399095.1 Psophia crepitans
AAAAAAAAAAAAAAAGCTAATGGAACGGCAGGAAATCTGATTAATTTCTTTTTTTTTTGCAGAGCAATGCTGATGAAGCAGGATAGCCATTTTATTCAGCAATGAGGTAATTTGTTTGGCAAAAATAAAAACTACCTGAATCTGAGCTGAAAATCTAAACTGTGACTCAGCTGTAGTTCAGAAATATTATTTAAATTCACTTGAATTGTGTTTTCATATTCCCACTCTAATTATGATGGATTGGCACCCATACCAAATTAGAAACGGCCAAGAGTTGGATGGAAAAGTTGAAGAACAGCAAAGTTCTGCCTGAAGCAAAGAGGGTGATTCATTTGGAAGGAGGTTTGCTGAGGAATCAACATTCCAACTTCCTTACCTGGCAGTTTGGGGCAATTAGATTGGATATCTGAAACTGCAGCCGAGTTACCAGTCCCATGAATTAACTTTATTATTCTCTCTAGTTAACTAAACTTACCCTGAGAATCAAGGTTTCTAAGTGAATTTGGAAGTGGGATTTAAAGAGAGCTTTTCAATGCAAATATTAGATATGCATAGTATATGGCTATACCACCTTACAATATTTGTAGGAAGACTGGGAACACAGTGCATGCAAAGTTCACATAAACACTGTGAAGATTTTTCTTCCCTATCACTTCTGCAGTCTTATGACAAACTAGGTGTGTCGCTGCACACGTGAAGCAGGTATTCAGGTACTCCACATACCCTGCACCTATGCTCATGCGCGTTTCTAGCTGAACACACCACGCTGAACAGTATGCACTTCACTGAAGTGCCTACATCCGACAGGCAATTCCAAGGAACGATTCAATGCACCCAAAAGGCAAGCTGCTCTCCCTCAGTTTATCTCTAATGGGCCTAGACTTTCACTCTACAGTAGTGAAAATCCTATTTAAAACCTTACTGAAGTATTCATATTTTCGAAGGCTGAAAAGCAGGCTTTATGTGCGTATTATTCTGTTGATTCAAAGGCAGCTCCATTTTTTGCAAAAACTTTTCTTACTGCCATGAGTTTTGGTAATTCCAAGGTTAAAGACGACAATTTCAGAATATCAGTTCATCTGATAATGCATAAACTCTTGCCACTTACTCTAAGGCTTTGTTCTCCTTTCTGTAGCAAAATAGGTAAATTTTTCATTATGTTTCTTTCCGACCTGCTTGGAGGAAAAGTGACAACCTCTATTGCTGCCTAATAAAGCTAAGCCCCTGCGTTACACTGCTCTGAGCAGGAATACATCAGGCAAGGACTAGCTCGCGTTTTGTTCTCAGGACAGAAAGAACTTGCTGGTTATGAATGGAAAATGAGATTATACCGAACAGAACAAAGACTAGAAGTAGGAGTAAAACCAACCAATTCAGAGCATGCTGCAAGCTTACAATTATTACGGGTGAGCGTTTCACCTTATGAACCAGGTTTTCACGACATTTCTGATAAAGCTACGTTTGGAAAAGGACTGTTTTCTTGCCCTGCTTTGAGAGGATTTCGCTTACCAGTTGGGTTGTGTGGCAGCACTACGTGAATTTCACCAATGAGTAGATCTAATAAAGCAAGCTGCAGAACAATATACTGAAGTCACATATGTGCCTTCTGCCCTTTAAATCACAGCAGTTAAAACAAAGCACAGAAAAAAAAGAAAAACCAAACCCTCAACCCTCTCAGCTCTGCAGGCTGGTACAGCCCTGAATCATTAATCTCTCCAAGTGGCTAGCTTAGTCTAGTTTCTACAATCTCATGGTGCATTGCAGTCCATGTCCACATCCAAGAACGTACGCTGATCTGGGAACTCTTGATTTAATACATGTTGCCACACTGCCCTTGACCTCAGAAGGACTTTGAAGTTTTCTGGCTGGAGATGAAAGTTACAGTATGTGTGGCAGAGCCGGGCTGTAGAGTAAGAAAGAATTGCTAGCTCAACAACTTGTTAAAACACACATTTCCAGAACTTTTTTTTTTTTTAAACTAATAAACATACTATTTCCAGAATTTCAGTCCCCTTATTCAGATTGATTAGATGAGAGATGAATTTGAACAGACAGATAGATTAAATCAAGAGTTATGTGTAAATTATTTTCAGTCCTCCAAATCTGGCCTGATGGTATCCATTTCCTTGTCCTTCTGAAGGACTTCTGCTGGAGCGTGGCCTATGAAGCTTCGATCCTTGTGGGCATCACCAGGTTATGAGTGGCAATTAGATGCGAGCTGAAGATATCTTCCCAGAGAGGGCTTTATTCTTTGGAAGTCGTAAGAGGAGACCAGATTCAGAAGCTACTTGTTGGCAATGTTACTTTCCAGAAGAATAAAGAACTTGCAAAGGCATTTGATATAGTGTGACCAAATCTGTGTGAAAAACAAGAGGGATGAAACTCCCCAAGATTATTGTTTGCATCCCTGTCATGTGTTCATGCTGTTCGGACCCAAAGCAGACATCTGTTGGACAGCTTAGTCATGTTGTAAAAAGGCCAGATGTAATTAAAGTGTGTACTCATTTCTTGCCAATCAAAAGGAACTGAAAAAAGAGCACAAAACCAGAACACCAGATCACAGTTTTCTCTTTCTCATAAAGGATCACATTTTCATGAGCAGGAGCTTCATGCTTCAATCTGCTGGGCAGAGATTCACCCATAGGCAGGCAGGCTTTTAGCAGGGGAAAAAAAAAATCCTTGCCAGATCTCTCTCTGGGCTTCTCGAAATGTACTGCATTTTTTTACCAGCAAAAAGCAGAATCAGCTCTTGATACCACTCTGGGCCTGGAGGACATGAAATTTGCACAGACAAATAAGGAGACAGGAACAGTTTTTTATTTCACGAGAGCCAAGGATGAACAAGGTTTGATGACCTCGACACATGGGGTATCTATTATTGAATTTTTCTGACTCTGGACAAAGAGGAGTCACAAGGAAAAAAAAAGAGTTCAGACCACCTTGTGAATCAAAGAGCTTGTAAAGAAAAAAAAAGAGAAAAGGAAAAAAAAGCATCATCTGGTTTTTATGTCCAGACTGGATAAACTAGAAGTTACGGACATAAACCACCATGTGAGAGATTCAGGTTGGACACTAACAACAAGTTTCTGCTCTTAAGAATGCAGACTCGAATTAGATCCCCTGGGAAGAATAGCACATGATGAAGTCTTCAGCACAGGGATTTGTAAGAACAAGTTCAACAAGCGTCTATCCAGAAAGTTGCAGTCAGTCCTGGTTTGGACACAGAACTGGATTAGATGATCTAGTCATTGGGGTGGCTTGCATCCCCAAAATCCTAAACCCCATGTTGAATCAAAGCACTTCCTTTGCCTGCACCTCCAGGGAATTGGTGCTGTGATAATTGTTAACTCTTTTCCAAGAAATCAGTATCTTTTAGGCTCACAGCAGGAAGAGTTCAGCATTACCAGAAGACTCTAATACCTTTTAAGGAATAAAACACTGTAAAATTGCCAAGTAAGAGAGCAGAATGTCATCTTAAGGACTCCCCCACCAACCAGAAAAGCTCGGCAAACTTCAAGTTAAGCAAAAAAAAATCATTTGGCCATCTTGCTAAAATCATTTGGCCAACTTGCTAAAACGTGTTCTGATTTACGGTACTGAGGCACAGGAAACACCATGGAAAGCAGCAGTACACAATCCTTTTTGTTTTCTTAAACTCCCCTGCCAGTCAGTGAACTGGTTTGTAAACTACAGTTATTTACTGCGTGACGTCCTGGAAGTACTTCACCAAAACAGCTCCACAGCATCACAGGTTTACAAGGCATTTGCAAAACAGATTTTCAGCAACTGAAGTAGTGGCAAACATATGGGCTGTTTGTTTGATTCTCCACACCACGATGCTGGTATCACCCCTTTGAATCAAGTATCGGGACTAAAGTCATCCTTTGGTGAGATCCATGAGTGCACTGAGTGCAGGTTAGCAACTCCAATACCTTTAATTTTTTTGTCCCCAGTTAATTTGTGGAACACTATTCTCAGCCTGTTCCTGGGCAGATCTGTTCCTTATTGCTGGAAATCTCTTTTAATTCACTATTTCACCTGGCGTTTCCTATGAATTACCTCTAGGCAGCTCCCTGCTCGGTACCGTACATAGACCTGAGTTGTTTTTCCAGGGTAGCTAGCTGTCTGCACTGACCAAGCAAAGGGGCTGCAGCTGGAATTTTGGCCACCTGCATATGGCTGCTTTCTGCTGGGTTACTCACATTCTTATAATTAAGAAGGAAAAAACCCTTTCACAGATATGCAAATACTCAATAACTATTAACAGAAGTCCTACGGGTGTGAGAGGACTGAATGATATGCTTAAAATTACAAGCAGGACCAACTACTGATGGCTTCCTTTTACTGCTCCTGCTAAAGGATGGCTCTCCATTCACCGCACAGGTGCTGACAGATTGTTTGACGAGATTTTTTCAAGTTCAAGAGATGAACAAAAGCAAGTATTAAAACCAAAAGAGAAGGAACTATTTTCATCCTGTTCTTTCGAACTTCAAAAAGTGCAACTTCTGTTTCTCTCTTCCCACTTGCTCTATCTTTGTCAATATGCCTTAGGTAATTCAGCACAGTTAAACAATCTTGAAGTGATAGTGAAATGATCCAAAAAGTAATTTTTCACTCCTAATTAATACAAAGAAAGGGAGGGGTTTTATGTTGGATTATTAAAAGCACACGTGTTGGATCAGAGATGGAGAGTCACTGAGGGAGGACACACTGCATCCACTTAGCCATCAAAACCATCTGCCTTTAAGTCTAGGCTAGTCATCCAGGCAGCCTACCACCAGCAGAGAGGGATAGGTATCTTCTGGGTATGATTCGACCCATCCTAAAACAACTGTAAAGGACAATACAGATGAATCACTCCATGGAAGTGAGCTAACTACAGGCAGAGCCTATAGCATTAGGTAAAGACAATGAATTCCTAAGTGCTTGATATATTATTAGATGAGAAAAATCTCCACAGAAACTCAAAGTCAACCCCAACTTGAAGCCAATCTTTTGAATCAGATCTCCTCTTTTTTCTTCTGGGATCAAAGCTGCCAGACTAATCTTCCATTAACATTTCTTCTGCTAGACCTTCTTATGTTACAGGTCCAGAAACTGAACACCCTACCAAAACATTCTTGCAATTTTTTTTCAGCCCTTCCAAAAAAAGTTGCAGGATATTCCTGACAAATCATCATCTTGATTGTTTCCTACTTTTAGGAAGAGAGAGACGAGCCACATAATATCTACAAATTTATCTCAGCTCAACTCCCAAGTTATTTTAGGCTTGGCCATGAATTTAGCTGTGGGAAAGTTTGCAAACTATATGGCTGATTAAGCTTTAGCACCACTCCCCAGTCATACTGTGACACTAAACATTCTTTTGTCTATTTACGTATCCTGGCTTTCCCTTGTGATAGTGACTTTTCCTTTTTTTTTTTTTTTAAACAAAAGTGCTATTTAACTGCTTGGGGTTTGGGTTGGTTTTTGGTTTTCTTTCCCCTCAGTTTGTCTCATTTGGTCATACAGCATATTCAGTGTGATGTTCTGACATCACCAAAATTCTCACTGTCCAGACTCAGGATGTTTGTGCTTTCTAGTCACATAGGTGCTTTCCTTTGGTGCGTATACATCATCCGGTTTAGGCCAAGAACCATCATCTACATGGATGCTGCTCAGAATTCCACAAAAATTGGGGGAAGAGACGACAGATCTAATGGGGCAGTTATGGTTAAAATGGCAAATTTCATACTTTGTCACAGACTAATGGAAGATGAAAACAAACACAAATAAAATCACCCTGATTGCTCTAAGTGGCCTTTTTGCTGCCGTCTAAGAAATGTTAACAGTACAGCACAAGGCATTTACTAAGAGCTGCAATTTCAAGCTTTAAAATTCAGAAACCATTGTGACATTTTAGAGGTTTGGGCTTTGAAAACTGATTTTCACATTTTATTTGCCTGGATGCATGGTGATGAAAGATCTGATAGTATCTCCATGACCTCAGCCTACCACATTTCACAGGAAAATGCATCAGCACTGCATCTTCGTGGTAGACAAAGAACCAAATGTTTATTATGGGCTTTATGACATCACAATAGAAGCATAGATTTGACTATATAAGATTTTATATAGCTTAGTTGAGCCACATAAAATATTCCTTTAGAAAACTAAAATTTTTAGTCAATCTTCATATTCTTTTTAGACCTAGTTTCATCTCACAGCCCTTTTCACTCAGTCCCTTGTCAGATATGACTACAACTTTTGGAAATGTTAACAACCTATACTGAGTACAGCAAAGTATGGGGTCTTAATAAAAGAATTAAGCAATCCATCACCATCTCCTTAAGCTTATATTCTGTGTTCAGGCTCTTAATTCTGGCATTCCTGCGGCTTCTCTAAATACTTCTCCAAAGCGTCAGAACATTTCCAAGAAAAAGCCTCCATTCTTCCCCCACTCTGGTGCAGTACAGCAGCCCCATTCCTCTCTACTGTTCATAGGACAACCTGGTAAGTTGGCTTCTAAATTAGTTACATCAGTCAAACATATCAGTTTCTCAGATACAAACTGCATACAAATAGCTTTACTGATATAAGTTAAATAGACAAATATTCCAAATCAGATCTCAAAGGATCAGCTACTTGTCTTATGACAACAAATCTTGTCATTCCCATTTCTCAAATGCAGTCCAACCCAAAAGAGAGTAGAAGTTAATAATTCTTCCTGAATTCAGTTATGGAAGACAATTATGATTCACACATTATCATCATTATTTACACTGAAGGAAAATTAAAATATAGACAAGCAATGAGCACTCAGAAAAACAATGTCTGAGCGAGGCAAGGACCTTAGCCCCATTTAGCCCATACTCTAATTTTTAACTAACTGGCTGCGCTCCCTCGGCTAAATCTCACATAAAAGCCTTAAACTTTGAGGCAGAAAATCCCATTTTAATAGGCATCAAAATCTTCTAAACTTTGCAGTTCATTTACTGCCAGTTTACAACATCTTTGGATCTGCATACCTCCAAAAATCTAGTCACGTGACTCTCCTACGACCATGTGAAAGTCAGAATTAGGTCCAATCCTCTACGCTCCTTCCATAATGGAAAGAAAGAATTTTCTGAAGACGGTTCACCCCACCCTGATACATGTCAGAGGTGACTTGCACCTTCTAGCAGTTCTTGTTCTTCTCCATCAGCTGAGGAGTGAACAGGCACTTCCCCAGAGCAGACTCGGACACAGGATTTTAAAAGGCTGAATTCCACCATGGTGAGTCTGTGCAAACCAAGGAGAGCAAACCCACGTTTCTCAAGAAATGTTCTCAACTTGCCAAGTTGAATATAAATCCTCATGTAATTCTAGAGAAGAAAAAACTCCTCATCATCTCAGATTTTAGGGTCACATCTCAAGGACATTGAGGAATTTCTGGAAATGATTGAGAAAGGAACTCTAGATCTCTATGTGCGATTTAGTGACTTAAATTTGCTTCCACTTTGAAAAATGCCTCATCTGCCTTCTTGCCTGTCATATTAAAAACACCTTCCTCCACAAACCTTGAAACAGATAGGTTTCTTAGGCTTGCTCCTATCATTGTCTAGGGTAGGAAAGAGAAGAGATTATTTGATTCCATACTGAGAAATATAATGAAAGAAAAGATGACAGCAGAGAATTTTGTTGGCTTCCCAAATGGTCTCTGCTACTTCGCAAAAGAAAAGAAAAAAAGACTTATATGTGTGGTCAGCCTCTCTATTTCATGACCGTTACGCAGAATATCTGTGGTAAGATTCATACCTGGAGAATAGGCAGTTTAAGTTACTATCTGAAGGTTAGGAACTGCAGAAAGCTTGTAGCAAAGTGTTAACCTGGAGTAGCCAGAGCTACATTTTATCCACTAAAAAAATTTTAAAAAAAATCACTTCCTACAAATAATTTCAGTTCTCAACACTTAGTGGTGCCAGGTATAGAATCTGCTCTCCATCTTTGCAGAATGCCTTCAAAGCCACCGTAAAACATGGTTAGCAGTTGCATTTTCATTTTAGTCAGCCCAGAGACATGGAGTGAGCCAGTTTCTGGCCTATTAAAAGTAGCTTCACACAGGATTTGAAGTCAGGGGGACCTACACATCTCAGTATAGATGAAGCTGTGCATACCTAGATCTGTTCCTGTACTTGACAAACACACACCACTCACATTCACTTCAAGGAACAGAAATATATCTTTCCATCAAAGTAAGGAAAACCTAACATTAAATTTTTCACACTGTCCTCAAAGAAGTACTAATCTTTCACTGGCTTTGGGGAAACAAAAAATAAAAGGCAAAAAAAACAAACAAACCCACCACAAAACCAAACAACTGTATCAATAATTTATAAGGATCACTTTCAAATATATGCTCAGACACAAGAACTATAACCTCATTGACCTAAATAGAGAAATAGGACCTAAATAGATAGTATGGTTTACCTATTATGCAGAGTACAAAAGAAACTAATTTCTTCAGAGTGAAAAAATACTCTGATAATAGAGAACGTTTCTCACCAAACGACCTCCTTTAAAATGAAGTATTTATTTCAATGCCAGAAGTACCATATGGAAAAAGTCCATCAAAACAACCCATTCAGGGGTCACCTCAGTTCTTGTTCCGTAACAAAGTACGTATTCAGCGTTGCTCCCTGAGATTAATGGATTTATTTTATTATGCATACAATCTACAGAGAATTAGGCAATCTTTACTATCCTTTCTCAAGTTCTTAGGCACTTGTGGTCCATCAAATCTTCTCTAGGTCAGTCAAATCCAATCACACAATAATCTCAAATTTTTATTTATTTTAATTAAAAAAAACCACCACCATCTCCCTTTCTCCTCTTATTCCCAAAGAACTACCTCAGTGGTGATCCCCTGATTTCTACAGTGAGGTTGTGTTTGTCTCAGCCCTGGCGATACCCTGTGTACTCAGAGATTGCTTCACAGGAACTGCCCAGGACAAAACATTTAATATCCAGACTGTGGATATCATCTCCACCTAGTGACCTCCCCTCTGCCTTCTCCTTTCTTCCACCTGCGTGGGCCACTGTCTTGAATTCTGACAGCCCACACACAGGCTCTGCGGCCACCTCTGCCTGCTCCACTGCCTTTGCAGTGCATGCCGCATTGTAGGACTTAGCCCGAACATAGGCTAGATTGGGTCAGAGGAGCAAAGGCAAAACCAACCATTTCTTCTTTTTTTTCCTTCAATCTACATTTACTTCAGTCCTTAGTTCCTGCTGCGGAGGAGTAGCTACACAATCCCAGGGATACGCAGCACAAGATGACAACGCACCTGGACCCACCACTTCAGACCGCTGCTCCTGCCCGCGTGCAGTCACGGAGTAGGAGGAAAATGTTGGCACCTTCATCCGACAGCCCATCTTGGCTCTGCTGAATTTGAAGGCAAAATTGCCACTGCCTTCCCCAGAGTCAGGATTCACGCTGTGACGCCGCAGTTACTAGCACTGTTATTGCCAAAGCTACATTACACACAAGTGCACGTGCACGCGTGAAACACAAGCACCCTGCAAAGCGTAAAACGTTTTGCTATAAACTGTGAGAAAAGTTCCACCCATGTCCCCATCTAACAGCCATTCTCTGGCCATTCCAGCCACAGGTCGCTACTGGTTTTTTCCCTGAATTAACTCCAAGCATTTAAAAGAAAGAACATTTCAATATGTCTTTCTGACAGGTAAGAAATTAACTGCATACCAAGAACTATTGAATTCAGCTTTAATAGTATCAATAAACATTTCTGATTAAATTATGAAATTGATTTTATAATTTTGACCATTACGTTTTTACATCAATATCATCATATGACAGCAAATGTAGTTACTGCTTCCTTATTGATCTTAGACATGGCACTCCAAAGTACTCGTTTGACTATATTACAAAATCAAACTTGATTTCCTGTAGTACTATAGTAACTTTTGGTCATGACTTGATATGAAGAACCAATAACAAACGGATTATCAAGTTATTAAAAGGTATGCTGTGTCCTGAGAAGCCTGGGCACAGCTCTGCTGTGTGCTTTTAGCAGTTTCAGGGCAAGTTTCAGGACTTAGGGATGTTGTTATTCTTTTATGTCAAATAATAATCCCTCCTCTTTCTCTTGATGAGCCATCTATCAGGTTTCTTGTGAGCAATCCAAACACTATGTATTAACGAGAAGGAACAAAGTGCTATTTATAATGCTCATTCAAGCAGCCCAACAAAAACTCGGAGTTTCTGTAGCCTGGGAGCATTACTCTTGATCTCACCCTCCCCTCTGTCAGGATAATAGTTATGTGTTGGGCCACTCCATCTCCCCATAAGGTTTAATGTTCTGTTAAGAGAATGCATAATTCAAAAGGACCACTGTTGCTCCGATACATGCATAATAGTAAATCAAAGGTGTAATGTGCTGGATATTTATGTCTCAGGGTTAAGAACAAGTCTGATCAGATTAAAGAAATTTCAGTACCGGGCTTTTTGGCTGCTGTAAATTTTTCCACAGGCCCTCCCATGTCTGAACCTTTCTGGGCTGAAGGACTGTGAGGCATCTTCATTGCTATGAACTGCCACCGCAAAAGAGGAGCAGCGAGTTGAGACCTTAAGCTGTTTTGTCAGACTGCACTTTTGTAATGGGTCTGTGGGTCCGCTGATGTGTTACCCAAAGGTGTCTTTTCCAAACAGTCAGTCATGTTTCTTCCTCCCTAATTATAGGGGCATCTGTTTCAAAATGTAACTAATCCCTCCAGGTTTTGTGGGCTGAGGAAAGGGGCAGGAGGGGTCAGCTGGAACTTGTGCTCTTATCCCTCTTGCAAGTTTATTCCCTAATATTCGCAAAAGTATTTAGGCCATTGACAAGTATTTGCCTTGACAAGCCCGTGGAGAACTCGATACACTCTTGCCTGTCTGAGATAAACCGTTCCCGAACAAGACATCAGCGGAGCACGGGAAGTTGTTTCACCTTGCTTTGATTAAAAAGAATACAGTTCATAAGCTGCTTAAAAAAATATTGGCAGTTTAATGCCTATGGGAACGAGTGATTTTTATAGTGCTGTTTGAACCAGTCACAGTACAAACAGGTGACATGTAGACCCTGTGAAGTGATTACGGGCCCTGTAAGTGCTGCTATACCAAAGCACCCTATAGCAAGGTCTGGTGGTGGCACGCAGGAATCAGTATTTTGTTCAGTCAGTTTATGCTGATGCTCCTTTTACTTCCTATCCTACCCTGTACAAGGTCTCATGGTGTATTTAAGCAGAAGATGGCCCAGTAGGTCACCCATCAGAACTGGGGTACAGCAAACTAGGGGGTTTGGTGCAACAGAGTTTGATGCCCCGCACAAGAGATTTGTGCGTGGCCTTTCAGCTCAGAGCCCTTTCGCCAGAACAGCTTCCACAAACCTTTAAAACACACAGCCCAAGTCTCTCACTTGTCTGACGTTGTCTCAAAAATCCCTTTTTCGCTTTTTATCACTAACCACTTTTCCAAAACTACACCTTTACCTTGCAAAAGCTCCGACACTTGACTCAGGACTGTGTTTGGAAGTGTAAAAATACCATATATCCACTAGACACTTTGGGCTGGAATCAAGGCAATAGCTCTACTGATTTATCACCAGCTCTGGACGTAGCCTCGGTTGCAGGTCCATCTCTTCACTGAGCCACCTGCATCCTGCGCTAGAGCTCTTAGGTCAACAGCCTGACACCTGAAATCTCCTGAGGACTCCTGATCTTATACAAGGCAGTACGCACCCTAAATTTATCACCACAACATGGCCAACGGCGGTAAGGATGCTCAAGGTACAAGCACCAAGTCAACACCAACCTCCCACTGCAAGTGAAGGAAAGCTTTAGTCTACACAGAGGTGGGGGGGGGGGGGGGGGNGGAAACATGAAAAACCAGGCAAGTTCTTCCCACTAGTTCCTGAAACACTCTGCCTGTCATAGGTTAAGATAACAGCATGCTCTTAGAAAGGCGCTCCTTTTAAAACTTAACAAGTTTATTCTTAAAAGTACACTGACACTGATGAAACAGGGAAGGATGAGTGTCCTTGCTCTAAAGAAGCAACCAACGGGGTTGCTGTAAGTAAAGGTGTGAGTCCTCTCACCTCATCTTAGTTAACTAAAAGCTGAGCATCCCATCTCAGGTATTTAGATGTGCTCCTTTGTAGCTGCTGGAGAGAAATGCCTTCAGAGGGGAAATCATCCCATCCTCAAGTAACTGCAAAAGTGGGATGAATCACTGAAGAAACAGGGAATTTCAGTGACTGACTTAAACTAAAAACTAACCTAAACTCTAGACAGCTAAAATTAGGTGAAGTTAATCACACCCTAAATAATTTGCCTAATTTCGTAAAAAGTAAAAAGTTTGCAGCAGAATGGAAGACAAGAATATCTTTTTTCCAGTCTCAGGTTGATACTTGAACTATCAGGACATTTCTTCCTCGCTGCTGAGCCACCCTGCCTTCACGGCCGTTCAGCATTTATCACCAAGGGAAGGTTTGGAACGGCTCCCTGCGCAAAGCGATAAAATTGGCAATTTTTACTCAGATCTGGGTTCTGAGCTCTGATCATTATTTGTCACTCGCTTTCCATTTTCAAACCAGTTTTTCCTCAAAAACTGCCCAAAGGTCTCACTGTCTCCACAAGTCAGGGCATCTGGTACCTCACAGACCTCTGTTCTTGGGCCAGAAGATGCTCGTGCAGCCGCTAGCCACAATTTATCAAATCAAGGATGAAATATTTTGATCTTCAGCCTCTGCTTCCCTCACTTCAGCGATCTTCCCAAGCACACAGCTAAGTTAAGTAAGCACATAGCCAGAGAACATAAAAATAGATTTTTGGGACAGACTGGGCACAAGCTCTGAACACTTCCATTTCCAGGACCTACGAACAGAAGCTTCATTATTGCGCATTCACCAGTACGCCTCTGACACAGAAGTTAAAAAAAAAAAAAAAAGAGTCTAAAGTTCTCTTCCCGGGTTAGCTGAGGTTAAACAGGTGTTTTTGGTAAGGATTGCAGTTACATTTTGATTACACTAGCCCACATTCTTACATCACATAATGCAATCCGATATACCCAAATGGATCCTTCAGTGCCAAACTGGGGGCCCCAGCTTGATGTTGTTCTAATTGTGTTTTTCATTAATCCCTGTGACCTCTGCAAAGCATCACCAAGCAAATACAGGCTCTCAGAGCCGAGCGTTGGGTTTTCTTCTGGGGGTATTTTTTGCGTCTCCTCTTTACTTCTTGATGGAGCAAAGTAAAAGCAGAAAGAAGTTTTCAAATTCAGCTGTGAGCATTAAGGCTGAGATTTGCCTGAACAAAAATACACCTAAGGAATCAGTTTATTGCAGTTGGATAGTGTGTCTTCTCTAGTAACCTGATCTAACCTCCAAAAGGAAAACTCTTAACTTCTTTAGAGGGCTTTGGACCCAGTCTCTGCTACAGGAATGCAAGCGTGAGGCAATGTAAGCTGCTTTATAAAGAATTAATATTAAAGGGGAGGCTGGGGGGAGAGGCCAACCCTTGATCTCATCCTGGAGTCACTCCACACACTTCAAATATGGCCAAATTCTGTCTCCAACCACACCCTGGCAACCACATTTCCTTTATTAGCATTGCAATGGCTCTGTCTGGGGGGGAGAGTTTGACCCAGGGGACCTCATTCTTTCCTGGCAGGAGCCCATCACTTCAGGAACCCGGGGCTCTCCACGGCCCTGGACTCAGGGAGAGTCTGGAGGTTTCTGCGGAATTCCACCAGGGACACTGGTGGTAACTGGCATCTCCTTACGTTTTGTGCAGAGGAGTAATGTATTTCACTAGAAAACACGTGTCTGAAGTAGAGAGTGAACAGGAGAGATTTCAACTTGCAGAAGCTTCGCTGGCAGTACAGGAGCAGCACAGCTACTTTGCGGCTCGCCTGCTTTGCCGCTCTGTAGGTGTATTTTTGTGTACTCCGGAAAGCGTTTGACAGATGTGCATTATTATGCACGGCGATAACTGGTGTATATTAAAATGAGCTGCTGAAGAGGGGAGGAGAGAAACGATGCACCTGTTTATGCACCTTCACATCTACTGCTGTTTCCTCACTGAAAAACAGCCATTGATTTATGCTCATCTGCATAAAAGGAAAAGACTTTGAAGAAGATTTTTCTATGACAGCAAGGGTAGCTGGTGTCTGTTTCGGGCCCTCAGTCTCTCTCTCAGATACATGCTTTTAAATTCATCTCTGAATTATTTGACAACCAGCTGGAGGTACTGCGCCAATGGCTGCAGCCTGCTCACTCCTGTCCTACCGCTTGATAAGCACAGCTTTTCTTGTGTCTCCTTCATCACGTCCTGTTTTCCCCTGACAAAGTTATTACATATAGCAGCCTTTTCCTTCCTTAGTGTTTTTCAGATTCGCAATTCTGCTCATTTGTTTCAGATAAGATCTTTGCTTCTGCACGTGTTCAGAGGAGGTCTGCTTCAGAGTCATCCATTTGATCACTCTAAGTCTCTCTCATTTTAGAATGTAATATGTAAGGTAAAAGCCAAGTCACCAAGAAAACAGTGGGAATTTACCGTTAATATCAAGATTTCTCCTTTGCCATCTGTATTTTTGAGGAGGTAGAAAGAGGAAGAAGTTCTGTCCCAACTGTGACATCAATGACAGAAGAAGATGAAGAAGATTACTTCTGGGAGGAAAGCTAGGCTTCTGTGCAGCACAAATGCAGTGCAGGAGAGCACACAGATCCCATCAAAATGACGACGGGGAGGAGTAGAGGCTGTGCTGCTGTCCCTTGAACCCTGGCAGCTGCTCTAACCAAGACCACAGCAGAAAACCATGCCATTGCTGGATGATGGTTTACAACTTCCCTGCCTTCCACCTGCAAAGCTGGTGAATCGGCCTTTTGCCAGTACATGCCCCAAGGCTCAGAAAGGTGACTGGAACCATGGGAAAATCATCAACAGAGAAACCAGGTGACTCAGCAGGTCATCAGGATGGAAAACTAGGCAGCAGCCTCAGCCCAACTGACTATTTTAGGACTAATTTAGAGCTAAAGGCAGCTTCAGCAAACAGCCTTGCTGCGGGAAAGGCAAAGCACAGAAGCAGCTCCTCTTCCTACCCCTATGGCAGCAGGGGCCCGTGCATCATGCAGCCATCGCACACGCTTTCCTGTGCCCTGCTTTGTGGACAAACCGCTGTCCGGCAGAGTAGCACGTGTGCTGGTGATGGAGATTGACAGACAGAACTGAAAACCTAATCCATCAGTATGCTACACGACCTTGAAAGGCAGTATGAAAATGGTACGTATATAGGCTTTGCACATTTCCCTAATCTTCCTTTTTCTCTGCCATATGAACCAGAGACAGACAGGGAAGGAAATCCTCTCATATCAGTAAGACTATTTAAGGAGTAAGGCTCAGGAAGGGTGTCAGAATAAGACTCAATTTGGATTTATTATTTCATACTGTTTCCAGATACTTTTCTATTTTATCCACAACAGATTATTCCTGACACTTTTAGAGGGCCCCTGGTCCATTTGCTTATTGGTCTGATCTTTACCAGCAATGAAACTAGAAGTCTTTGCTTACTCGACTTCTGGAGAGTTAAGAGGATACCCTTTTATATTATTCACTGAAATTGCTTCTTGGCTAAAATATTCTCCTGTCGGTGTTTTTCATGTGTTCAGCAACATCTGCAGGATGTGGAAAGAACAGAAACAAACCAGATGTTGCAAAAGGTAGTGACACATAGAGAAACATAATTATTACAGTATCTTGTTCTTTTTTTTTTGTCCATCTTATGCCTTCATACATCAGTAACTTTTACTGCTGAAACAGAGACTGACTCATCTAAGTTCTCTCTAAACAGATTTACAATCATTTGTAAAAATTGACATATACCCCCCATTAAAGCCAAATTTCCTTTAGCAATTTCAGAGGAAAATAGATTAGGGGAATGTGGATATTTATCTCAGCCATCAACATTTATTCATTTACGTAATTATCACTTCATTATGCTGTCAAAGAGAGCACGCAGGGAAATTCACCACTGATGAACCAAACGCCACCGAAGTCCTCCACCTCTCGTGTGAGATCGGGGTGCCAGCTCATGCCCTCGCCAAGCGTTTGTCACAGCGATGCGACAAGGGCTGCGGGTCCTGAGCGGTACGAGCGGAGTCCCTGCGCCGTGCGGGCGAACACCCGCAGCCTGATCCAACAGCGCCCCCAAAAGCAAACCCACGGGCGGCCAGACACCCCGACACCCTCGCAGCACCGCGGCCTACGGCCCTGGCTTGCGTCCGCTCCACACACTGGCTATTTTGTTTCAAAAACTGTTTATTCAATTAGAAGGAAAAAAGAAAAAGAAAAATAAAAAGCATTACAGCCTTATGAACGCCTGCTACAGTGCAAAAATCAGGAGAGTCTCTATTAGATTGGGAAAATTTTCCAGTTATTTTAACTCAGACTTCAGGAATTTTGTAAGGGGATCAGAAGACCTGCAAGCTCTGCCAAATTCTGAGGGAACAAAGTATAACTAGATTAATATATAAATCTTATTAACTAAAATGTAGCTGAATACAGTCATTTGTTATCAAAGTCTTTCGACTGTTTAACGTATTGCAACATTTTGGTCTCACGGGCTCCCTGCCAAGTTGAGGTCTAATTAAGGTGGTTGGAAATGAATAGTGTTCTAATTAGTTTAATTACAATATGATGAATTATCAAACTAATTTTTAAAAACAATGTGCAATTAGCCTTTTAGCATTCAACCCCCCCATTTTCCCAAACAGGAAATGAAGCGGAACATACTTGTTTTTATCAGAAGGCTGGAGGCTGAACCGCCCCAAGCCAGGAGCGCCGGAGGACGCAGCGAGACGTGCCGCACCCCTCCTCCTTTCACCCCGCTTCACGCTTTGGGCATCGGCTCCAACGCCTCTGGCGACGTCTGTGGAAAACGTGCTCTTCAGTCCAAGACTGGATTGACGCTCCTTTTCAGATTGTCAGCCCAGAGTTTTCCCTATTCCTTCACTTAATTGGGGTTGCATAGAAAATCCAGAAGCGTTACATGAGCGGCCATACGGGCTTGGGGAGGTTTTTAGCACTACCTTTCAAAGCAGTGAACGAGCAAATCCATTTGCCCACAAACCATAAAGGCATACAAATTCCCACCTACAGCACACAGGGAAGTCCTCTGTCTGTAACCATCCAGTCCGCGCTCCGTAACGCCAATCGCACAAACACTGTTTTCCATTTTCTGAGTGTGTTTCTTTTACATTTGTTCCCCAAAGGCTATTTTCTGCCTCTGGCTACTAGTCCCCACTACATCCCTCCCCCAGACAGCAAACCCTTCCAGAAATACACTTGCACCTGCATAACCTCAGTAATGTTGCACCCTTGGAAATGAAAGCACCATCTGGTCCTACTGTAGAGCGGTTCATTACTGGAGGAGTGGACAAAGGTCGCCACCTTTCATTAGCACTGCCAGGTATATAAGTAGAGTTTGGCTCAGTTACAGCATAGCTCACTGCTGAGCAATAGAAGAGGACGTATTAAAAAATATAGGCACCCATTGAATGGAAGGAAGGAGCAAAGAAGTTCACTTTAATGACATGAATCCTTTAACAAATAATCAGGTTAAAAATGATCCACTCGGTATTTTGATGAGAATGGATTTTCTCATCCTGTGAACCAGAAAGAAAATGTGGCAGTAAAATAGCTTTCGGCATGACTTAATTATCCCCAGAAAGACTTAGGAGCCTGCTCCAGCAAAGCACTTAAATGCATGCCGAACTTTAAGCACATGGGCATTCTCAAGGGACTATTCATATATCTAGAGATAAGCATATGCTTAAGTGCTCCAGCAAGACACAGATCAAATTGAAGTCTCTCATCAGGGCCTGGAGTCACAGCTAACGCATCTGGCAAGCGCGACAGCGTTTGAGATGTCCTGTCCACCTGGGCGCTTATAAAGTCCCTGTCGTTCAGACTGTCTGGGTGTTTCCCAATAAATGAAAATAATCAATCACAGTTTCCTCGCTTCTGGACTGGCCCGTAGAAAGAGGATTTAAAGAGGCGCACGTATCTGTAGATTAAATCAGTTTACTGGAGGG
Organism: Psophia crepitans; assembly: GCA_013399095.1. Taxonomy (NCBI): domain Eukaryota; kingdom Metazoa; phylum Chordata; class Aves; order Gruiformes; family Psophiidae; genus Psophia; species Psophia crepitans. The sequence continues at coordinate 383,805 of VWZZ01004029.1, forward strand.
AACCAAAACAAGGCGATGAAGTTGCCATATGTTTCTGCTTGTGCTGAAGCTAGTGGTCATGCTTGTTTTTCCTGGAAATTTGTTCCACCAGCTTAGTCTGGCTATTGCCAGAGCCTTCATTTGTTTGTCAGCAGTGGCAAGGATCCAGCAGATGAGGCTCTTGTAAGAAAAAAGGACTGCAGAGCGTGCTGACCTCTCAAGTAACTACGGTCAATCCTACCAAAGGCTAGAACACCACAGGGGAGGTGTTTGGCTGAAATCTGCACGCTGAGGACCCACTCCAGGCTGGATAGGAGCACACTGCTACAAGGACTTGGTGATGCTTTTGGGTGGAACACATGGCTAAGATCCTAGGCTTAAGGACTAGGCATTGCTGCTCAAACAGCTGGCTGCTGTGGTCTTGCTGCTGCTCCTTGGCCAGTCACAGCTATGGGCATCTGGCACCACGAGGGTGCCCAGAAGAGCTGGAGGTTGCTGACCAGTCCAAAGGCCGAGGCTTTCAATACACACGATACAGAAGAAACACAGTTTTTTGAAGAATTCCTCTCCTCTTTATCCAAGGGAAACAAAGAGCTAGCTCTGTACCTTCTTACCAGCTTCCTCAATTTTTGCAAGACTATGGCTGTAGGAAGGGACTGCTTCTTATGGGACCCTAAAAGCAGCCCTCTGGCTTGAGGGGGACCAGGAGTCGACAAGCTGGGCTGGCTCTGTCTGTTCACTACCAGTGATGCATTCGGCAAGACGAACGTTTGAAACAGGTGCGTCGCCAGCCATGCAAGCTTATGAGAACTGAAGAAAACACCACCAATAACAAAAAAAATAATTTCTGGCAATAAAAAGGTTAACACAAAACAGTAGGTATAAAGATAACTTGAACCCATCATTAAAGAAATTCAGTTATTTAGTCAATTTTACTTATTTACAGGCTAGAAGATTAATGAGCTCAAATACAAACTGAGACAGTAATTAGGTTTCAAAAACATACTATAACACAATCAATCATTGCTTGGGAGTATAATGACATTAGGGTAGAGCCCTCTTTCAGCTGAAGTTATTAGCATGTGATTGGTGAAGACTGGACTTGAAGAGAGAGTCTACCCCAGGGTCCTGTAATAAAATGAAAGAGGAATCTTAAATAAGGAGAAACTATGTCTTTGACCCTTTGTCCTTTGCCTGTAGATGTAGAGATACTGTATTTGGGATTTAGGGCTCTGTAACAGGACTTCAGGGAATGATGGCATTTCAAAAGACAGTTGGTATTTTACTTTAAACAAGACTTTACTTGAGACCTAATACAACACAGATAGTATGTATACGTCCTCTAATCTGGGCTTTGAGGCTACTAGCAGTTCCTTCCAAGGCATTTCAGATCTCTTCACAAAGTCTTTGCAAATACATCAACTTAGAGAAGGAATTCAAAATGTTACAGGGCACAAAGTGGGAGAAAGGGTGAAAAAGTAATGTAAAGAAAGGAAAACCAGCAACTATACAAAAGCAAAGTTCTCAATTATTGTTGCTAAAGCATTATTTGTTCATGAACTGCATAAATGGCTTTTATATATCCTTATTGCAAGGAATCTGGGTAAGCATTCCTTACATCCAGCGCCAGCTGGGTTCACAAAGAAAGATAGGATACGGCTTTTAAGGTTTAAACCAAATTTCAAAGTCAAGTTTTTATGCAGGTATCAACTTAATCCAGCTGTCACAGAAATCAGTGGCGATTCTCCCACGGGTTTGAATAGGAGAAAAGTTACAACAGTGCGTACGATTTTTCAAATTCCACCTAAGCAGCTAAAACCAGACACTTTGAGCAAAGGTTTTCAAAAGAGGTTAGAGCACTTCCTCACGTTATCTAAAATATCTTTGAAAACCGTATCCCAAAACAACGTTTGAGCAGCTAAATACAAGTGGCATAACTTTCAGAGATACTGAGTACTCCCAGACTTCAATAATTTCAGTATTCATCAGCTCTTAAAACCAGACTACTTCCTTTGACGTACCCATGCATAGGGTTAAGTACCTAATTCTAAGTGCCCTAGTTTGAAAAATGTCAGCCTTAACCCCCCCCACACTTCTCATGCATACCCTAGTAAATACACACTTCCACAAATAACATGCATCACCACCACATCTAAAGTGAAATCTTCATAATTTCCTTCACCTCAAGGGCTCAGTGGCACAGCCCCTGCATTTTGCTTCTAGCGTCATTCTCTACCGCTAGACATCTAGTTGCTATTATTTATTCACTGTGGTATTCTCAACTATCCCAATTCCCTAATGAACAATTGAAATGGATTGCAATAAGGACGTGACACACAGGAATAAGAAGCTGAAATGTATTTCCTGGCTTCAACCTCCTAACCTGAGGGAAGGTTATGATGGTTGACATGGCTGGGGTCAACAGCAATCGGTTCTAGTGGTTACTGTCACATAGATACTATGAATACTTCTGACAGCATTTCAGAGCAATCCTAGCGGTTGATAAATCAAATGCAGAAGAACCTTAACTCAAAGTGTATTGTAAATAATCTCAAAAGGGGGGGAGGGGGAGGGAGGGGGGAACACAAAAGCAAAACTATATTTCAAAGCAAGAGTGTGAAAACATAACAACATGCAACTCCAATCAATACAATCAATCCTGATAACAAGAGCAGTCAATGCAATTACATTTTATAAAATCAATGCATCCTCCTACTACAAAAACCAGGCAAGGAAGGAAATGAACCAACATCCCCCTGCTCTATCAGCATGTGACAATTACGGTCTCACCAAACACAGCTAAACGAGGAGCAGAGATCCTGAAACCTTGGCAAAAGAGTCAGCACCATATGAAATCTTCGGTCCAACAGACAAGCTTTTGCCTGGCTGCTCTTCTGATCCTCTACACTTAAATTTGTTTTCACCCACTGATATCAAAATGTAATTCTTCCAATAAGATTTTTCTGAATCTAAGTTGCTGGACATCCTCTTTTTCTCTTCCCCTCTGTGACAAAATTACAAAAGCGATGTATAAATCAAGCTGTATAATGACGGCTGCCCAAGAAACATAACTTGTGAGCTGTCTCTTACCTTTCCATATCCATTTAGGGCACAAAAAAAGTCTGGATAGAAAAACTGATCATGTTATTTGCTCATTTGAACATTCTCTTCAGTTGGCCAAAGTGAATTTAAAGGGTCTGCATAAATCCATTAATACCTCCAGCTGTTTGGTATTAAGAACCTTTAACATGTTCAACCTCTCATCTCATCCCCTTCCCCAGGAGAAACCTCTACAGAAGTCACCACATGCCCTGCCCTTGGAAATCCTGAAGGATGAGGCTATCAGTATAGTGAATTCCCAGGTGGGAATTTTAGATTTTACGTTAATTAGGCTCCCTGCCCTGAGTGAAATGATGCCTTTCTTATCAAAACACTGCTGCTGACCTCAGCCCTGTGAAAGTGACTGAATGAAGAGAGACAGCTGAGAGCAGGCAAAGGAGTCTTTCTTCTCCCCAATTAAGAAGCCAGTAAGAAAAGTATTTAAAGTTTAAGAAGAGTATTTGATGATCTTGTGACTAATGTTTGAAACTGGACTGCAAGAAGGAAGGAGCAGTTGCCACAGCCGGTGAGGTTAGAGACCTGCACCACCTAGTGGTGCTTATCTAACTGTGGGGCATTAAGCCCTTAACCTCTCTCCAGGGAAGCCTTTTTTTCCCTCCAGAACCACACAAGAACTTCGACTGCTAAACAGTGTACCTGAGTCAGCACACGACTCACCCTCCAAGGATACGTTGGCAGTGCATGTGCGGGTCTGACTGAGGGAGAAAACCTCTTTTTAGAAGGTCCTGGGTAGTGTTCCCTGCCATCAGGCTTTGCACACACTTACCCCCACCACCTTCTCCCCAGCATCTGTTTGGACATCTGTCCAAAACGGATATGTCATTAATCGCATGCAGGGTTGCAAACTGGGTTTAGCCATAGCATCCTTCTGCAAGAGGTCGTTGATCATTATTGTCTGTAAATGATGAAAGAGATCAACGTTACAGAACTAAACCAGAATCAACTACTTTGTTTTGCATTATCCTAAGCAACAGCACTACAAACATATTTCCAGCAAATCATCTATTTTCCGTTTAACTAGCCCAAAAGAACTGCAGATACAAACCATTACTGCTGTTACATTATGCACTTGCATGTGGGAGAGAGAGCGCGCGCGTAGTTTTGCTGCATTTTTTCTTTTTCTTCTTATGGAACACATCCAGTCTTAACACCCTTTTCTCTTGGAAGAGAAAGCTGCAGTTATTATTTCCTGATATTTCCAGCTTAGCGACTACCCATCTGTAGTTTTTTCATCACCAGCGTTTTACATGTGTATGACCAGCTTCAAGCAGTCACACAACGACAGAAGTATTTGCAGATCCCTGATTTGTTACCTGCATACTTTCCTTGTAGCGTTTTCTCACCGGTTCTAAGTTGTCTCTAGGAAATCTCCATGGGATTCCATAGATCAGATAACATGAAAGGGTCTGTAAACCTGACGTGTTGAATTGTGGACTACCACACACAAAACAGTAATCCCTAGGCATCGTCTGGATCATGCATAAAGCTGCGTTCTCCATCTTGGAGACAGTTACAGCATGACCTAACCTAATTTATTGAGAAAGAAATTTTAAAAAGCAATTATAAAGATGAGAGAAGGAAAGAAATTTAGAATACACCTCACCATCCCGTTATTTAACATTTACCAAAACAATACTGAGGATTTAGTAAAAGAAAGTCATTTTTAGAGAGGACCTATCTTCAACTTTGGCACAGTTTAATGGCTTTGAAAATGAGGAATACTGCCTATCGTCTAGGAACAAAACTGAACTGATAAATAAAAACTTATAAGTTCTTCAGCTTGGCAAGTGACACTTGGATAGAATTCCAGGGAAGCCAATGAGAAAGCCGAGCAGCAATGCACCATGTAGGTAGCCCATGTCATGAGATGGGAAACCAGCTACAACACTAAGCAGCTCTACCGTACCACCGCTCCTACCATGAGGCAATGCAACATATCATCTCTGTTACTGCTGTGTTGTGCGGGACTCTGATCCTAAAAAGAGCTGAATTTGGTATGGATCTTCCCATCTGAACTCAGGGGGTCCTGGAAAAACACTAGTATGTGTATTCAATTAGAGACAGAATTCCTCCTGGCCATCGCAGATGCCTACCTAAGATTAAATGAACTATTACTTGCTGAAGAGCCCAGCTGACTAGACCACAAATGAATTCAACCTCACCAAAAGAAGCTGAAGATACTCATCTCCAAGCAGATAATACTCACGTTGATGTAAGATTTGGACCATGGTCTACAGCAGAGCCATAGCCTGCCTCTGAACCTGCCTGGCTTTACAAAAGCAGATCATAAACCAAACAGTCACGGGGACAGACCTGAAAGCCAGGTCTTCCAAGACCAACTTGCGTGAGCTAAAGTCCTAGTAAGAACTTTTGGCAATTCAAATCTATCGTGATTGCTACAGCTGGGTTCAGCTTCATGGTCTCAGCAAGACCTTCAGAAACGATGAGGGTTTGAGATTGAGCCAAGCTTCTTGTCAGCGCTTCATACTTCAAGGCATTTGTATTTATAATTCCTGATACTTAACACAACAGACCCTAGCATGACAAATCCTAGAAAACTGTTATGCTGGGGTCCTCGTTTTCAGGATTTGCACCAGAGCTTAACCAAATTAGAAAGTATTTGTATGGTATCTCTGTTCGAGCTGCTGGTTGATGTTTTATGTTTTAACGTTTTAAGTAAAGTTTATTATGACAAGTCAGTGAAAGTGCTTTTAGTAGGTCAATAAATCATGGACCTATCATATCACCGAGTGACAGCTATGCAAAGCATAGAAGGAAATTTGATATTATTCCAACAAAATAGCAGCTACAGCTACTTCCAGCTTAGCTGCAAAGCCACATCAGCCTGTTGATGTGAACTGAGGAGGTAAATAATTATATTTTGGGGAAGGAAAGCAAGGCCTTTGTAGATCGTTATCTGCCTGGTATTTCTAAAACTCTCGTGTGGGAGAAACAAATAAATTAATTATTTAAGCTAAATTGGTCCTTTGGATGTCCAGCATGGAGTTTGCTCTAGAATTACCTAATGTGGAGAAGTGGGGAAGGGGCTGGGGAGAAACACAAAGCAGAAGAAAAAAAAGGAGGATAAAAAGATTTCCAAGAGATTGAATTCAGTTTTGGCATCCCTCCAACCATATGGAAATTGCAGGGATGGTAAAAAAAAAAATCTAGGACAAGATGCACAGGACAAGGGTGGGAAGTTTTCCTCATTATTACTGTCAAGAGAAAAAAAAATCTTTTTATATACAAGACAGCAGCACACCTGTTAGATCAGGGAGCATGCCTAGACTTCAGCAGGAAAGCAACAACAGCCCAATCACACTTTGAAATTGTTTACACCTGATCGGACACATATGAGAAGTCTCACTCAGACATGAGGCAGACTTTGAAGAAAAATTTGTAGGGGAAAAAAACAACTGGTCTTACCCCCTTCCGTTCCACAGTGCTTTCAACTGCCTGGTATAGCTTTTGACAGCAGTAGCAGCTGGTTATGGCCTGGTGTAACAACCGTTCTATGTCTAGCCTTGGGTCTGGACTGCATGGCTGCAGCATAACAGATATTACATCACGGAAGGACTCACGGCTGGAAGGCATCAGGGGAGACCCATGTTGAAACCAAGTGCCTAGTTAAAATTAGACTAGAGAATCTAGTGTCATGTTTGCTTCAAATGTAAAGGGCAAAAACATGTGTGTTCGTTCTGGATGCAGTTTCTTTTCTGACTGTAAATTAAGGGATTTAACATACATAAATCTCTTTGTGAGAGGACTGTTACACTTAAAACCTGGTAAAATATCTATGGATTCCCATGCCATCAGGGCTAACCACTGGATCTGTTATGCACCACAATGGTATTTCACATAAGATTTCTAAAATTTGAGAAAACTTTGGAAAAGCATTTTAATCCACTTTTGCCTTATCTCAGGATCTGAGCCTCTCAGCCATTTTCAGCTTGTGTCCTCTTCTAAGGAAGAGAAACATACCCCAGTTTTAAAAGTGAATCAGAGAGTAGAAGGGATGATGAGTCTGTGAAGAAAGACAAAAGATCAATACACATCAAATCTAGGTCTTTAGATAGTACTTTATTACTGCAATCTTCTCTGTGAACAAGAAGTTGTAGAAGCTTGGATGTGAAGAGGTTCACCTGCTGCTGCAAGACCTCCTGGGACAATGCTCCAAACTAAACTGCTATCTACAAAGGTGTGTCACCAGGATTTCACACAGGATAACCCAATACTCTTCCCGTAAAGGCTAAGCAGGGAGGTGACATCGGCTTTAGGGAATATGACATGTGGGGCACGTGCAGATCACTTTTTTCACCCTGTCTCTCTTTTAAAGATCACAAAGGGGAATGATCATACACGCTCAATTTTAAAGCTATTGACTGTCTTATGCGGAGGTTAAGACTAGAGTACAGCATCCCTGATACCTCTTTGCACTCTAGTTGTTATCTTCAGTCTTTCTGCAGGGTCAGAATTCTACCCTTCCAGGTATGGTATGCAGAAAAAAAGAGACATTTTTAGTCTTAAAAATGTCTGTGGCACAGAAGAAGATTGTCTGTTATCACACACCCTTCTTTGCACATTAAAGCACTGTTAAAACGACTTGCAGATTCAGGTCTGAATGGAGAGGCTGCTAAGTAACGTTATCTGTACTGTAACGAGATTTACAATTAATGACTAAGCAGAAAAACTAAGCCTTCAAACTTCTAAGAAAATAATAGATGAATGACCTTAACTTTTCTTTAACCAAGTAAGATAAAAGAAAGGAAGAATGGTAGACAGAAAAAGACAAATATACGCTGTTAATCTCAAGTAAGTACAGTGGTACTGAAAAAGGTCCTTACAGTGAATCAATGGGATTAATTATAATTAAGAAAAGAACATAATTCTGTATAAAATATGGGGTCCAGCAGTGGAGTGTAAAGATCAGAGGGCAAAGTTGGTGTAAAATATGATAAGAAAGGCAAAGATGGTGAATTGAACAGAGCAAGATCACAGCAGGGGTTAAGATAAATAAGACGTTTTTAAAGTGCATACGGAAGGAGAGGGCAGTGAAGGAGACAGAAGGGCCTCTTAAAAATGGCAAGGGTAATTTATTGACACAAGCAGTAAGGGCATTGTTTAAGGGAAAAAAAAAATAATGAAACGAATTCTTCGCCTGAGTGTGCAGAGAGGAGAGGGGACAGATGCCAGAAAGAGACATAAATTTCCCAGAGGAGAAAGAGAAATGCTTAAGGAAATCAAGATCATACCAGTGGTGGTGATCAAGAAAGTGGAATGTCAGAAAACTGAAAAAAAAAAAAAACCCTGCAGAAACGAACATGATGTATCCCAAAAATCTAAGGAGAGGGGAAGAAATATTGCAGAGACACTGAGAACCTGCAAAGCGCTTGGCGGGAAGCCGTATGCGCCGGCAGAAATCCGACCCTGTGCTACCATATGGTTAAAGCTAAATTCGGGTTGTGGATGCCACCCAGCAAGCTGGTATTTTTGCTTCAAAGACCTTTTGGCAGTAAAGGAAATTTTACTAGCAATAAAAAGGCCGGTCGTCTTTGCTTCCTTCTTGCTTGCCCAGTTTCCTTTTCACCACCTGCTTTTTACAAAGTTAAGCCTGTGACAGGAAGGCTGCCTGCGAGGGAATATTCCTGAGGAGCTGTGTGGCCCCCATGCTTCCCCAGAGCGTACCTCAAATCCCCCGTTGCAGCTGCAGTACTTGGTACCACCCCCAGGATGTGTTTCTACCTTTATACTGATGTTTTTTAACAGTATTAGAAAATGGGAGCCTTACCAAAGACATAGGGAATCCACATTAAATTGCAAAATCAGTGACCTCAGGCCATAAAAGCTGCATATCCTAAAGGAGCTGGCCCTGCACGCACCAGCTCGGCTTTAAGCATGTGACTGTTCCATTGATGCCAGTAGAACTGCTCACCACCATCCACCTGAGTACACGTGCTACTGCTCCAGTGAAGAAGCAGCAATTAAACTGGGCCTACAGCATGTATATCACAGAAATGGAAATAGCGAGCAGAGCAGCGGAGGGATTGATGTTGGAGGGAGGTGGTGTCAGTGACATGCACTTAAGCAAAGAGAGTCAGGCCTTAAAAGAGTTTGTGGGGAATTTGGCTACACTAAGAATAGCCGGTACTTGGAGCAGCAGCGGGGCAGCTGCTATTCGTAGAAGTTTAGGACGGCTGTTCTAAACTTAGTGCGCAAGTATCCAAAGGTGGTACGTACTGAAGGGTATGCACAGATGCTACCAGGAAAAAAAAAAAAAGTATTGCTGATTGAAGAGCGTGATCAGGCAAGGTGCTGAGTGCCAGTTCCTCAAAGGAGCTACACTGATCTACAGTGGTTGAATCCCAGCCCTTACATGCTTCCTTCTACTGTTAGCAATGAGATTTCAGAGCTCTGCACCACACAGGAGCGTTTTTCATTGTACAGGATTACATGTGCAGGGCTTAATCCCAGTGCCTTCAAGGGCAGACTTCTGAACAGCTCCATGGGTTGGTATGGACTTTCAATGAGCATGTCCAGCCCCATCATCTACAGCACTTCCCTCAGTTACCACTGAGTAACTGGCTTTACTCTGCTGGGGACAGTTTGGTAGCACTCCCAATCAGCACATGAACTAGGGTCATGAAAGTAAAATGGGCTGACACCAGACGCAATTGGATGCGTGAGATATGCACAGGGCAGGTGTGGGGAGGACAGCAGGGAGAATTCAGATACACGGTGTGAAGCCATAGGGATCGGTGGCTGCAGTCTGTGCTCTTTGGGTGAAACTCTGCCCAGTAATCACTCAGCGACCTTTGCAGACCATAATGACATGCCTAAAATAAATAGAAGTGCAGCTGAGAAATTTAGGACAAGACAGAAATAAGAGCAGAAGCTGTAACTCTTTGGAAGATTTATAATTTATGACCGTTCCATGGCATGAGTTCAACTGTGACCTCTCAGCTGGCAGCTGTCTTTATGCTGCCTTCTCCTTCCACCTGCCTAGTGAGAAAACAGCCACCGTCTCTGTGAGCATGGATAAATCTGTCATACTGACTTACACAATGAACTCTCTGGAGGGAGACTGAAGTAGTCCAGAGAATAAATCTAGCCCTCAGAAACAGTAGCAAGGTTGTCCAAGTTTACAACATCTCCTTTTAACCCCTTTGGTGTGGACCTTAGTGGCTATAATTATAACCGGCGCTGTCTGACACGCTGAAGCCGGGAATCCTCTGCAGCGTGATGGATGCCTCGCTCAGGACAAGTCAGAGTGGGACACGCCAATGATGCAATACACAGCTCTTATCTGACGTGGCAACCCTGTGCTTTAAAGCCTTTCCCAAGGACATCCAGGTGGGCAAAATGGTTTTACAAGAGAAAAATGTCTTTGCTGAAGTGCTCAGATCACAAGGACAAAGCACTGAATTAAATCACTGGAATTTTAAGGCCAAAAAGGCATTATTAGTTTAGATGGATTAACGGGCTCCTTCCACTCCTCCTACCCTTCTGATGGGAATATGGCAGACTTTAAATTGATGCTGAACAGAACCGATGACAGAAAGACAATCATCCTCTAATAAAATCCCCTTGAGACAAAGCGTCTTGGTATGTTCCAGCAACGTACTTTGGCCAAACCAAACGGCTGTCTGGGACTGGGTTTACAGTTTGTAAAGGGAGCTAATGTGATTTCAAAATGAACAGTTTAGAAAACAAATCAGCAACTACTTTTTGTTCACGGTTAATGTTAAGAATTCCTACCTAAATGGCTTCTGAGGGCTTTAGACTGCGATTCATCTGCACTGTGATCAATGCTAAATTCATTCTAATACGTAGTCAATGAATTGCCCATCACTGTAGCTGATCTTGAACATCTCCTGCAAATGTGCTCGTACACCTTTTCAAACATATTTACAACATGCCTATGATGTCTGTTGAGCCACAGAGAAATAGAACCTTAGTTCAACGGCAAGGAAACTACTCTGTCCTACAGCCAGGACCCATGCCAACACCAGAAAATCCCTCTAGGCAAGCCCATTATTCTCACCAGACCTTAGTTTTATTCATGCAGTTTCTTTCTCCTCTAGCTCTAGTTTGCATCTGAGCTTGTTACAGTCTCTCGTGAACAAGGAAAGGTGTCCCAAGACATCTGCAAAGCCACATGCATCTTCACCATACTCTGGCTTTCCTCTGAAGGCAGCTATAAATGGTAGAAGTGGGTGAAGAAAGGCTCCTGCACCCAGGAAAGGCTGCTTTGCAGCAAAGATTATTTTTGCTTTTCTTGCAGGCCCTGAAGAGTGCACTGTGACTGCTCTATGTATGTTATTCTTGTCTCTCTATCATTCTCCTCATCATCCATGTTTCATGTAGAATTTACAGAGTCAGAGTCCTCTGCAATTGTATCTCCTCTGTTCCTCAAACCTTATCACACATGCCAGACACAGCTTTCGTCTGTTGTGCTTAAGTTGTTTCCATGTGCTTTCCTGCAGTGCTCAGATTCCAGTAGCCCACAACATTCACCATTCCTTAACCCACAGAGGAAACTCTATTGTGCAAAAGGAGTATTATTTGTCTGGAACTCTTGAAATTACAAGTCAATACAATGGCTTTGTCACAGACCTTCTATTCTATTACAGCAGTACCACTCAAACCTCCTGGCCTCTAGATCTCTGTCAATAGTAATAGCAAGACCTCTCCCTCAGCCCTTATCCATATTCCTGCTTTGTACCCAAAACCACCAAAGAGCAAGGAGGCCTTTGATGGGATGCAAAAGAGCACTGGCCAAAAGAGGGCTCAGTTTTCCAAGAGGATTTTGTGATAAAATTGAATATCAAAACAAATAATCAGAAGCACTTTGTAGGAGTTGTCTTCCAACAATTTTGAGAAGCTCTTCTGGCATTGAGGCAGCCTGCATGCAAGGAACTGGACTGTGAACCTTCACTGTGCTTTTCTAAGGAAAAAAAAAAAGCAGTACAAAAAACCACCCCAACTCTTTCAAGAACTTCTGTAGACGTGTCCCTGTCCAAGTCCCACAGTAACATTATGAACGACTATGTGAAGAAATCGTGGAAAGCCCTATTCAGACTGTTAAAGCCAGATGCTCAAAGGTGCTGAGTACCCTCATCTTCCCGTGACCTGAAAGGAGCAGGGGTACCTAGACTCCTTTACTGTCTTGCAGAACCAGGCACCAAGCAAACAAGCTTGCATATACTTTTCTCTTTAAACATGCATTTCCATATTGCTTAATTATCTGATTCTGAAAGCATTTTGTTAGAAGCTGTGCGAGGCACATTCCAGTAACGGAGATGTACTGCAGTTTCCAAGATTTAGTTCATAAAAGCTCTGTAGTAATCTAAATATCCCAGATACTGTTGATAGTACAAGAGTGCAATGTAGCATAACTGTCTGCCAGTTAAAGTAACGATCAGGTGGCACGTGACAGGGACAGAAAACAGGAGAGAGGAAGAACAAGCTACCGGCCAGTGAATATTGACGTACCTCGTTGCTCTCCTGGCAGAGATTTTGTTCTCAGGCCTTTCACTCCTATGTCTCAGATATCATCCTTCTCTTCCCTTGCCTTCCCTCCCACAATATCACTTGCATCCCCACAGGGCCTCACATCTCAGTGAAGAGTTTATTCCCCCATGGCACTAGATACTATTACACAGCAGAAAGCTGACTCTACTTTCTTATAGATCTAAGGTGACAAGATCTCTGCAAGCATATATTTTGACCCACCTAGCTGCTGTTCTTCCTCAGACTGCTGAACTCCCTTTCAAAGCATACCTATCTTCAGGAATACGATTTTCTGTCCTCCCCCTCTTTTGCACAGAACGAGGGTGAGCCCCTGCCGTGTCTGAACTGATGAAACTCTAAACATGACATAGGATGTGAGGAAAGAGAGGTAAGTCAACATACCCAGTATCTTCACCAAATCACCAACACAAACTGTCAAAGTGGATGTAAGCACCTAAGTGCCTCAAGACCCTATCTAAGCACAAAATCAACTCCTTTGAGAAACTATTCTAATGAGCATGCATTCTTACAGATTAATTTATTTTTTAAAACACCCCACTTGTTAGAGGCTGGATTCTAACCTGAACCACAATGACTCATACTCATGAACTCCACTACTGATCTTCTCCACACGTTGTATGACAGCGCACAACTTGCTTGTATTACCAGCAAGGTTCCCTTCGGTACACTGGTCACCGTCCACCCACCGTGGTGGTGTCTGAAGTGATGGATTGAGAGAGCACAGAGAGTCACAGCACACGGTGTTACAACTGTAGCAAGCTGTTTTCTTCTTCCTTGCCATTTATGTCTGAAAAGGGGATATTATTGCTGAGCCTGGATGTGGAAACTCAAAAAAAAAAAAAAAAATAGTCTGGGGAGTAGCAATAAGGAATGTTGTTTGCTCAGCAAGATTTGGGAAGAAAGGAAATGATCTATTTTGTGAATTGAAATTATCCCCTTAATGAATTTGGCTCACTATTTCTAGACACACACAAAAAAAACCCACACCACCATGCTTTATTTTTGTAAAAAGAAGTGTCAGCTGTCCAAAAATACTGAACAGCTGTCCTGAAATAGCAGATTTTCCTGTCTGTTTTTTTTATGATTCAGTCCATTCCATAATTTTGCAATGAGAACTGCAGACAGTTCTGTTTTGCTTGCAAGAAATATGCACAATATGGCATGTGCCTCATAATCTTCTGTGATTAATGTATAAAAACACAGTCAGACCATATTTATACGATGGCTTGTAGAATTAGAGAGATTGATCTTGGTTTCACTCACGGCCAATGGCTAAGGAGCACTTTAATCTGCTACAGGTGAAAAGGTAATGCAAACACTCTCATGTTTATTTAGGACAGCGATTGGGAATATTTCATGCCATATTTCAAATACAAATACTCTTTGGCCGTCGCAGAGTCAAGGAAATATAAAGTCATTAGTATATGGTTTTCTACAATCTATTGTAAATATTAAAATTACACAGGTCATTTGACCCAAATTGAGATTTCTGCCTAGTTTCTTCACTATCTTGGCTTCCAGGGGACTGTGAGAGGAAGCAGCGTCCACCATGGCATCACAGTGCCGCAAAGCCCACTCCTTAGTGAAGCGGGAATGGCATTTCAGGACGTTCTTGGCAAAGGCTTCAAGCCACCTGAAGGCTGAGAGCGAGAGTCTGCTGTCATCTGAGTCAATGGAGAAGCCCCCTTTGCCTTTCAAGGCTAAACGCTGTTTTAAAAAAATGCTTTACGAGAATTATCTTCCTGAACCTTTTCCACACCACCCCCTCCCCTCACCTCGATGTAGCGGTTAAGATTCACACCTGCTGGTGAATCCAGTCAACCGGACTACTGTCTTGGTGTCTGTATGAGAACCCTTACTAAGGAGTCTCCAAGGTAGAGCTTATACATACCAGCCACACTTAGTGTTCAGCTGGTTAGTTGAGATGACTATTTTATGTAGGCTTGGGCTCATTTTCATAGCAACAAAGGAAATCTCCTACAAGGAGGTAAGAGATGATGTGTCCCATGCAAATCCACTCATTGCACAGAGCGCCACTTTGGGAGGGTCACAATTTATTTCATGTACTTCCCCTCAAGGGGCTTGTGTTTCTTCTGCAAGCTGAACTTCCAGGTCTAAAACTACCCAATGTACTACTACTGCTTCACGTGCTAAAGGAATAAGTCTCCACCCCAAGCCCCTCATACAAAAATTATCTGAATATTATTCATATGTTTAGATGACATACTAAGTCAAGGAACACTTAAACAACGAATGAGGGGATAAAACTCCAGCAGCAGTGAAACACCATTCAGATCCCAGACACTTTCTCCTTCTTCACCATCCTAACCACACCACCTTTCTAAAATCACCATCTGCTTAATCTTTTATTTTTTTTTTTTCCCCGAGTGCCTGGAAGGCCTCAGGTTTAGTAGCTTTTTACAGTTCATCTCTACTCTGTAAAACCATGGAGAGAGAGAAGGGACGGTTTGAAAAAGTGGAAACAAAATTAAACAGGAGAGATCAAAACAACCCCAAACACGTTCTGGGTCAAACCGACATCTGATACAGGGACTCTGTCTTCATTGAAGTCAGGTTTGCGCTGTCTGTGCTCTTTAAGGTGAATTTGGCTCATGATACGGTCTGAGATAACTTATTGCCTGAAGCCTTGAGTACCTTAGCTCAGCCTTGCAGTGACGAGGAAACTGCGTTCAACTTCAGAGTTACTTTTCATCTACTTTGAATATTCAAGTGACCCAAGGAGTCAGTCAGTCATGAACAGCAATATATGAAGCCTTGGGCATTTTTAGTCTAACAGATCGAAAACATTGGACAGCGGTTACACAGGGTTACTCTGACAAATGAACTCCAGCTATTCATTCAGATGACAGCTCACTTCAGTCTAAGGTTGGTTATAGAAGAGCAGCCAGATACTAATGTTCTAGGGCTCGGGAGACCTGGGTGCAGTACCTGGCTCTAACGAGGACTTTGTACGCACTTTACGCTGCAAAGAGTTACTACCTAACTTCAGGCACCTGCGTTAGGAGCTGAGCATCCACACACACCCAACGAAGACAAACAAGACTCCTGAGGTAGTCAGTGAGGCCCTTTAGCAAAGCGCTACTTCTCTACCTCCATCCCAGAGGTGGTTTTATTCATTCCTAACATTGGGGGATAAATATAACCCCGCCATGGCACACGTCTTTCCCTTGCCTGCCTCACAGCTCTTTGGAGCATGGGGAGATGCCAACAATGGTTATTTGCATCATCTCACACACGGGGGACTTGCATTTTGATGGAGTATGTGAGCAGTGATATGCAGTTCACTACGATGCACGCTATCCTGCATGAAAAAGAGCTTTGCTGGGGGTGGATTAAAAGTATAAGCATGGCACAGGGTTGTGCAATCCCCAAGACCCATCCAGTCTACGTTATCAGTGGCTTAAAAAAGTAAGATCACCCAGCAACTATCAGCATAAGCAGCTCCTTCTAAGCAGGTAAAGATAAAAGCAGTAGCATTAACTGGAATGCCTTCACTTTGTTCTCCACATGATATTGTCTGTGCAGAGTGGGCAAAGATGTGGGCATCCTTGAGACTTTTCTCATTCCCCGAAAGGCATCTGTGCTGCAAGAAACTAGGGTGGGCTAGACAGACAGCACAAGCTGAGAAGCTTGTGCAGTCAACACCTCCAAAAAATCCCCATTGATTCACTGCCTTTCACAAACTCTAAACCCCTATGACAAAAAAAAAATAAAAAAATAATAATAAAAGTACCATTTAACACTTTCACATGGGACTCCTCACACAAGTTTCCACACGCTACCCTCCTTTGCCCTGGAACAGCTTGCTTCCAGGCATTCACACGCAGTGTTAGTGTGCGGAGGGGTTAGAGAGAACAAAGTCAGTTCAAAATATCATTTCATCCCTTGGGTCCGCGGGCTATTGGCTGTGAATGTAAGGGAATTATCACACATGAGCTTACTTCTACAGGCGGCCTGGCAGGAATGCATTCCCATTCAGTTAAAGAGCCTTCACAGGGAGCAATAGAAATGTTCTGTTCCTTCAATATCTTTTCATTCCTCTTCAAGCATTTATACAAGTATTCAGGGGCTTAACCAGAAATGAAAGAAATTCATTTTAGGTTATGTGTATTAAGAGGCTCTGGGACTCCTCTACCTGTCTGACTGTGCTAAAGATTTTGTTAGCTGACACTTTTTTTACTTCTGGTAACTACCAGTAAATCCCAGGACTGAATTATTCTGTCCACCTGAAACAAATTCTCTTTCCACACTGAGAAGCATTCAAAGCACTTGAAGATGTATGGCATACATTCGTCACATTTACTGAAGAATTTAGTTGTAATCGCTTACAAACACATCTGTTGCATTTTAGCTCAGTAAGTGTAAATAACAGAAATACAATGGCATGTGCATGTTGGATGCCATCTCTTGGAGGGAAAAAAACAAGTTACATTTCTCTTAACCAAGCACTTCATTGCCAAAAAAAAAAAAGGGAAAAAGAAAAAAAAAATAGTACACCACGCTGCTTAGGGAAGCAGAGTTGATTAATGGGCTAGCCTGTTAAACCATCTGCTCTTGAGGACCCAGCTTTGAATCCCAGTGCCCCTAGCTGGGTCAGCACTTTTCCTGGTGCTGAGAAGCGACATTAACTTTGCCGGCCTCTGCTTTTAGGAAGGAAGAAAGAAATAGTCCATGGAATTTCATTTGCCTTGGAAAAACAGAAATACCTTCCCAGATTCTGAGCGCCAATGTTAGCAAAGTTTGCTGAAAAGGAAGTAGTGGATCAGCATTGTCTAGGAAAACAACAGGTAATGCTGCAACTCAAGAGGACCAAGTTCACGATGTCTCTACGGGAGCAGAGAATAACCTGATCAGCGTTGGAGTGGAGTGTCATAAAATTAAAAAGGAGAAAAAAAAGGGACCTGAGTGGAGCTTGTGACACACTAAATAAAGGCACTTCCTGACACTGTCTTTGATAGGGTCCCTATCTGCTTGTCACTTGGGCAAAAGGTAATGCCGGCCTAGCAATAAATGCTATAATAATGTTTCAAACCCTTTGAACTAGGTATCACAAAAGCTGGGGGCAGTCAAAATGCCAAATAAAGTTAACTAAGCACAAGAGTGGAGGCCAGAGACAGATGCTGTGAGCTGAGTGTCAGATCAAGGGATGAGATCAACAAGGTGCTTTAAGAGGCATTTCCTGGTTAACTCAGGAATCTCCAGCAACCTTTGTAGTCTTTCATCCAAGCCTTATTAAAAGAACAGAGCGTGGGTTTTATAAGGGACACAGAGATGCAAACGCATATTCATTTAAACTCACCAGATCTAACTGGAACTGGTTTGGGTAGCTCCTCT
Source organism: Psophia crepitans (assembly GCA_013399095.1). Lineage (NCBI taxonomy): Eukaryota > Metazoa > Chordata > Aves > Gruiformes > Psophiidae > Psophia > Psophia crepitans. The sequence goes on from VWZZ01004029.1 coordinate 401,790, forward strand.
CCCCAGTGCAATGTTTCAAGTAAAGTTATCGTAAAGAGGATACAACGAAATGAGAGATTTCAGCTCTGAAACACCAACATAACGTTTGGTTTCTTGTTGCCAGTACCAAGTGCCTTACTACAGAGACGTCACTAGTAAGTTTTGTAGGGGTAAAAAAAGGAGTTATTAACAATCTTTTTCATCAACAGTAACAAGTAATTAGTAGTTTATCAGTATTTTGCACATGAGAAGTATATGGAAAGCGAGTGATAACCGTACAAAGTAGCGTTCACTCTGATACAGACATTAGCCTCGCAGTTAAATACGGCCTACACAAAAATGACGACAATTGCTTTGAGCGGTGAAAACCCAGCAACTATAAGCAACGGTGGAACAACAGCTGTCTGGGATATGCTGCACCTTAAGCTTTGGCACAGCATGGGAAAGACCTCAGAACCCATGCCAGTAGGATCGCAAGCCCCAAAATCCTCCACTCAGCAAGAAATCCACCTTTGGCTTCCAGCGCCAACACGTTACTGCAGCAACCCCTCCAGCAGCCACCTGGGAACGGTTCTTCCAAGGTGCCAGTGACATTCTAGTGATTTCAGATACGCTTATCTTCCAACTCTGGTTTCAACTCAGTGACTCTGGGCTGTGTTTAGTCCCTTAGTGTAGCGCCAGGGGAGGTTCAGGTTGGAGCTTAGGAGAAATTTCTTCTTGGAAAGGGTGGTCGGGCATTGGAGCCGGTTGCCCAGGGAGGTGGTGGAGTCACCGTCCCTGCAGGTATTTAAGGAAAGGTTAGACGCGGTACTGAAGGACACGGTTTAGTGGGTAATAGGTGGGGGGGACACGGGTGGACTGAATGATCCTTGGGGTTTCTTCCAGCCTTGATGATTCTATGATTCTACATCATCACGATCACTTCAATTCGCAGGCTGCGGAGGGAGCCAGGAACCGGCAACCTAGAAAATCAGGTAATCTGAATGGCTTTTTCCTTTCATGGACATAAATATACACGTGTTTGTACACAAACACATCATGATTTTTCATACTTGTTAGTGCCATGCTGCCATACTGTACAACAGAGAAGGTGGAATATAGATATTTTGTTATACACGTGCAGATACGTGTGTTAACGTGGTACATATGCCAGACGGATATGATGACGACTTGGTGGCAAATAAAGGCAACATTCTCCCAGATGGGAAACACCAAAAGTGGCAATTTTTTTTTCAACTTGAATGCAGTCATCAAGTACTCTTGCCATGCCTTTCACAACACAGACAGAATCGCGATCCAGTGTTTTCAGACTTGAACGATTAGCCATATGTGTTTCGCTGAACATGCTGAGCCAGATACCACCGCCAGCGCCCCCGAAATCCATACAGTTGCATCAGAATAACGCAAGAGAAAAATCTGCCTCTGATTACCAAAAAAGATGCTGTATTTTTCTCACAACTGATAGTTTACGCTGCTGGTAGCATAACATCTAACACTGTTTTATAGCACATCTCTGCCCTAGTTCCTCTACTGTTGGAAACATTAGAGGAGAGAAATAACAAAACCGCACTGTTCTCACCTCTCAGCTTTCACGTGCCTGTGTGTGGTGTTGCTTCCTCTAACACGCACTGATCACTGCTCCCGCAGCAGCCCATGTACTAGCATCGTTAGGTGAGTTATAAGTGAAATCTGAGCCCTGTTGCGCTGTGCTCCATAGAAATACGCTTCAAGAGACGGTTCCAAGTACCTACCAATTCTAACAGTTGAGATTAAAAAAAAAAAAAGGTTGGAAGGAGAATCAGAAAAGTACAGACGAGTCCAAATGACACACGAAGAGTTAGAGGAAAGGAGTCCGATCCATCCTGCCCAGCGCATTAATCCGAGGGCACCACGCTTACCTCCATTTATCTTTGGAAACCTGGGCAGAAGACAAGCTTGAGCAGCAAATTTTTTCACATTGAATGGACAGGAAATGTTAGAAACAAGCAGTAATGGGTAGCTTCTGACTGAAATAGTCTTGACATATTGAACATTGTAGAACATTAAAGTAGCGTCAATATTTATTATACAGATATGTGTATTGATTGTGCAGTAAAATGATCCAAAGTAATATATGCTATAATAATAATTTAACTCCATTCAGAAAAAGAGCACTGATGTGCAGAGAAGGTGGGGGGGAAACACGTCACAAAAGACTACATCAATTTATCAAATTAGTTCACGTGGGCATCTGATTACTGAGGAAACAGGAATAGCTAATACAGAGGACTAGACACCTTGCATGAGCCAAACAAAAAGAAACTAAGGCCACGTTTCTAAAATACTCTAACAGCTCGTTGGGGTCTGCCAGTTTAGAGCAGCTGAGAAATTGGCTGTAGCACTCTGCACTGCAAACTCTGTAAGGTGCCCTGTATCCTCTCTCATTCATTTGCCTTTTCTTATGAATGACTAGCGAATTTCTATATTCAGCGTTACCACGCGACACATCAATGCAAACCCCAACTTTAATGATTCTATTTTATTCTATTCTAAACACTGTGCTGTGCTCTGACCATGAGGGTATTAGCATTTACAGAGTCGCAACCGTTAATTCTGAAGAGATTTGGATAAAGTAAGAAAGTCTGCGTTTACTTCCAAATTCAAACAGATGTGGAACCTCTTTATTCCCCCCTTCCTCTTTTTTCCAAGTGTGGGTTAAGGAAAAAATTAGCCTGCTTTGGAATTTTCTTTGTTTTTATTATCTCTGGTGAAATTGGATTTATTTAACTAAACTGGCTGTGTATTTAAGTCTCTAAGTTCACAAATCATCCACGTAGTCTTCCCAGGCTCCATTTTTGCCTAATTGCTGGTAACAATTCCAGCCATAGGACTGCTTACACAGCATCTTTCCCATTTCTTCACCAGATGACCCATTCTTTTTTTTCTTCTTTTTGCTTTTAACAGGGGAATGATAATGTTCAGTATTGAATTAGTAATGAAGTTCCAATTAGAGACTGTGAAACTCTTTGGACTTGCAAATATTTTTAAGAATATTCAGCTACATGGTACATGGTGTTGGACAAAGCCAAACGTCAACAAGGAACCAAAGTCATCCATTTACAAACTTACTTACTCCTTTTTTTTTTTTCTGATTTCGGTTATTCTTGCACTATGCACTAACCTTGTAAACATCTCCTGCCCTGCAGCAGTGATATGCCTTAGGAAAGGCCATAGTTCTGACTCAGTTTGAACCAGGAAGCAGCAGAATTGTCCTGAATAATGTCTCCAGGCTGCCTACAAGCTAAAAGAGCTTTCTACAAGCTCCAGAGAAACATTTAGCATTTTGCAGACCGTCACACTGCTGTTGCAGTAGTCATACAGCTCTGCAACACCCACACCTCTAGCCTGCACCCTCCAGGCACATCTGATCTGGACCAAGAGCAGTCACATGAGGAATAGAAGTAATATTGGTGACTTGATTCAGAAGCTGCAAGCATACAAGCAGGTTTAATTAACACGTAATTTTGGCCATAGGCCTATATCCAAAGACTGTATCTCTCTGCAACAAGCCTATAATGATGGTACAGAAGGACCCAATTTACTCAGAGTTTGCTCAGGGTTGGCTAGAGACATGCTGGACCTGTACAGATGACTCTAAAGCAGGGCTGAGCTTAAATGCTTTGTTTCTCCGTACACCTCGTTTCATGCCTGGATGGCACAGTTCATAAAATGAATCTGGCCATGGCCGGTCAGATGTGCCCTTCCTTACTTGAATTACCAAGACCCATTTCAACCTCTTTACTCAAGTTGCTTATACCTCTTAACACAAACCACAAGCAGAACAAATACTAATATTTTTACAATTTCTTCACATAGCTACATGGAGAATGGGGGATTTCCCTTTTCTGTGTCCCAGAGAGATGGTTTCAGCACTTCTCCTGACCCTGGCTAAACCCTGGACATCTGTAACAGCAAATGAGAGCACCTGCTGGAACGGCCTTGGCCTGCTTTCGGCTTCTTTCTCCCTGCACCATCCCTTCCCCCTGCCCCCCCCCCACCTTTTTTTTTTTCTTCACATTTCTATTCTTTTCTCTTCGGTCGAAGAGCGGCTTTGCTAAGCTTGCTAAGATTGCTGTAGACAACAGATAAGCAAAAGCAACATTAAACAGCCCAAAGCAGACAAAAATTGATGGCGACTAAGACTGCAGTCTGTCTGTGTTTCCATGCAGCGTGAAGTCACAGGTAAGAGTCAGCATCAAACAGAGAAGTAACTCCCTGACTTCATTGTCCTTCTTTGTCTTTGTTCATTTTTCTTGTCCTGTCCTCAAGGCAGAGGGGGAATTAGGCTCTGAGACAGCAGAAACAATAATAGCTCCAAGATAGCCCTCCCTCTCTGAAAAGCACAACTTACTGCTATCATCTTCCCATCAGGGAAAAAATTTAGTCTCTACCACTAAAGGAAAAAGGGATGAAATATTGTTAAGATTAAAAAAAAAAATCCAACCAAAAAATTCCAGAATAACTGACTTTTTAAGTCCTTAACTATTTTTCAACTTGTATTTATTCTCTTTTCTAATATGATAAAAAGATAGATAGCTAATGATTTTTTGTTGAACTCCACAGTAGGCTATGGTCTTCATGTTCAAAGTGCTTGGGTTTATTCTACCTTTTATTAGCCACTGGCAGCACCCAGTTGGGTTTAAGCTTTTGTCTCTAGAACATGTTTCCCAGCAAGAGTAAGAAAGCAAACCCCAAACCCCACCAAGAATTCACAGGTGAAGCCAACCTAATCTAAAAATTCCTGTTCACTTTATGCTCTCATTTCAGGAAATTCCTACTTCCAGAAAATATTTTGCTTCAATAACTGCTCCAGCAGTCAGTATAACACAATGCTACCAAGGTTAGTTTGCTCAGGCATCTGCAGGTGGTAAGAGCAAGGGGCCGTGCCACGGAGGTACAAGGGATTAGGCTCAGCCCGGGTTCACCCACCAGCTCCAAGCCGGCTGCCCACAGATTAGGAAGCCCTGTACCATGCTGCTGGGGAAGCTGCTCTACAGCACTTATCAGTGACCCCACCAGGGCTGCTGCATTTCAGAGGTGTTGCAACACTCCAGACCCTACTGGACTTTGTGATGGGGTCTAGAGACATGTCAGTATTTGAGATTTCAGTCAATATATAAAAAAGGAAAAGAAAAAAAGAGAGGGGGTGGGAGGAAAGCAGAATCCAGGCAGAAGAAGGGAGCACAGCCTGTTTTGGTTTTGTTTTGAAAGAGCTTTTTTTCCTGAACTGAAACTGTTTGCATTTAGCTCGCAGCCCTGTTTGTATGGTACAGATACACTAATGATTAATGATGTGCCAAGTGGTTCAGAGAAATTCAATTCAGACCCACAGATACTTGTCAGTCCCCAAGGAATCCAGAGCAGTTTTTAAAAACCGACCCACTAATTACCCATGAAAAGATTCAGGTAGTAGAGCACACTTGACCTTATTCTCAATGGCAGCAGTAGGTCTGATTCCAGGGAGTTTCTTTTACTTCTTTAGTTTTCCTGCCCCACAACTTGAAAGGCCACAGTCTAAGATCAGCTTCCGCTCCTCAGGAGTTTCCTAAGTTTTCCAGATGATATTTTGCACAATGATGTGTCATTTCACGTTGTATCAATCACATTACAGGATGTCACTTAATATAGCATAAGGCAATATGATTGACACAATCTGAGATGACTTGTCACAACACAACACGTCAACTGGGACGTCTGGACGTTTCGGGTTTATGTACACACACACAGCCTTCAAAGGGTGGGGGTGGAGGGAGGACACTCTCCCTCCTTTAAAAGTTTTCACAACAGTTTCCATTGTGGTGATTGATAAGCATCTATTAAATACATTGAAATTTCTGCTGTCCTCTCTCTAGGCTACCTCTAATAATAAGCTACCAGAGCCTGAGTTTATTCCAGCCTCTATTTATAAAGGACACCTTCTGGTGACATATCGAGTGCCCTGTTCCCAAGAACGGCCTTATTGCTGGGGAGTGGCATAATACAAAAACTCATTACAATTAACCACTTGTCCCTTGGTGGCATCTGACACTAATTCAGCTCCTATACAACTAATTTGGAGTAACCTCACAAAGCAATCCCTAAGCAACAGTAATTGGCTAATTCCCCTCTACTTATGGTTATGCTCATTATATTACAGACAACTTTAAATCAGGCTGTCATCGCTAGTTCTTGCTGTCACCAAGGCGATACGGAAGGGTAAGTTACTACACCCACGATTGCTTGTAACCCATCTGGGAAGGAACGCTCTGTCCAGGAGTGCTGGGAAGGTGGGAAATCCCGAGCCGCATTCTACAGGCCTTAGAGAAAACAAGCGTGATGGCAAGGAAAGCTGCCGAAGTTCCAGGACTTCAACTCCTAGCAAAGAAGCACGGCTTCTTAATGAAATTTTAAGGAAAGTATGTTTGCCATAAGATCTCCAGGCAGTCTGGTCTGGCAGAGAAGCCCTGACCGGGCACTGGTATTTGAGTCATGTTATTGTATTCTGTGTTCTCAGAGCCTGGCTATATGGCAAGGTGCAAGCAGCCAGCAGCTAACCAGGACCACTAACAAAGAGAGTTCAGACATGTCTATGCCCACCTGTAGATTTCGTGTTGTTCTACCCCATGTCTCCATTCAGCAAGCAGAGCTTGTACTTTACCGGGGGTGTTTTGAAGCTAAAATTCACAAATGGCTGAAAGATGCACTGGGACTGTTGAAAAGCAGAGTACAGAGGGATTTCACGAGTCTGTTAAAGTAAACTGGATCTTTCTTGGACTGCTGCCACTTTTTGCATCTGGGGAAATAACTTAAGAGTGGCAACTGTACTGCCAGATGTTGCAAAACTAATATTTTAAGTTCTTTTTTGTGGCACACTGTGGTGTTACGTAAAGGTATCAGAACATACTCTAAATACGCTAGCTCAGGTACCAGGAACAGCGTGTTCTGTCCAAGACAGCTCTGTCATCAGTCAAAAGTCATAGCAAAAACTACATGATTGACTTAGAATCTCCAGCACAGAGATCAGATGATTCTTCCATGGCATATGGTGTATCCTGACCTGATGAGCAGCTGTAGGGAAGTCAGAAGTGCAGGTATCTGCAGATATGCCATCTCGGATCACATCTGAACAGTGGTGCCTGGCCAGAAATACAATCTCCCATATTTGTTCTAAGACTGCAAAACTGTGGAGGGTGAAGGAGGAGAATTTTAAGTACAATAGATGCAGATTAAACTTGTCGTGGGTCATGTTGGTGTTTCCTGCCCCCCTCCCCCCCCCAAAAAAAAATAGTCTTCAAAAACTAAATGCTTCTGTTTTCCCCAATATGTTCACCAGAGTGTTCTGCAACATGGCGGTTCAATTCATATTGCCCATACGGTGACCCATTTTTTAAAATTCAACATGCAAAGATATTCAAAAGCAATTAGTAATAAGCAACTGTGAATCAAGAACTCCACTGTTCTGTAGTTAGTATTTCTTCCAAGTGCCATAGCTCTACCTTTTTCTAAACCTGTATTTACAGATGGAGTAGAGGCTCAGAGGCACAGAAAAATTGTACAGATGAGGCTAAGCAAGCACCACATTTCATTTATAGTACCTCTAAGCTGGGAAATCAGAGATCTGAGCAGCACAGACCACATCCTCTGGTGGTATATTGTCACAACTCTCAATGTCCAGCTCAGCATATCCAGTATAATATGAATACTAGTTACAAGAAAACCCATCTGGAGCAGTAAGACACAGGGTTTTTTTCCTAGCTGAAAAAGAATCTGAAGTTCAAAGGCAGAGAGATCAGCACAGAGAATTTTCCTGACTTCTCTCCACCAGCCCTTTCTGTGGGGCAGTGCTCACTGCTCCTGCCTTGCCCCATCCCACACAGCCTGGTCCTGGGGTCAGGGATGCACTTTGCCACCCAGAGAAACCCGTTTGAACAAGGTGAAGATTGAACACACAAGGCAGTCACAGCACAGAGACTTCGCCACAGGGCAGATGTTGCTTCCACAAGGAAAAGCTCATTTCCTTCTTTGTGCAGAGCCAGAGCTCTCCGTTTTACACAGTCCCTGCATGTTGCTTATTGCTGGACTACTTATGGTTTGGGGAGAGAAGAATAATCTTCAGTTGTTTATCTGAATTGCAAAAGCACAAGATGGAAGGAAACAAGAGGAAAAGATACTACAGGTTGAGAACTGTATCCTGAGAAGGGCACAGGAACAGCTGTGTAAGGGACACTGCACAACAGCTAGAGCCAGACTGCTCTCCCTCCCCACCTCCAATTGCAGGTATAAAGTCCACTCCCCCTTATGTTGTAGATTCATGAGAAATTCTCCAGTATACAAAATAGCATTTTTAGAGACTGTATGGGTTTTCTGAGACAACTCAGCACAAAGCACTGGCTGGTGACAAAGGGCAGCGTGGACCGGAGACAAGCCAGCAGGTTTGGGAAAGCTTCAGCTACCTGAAACAGCCGTTACCTCTGAACATGCAGGCACAGATTCCATTTGGTCAGGTGCACGCTGCATTGCTTTTGGTGGTTAAAGCAGCATCTTTTGCAGCAGCACTTGTCTGAGATAACTGGTTTCCACACAGCTGTTACAGAGCTGGCTAGAGAATTCAGCAGGTTAAAAATAACCAGGCAAACAAAACAAAACAGTAACACCCCAGCCCCAGTACTTGGGTTAAATACAATCTAAACTGTTATCTCTACCAGGAAAATACTGCGTAGAGTCTCACTCACAGGGGCAGCACCTGAGCTAAAATCCCTCTGGAGCTCCTAGTCAGTACGATCTGAAGGTCTCATCATGAGAGGCACTGAAGAAACATCACCTTCCCTTCATGTCGTGTAAATTGAGAAGGCTGAATCCCCACAGGGTACATCTACAGCAGAAAACAATACTGATCCTTATTGCTGCACATAACCTGCATATAAACATAGGCCAATACAAGATGATACACAGAAAAATCATACATCTAAATTTTTTTTTTGAAAGTTGACAGTGACATAATTCTCATTTATTTAGGGGAACATGGCTGGGGTTTGCTTCTGCAGATACATCATCACCCAGCCAGTGTGTAACTAGCACTGAGCACAAAGCCTGCTGGTGCCTGAGTTTCTGCATAAGCCCCCACAATCAGCTTACGCGGTGCGTTAACCTAGTGCTGGAACAAATTTGCTTGGCAGGTTGTTCCAAGCCAAGCCTTCTCCCAAAGTTTCAGCTCAGTGTGCTGGATGGCCAGTTACTTAAGGGACATTAAAATTCTGGATCTGAAAAACCCTGGAGCCAGAAAGCCTATGGCAGAGCCAAACTCCAGACCCAACAAGATGGTCACGTGAAACTTGATGTGAACTCAGTGCGAATGCCCTCCTCCATCCACACAGATTTGCAACCTTTGTGTTTCTACTTTGCATTTCTCATCAGAACAAGCCCCAGCTCTCCAAGCAGTCTTTGGTCAACATTGCAAAGTTTCACACCAGTTTCTCATTAAAATATCACACAGAAATTCTAATGTGGTGTGACTTCAATGCTCATGGTTAGTTGAAACTGATCTCCTGTACATCAAAAGTGGGTCAAAGCTCCTTCAGCAAAGAGTATTTAGAAAAGCAGGGGTACCGCTGCAGTTTTTGCTTAAGCCCTGGGTCATTTTTGAGTTGTTAATAGCCTCTTTGCCAGTGCTTGCAGGTTTGATCGCCTGCATCTCAGATGGTTTGAGCTGAACTTAAGTGTGGCTCATTATTATATCCATAAGTATAGCTAATATCGCACATGGTCACAAGCTCTGCAGTGACCTTGGTAAAATTACAAATAGAGATTCAGCCTTCCATGAATTTTTCCACTTGTCTGTATTAAAATGCTAACATCACTTCAAGGTCCTTTGTGTAGTTTAATTACACACCTTCAGTCTGGCATAGATAATGAGTAAACGTATTGCTATTGATGAGCTAGAATTATCAGTGCTATTTCATTTATATAATCCTGTGGAATAACAGAACAGTAAATTCTTGCCCTGGTAAATGTAATAAGGGACAGCTCTTGATGTCACTCTGAAGGAAGGAAAAGGCTACTCTGCCAGCAGAAGCAAAATCTGCACCACAGACAGCTTGCTGCCATGGAAAACTGACTTGAATTAAAATAGTTAACTAGAGTGATCAAAGTCATTCAGAGGGGAGCTGCCTGGAACAATTCGTAGCAAAATATTTTTTTGATCAAAATATGCTGGTTTTGTCAAAGCGGGAACATTTCACAGCGATAGCTGTTTCAGAAGATCGCTGAGGCCTGGGTCAGATCGCTGTGTCACTGGGAAGGAAGGAAATCTTAAACTTGACTTCTTTCACAAAATTCCCCTCCCGTGAAATGCTCAGGAGCCCTTGCCTCTGCACTAATGATGAAGAAAACCCAAATACTTTAAAAACTCAGAAGTTGTTGCAAACACTGTCATCCCCTGGCTGGCCCCACACTGAAAAGCTATTGCTGACGCTGACTGCTAGCTCTAGGTATTACAAAACCTGTGGTGTGCGAGCCAAGACCACCCAATGATGCGAAATCTGTATCCAGAACACAAATTTCAGTGAGACCTTCAAGATCGGATTGTACACAAAGGGAGTGGGAAGGCTAAAACATGTTCTTTTTGAAAATGTAAAATACTGTTATACCTTTCCTTTCTGATAGCTGCCCAACACAAACAGATTGAACAGGTATGGCACCGAGCACTTAACAGTGCAATGGCCGCAGAAGGAGACTCTACTGATGCAACAAGTTCAGCTGTGAGGAGGTAAAGACGCGTAAAAGAACCAAAGAGCAAAACATACCAAGCATGACATCTTTTAGTTCACTTTGTACTGGTACTTTATGCATTTTTTGTGAAGTGTACAAGAGTTAGCACAAAGGACCTTGGAGGTTTAACATAGGCAGAAATGTTTGCACCATTCAAAATAAAAATAAAAAAAATAATTTCCCCCCGCGAAGACTTGCGGTAAACTTTCTCTTAACAAGGTCCTCAAGGGAACTTCCAAGGGAGTCTCAGCACCCACTTCTTACCTCCTCTCACTGTCTCACTGCTTTAATTTCCTATCATGCCTTTCTCAGCCTCTCCCACCTCACTGAGGAGCTTGTCAATCCTCTGGCACTCTCCACTGACCTTTCCAGTATCGCCCCAGCTGTCTCCGGAGCTCAGTTCTCAGGCTTTACTGCTCCCGGTTTCCCAAGCTACAGCATGAGCAGTCACAGGGCATGATCTCATCTGCCATGTTTCATTGCAAAACAACAAGTATTAACACTTGCATGAGCTTTTATCCGTTATGCTTTTGCAAAAACATACACTGCAACAGTGCAGCAACAAGGCAAAAAGCAGTGAATACAAGTGCGTGATGTATGTCCTCACAGAACAGAGTCCCCAGATCCTTCTGCAGAAAAAAAAGCCAAGGAAATTTCAAAATGTTCACTGAAGTTGTTTGCTTCATGTCGCATTTGCTAAACCTGGGCTATTTCAGGCTGCTAGAGACGCATGTTTCAGAGGCACACACTCTGCTTCACTGACAACACCGTGTTGTTCACTGCAGGGAGAATAATCACAGGAACCCAACAGATCATAACTCCCATGATAGGGCATGAAGTGCTGGTGGGAGGGAGAAGCAATTTTCTCAGCTAACCTTGTCCCAGGCCTTTGAGGGCTTAATAAGATCATAACCAACACCTTGAATTATATCCTGAAATAAACAGGTAGCCAGAACAGAGCACAAAGCTCAAGATTTATGGGCTAATAGTAGGTGACCTTCAAGAGAAAGGTTGCTACAGGCTGTACTTGCTGAAGTCCTTTGCAAGAGCAGCCCTAAGCACTGAGCGGTAACCCCAAGGTGATGAAGGCGTGGAGCACATGCATCACTAGGAAACCATCTCTGCTTCCAGAACAACTATAAGTGAAAGAAATAGTACCATGAGGATTGGAACTAATGAAGTCTGGTTTCTTTCTTATTTGGTTCTTGTGGTTGATTGACTTCTGTGTCTAAGATGGCACAAAAGTCTGAAGGCTTTCTGGCAGCGGCTGTATTATAAGATTCCTTCCTGTGTGGATTCTCTGGTGTTAAATAACGTGTGAACTCAGACTGAAACCATGCTTTCAATAAAGGCTCTGATAGTCACTCTCTTCCTTGTCCAGCTTCTTATTTTCCACAACACTGGGGGAACTGAGTTACCTTTGAGCTTCAAAACTCTTCTTTCCCATGGGTTAGAGAATGAATCACACTAAACTGTTCTATAAAATAAGGGGGACATGCACAGATACACACAGAATGCAGATAATTTTCTATTGAAGGTAAACTAGGATGACGGTTATATGTGGAAGACTTATTCTCAGTAGCAGTGAGGGACCCAATGATGACGTTTTCCTGAAGAGAGCAACAAGTTCATCTTTTGACCTCTGGTGAGTTACCAAGAGACATCAGACCCGAATGCAGGTGACAGTTTGTGGAAATACCACGAGATAAAGGCAATGTGTAAAAATTTGTTACGATAACGAAGCAGGGGTTCCAGTTGCCCATATAGAACGGCAGGACCTGTCTCAGGCCAGTCTCTACAGGGCCAGTAAGCAGATGCTAAAGCTTCATTACTTCACCTGGTTGCAAGAACCCACCTTAGCAGGTTCAGACAAGGACGATAAATGAACTGTCCAACCCCTCCAGGCAGGGCCAGAAGTTCCTCTATGTCAGGGAAGGGCACAAGAAACAGCAGAGAAGGGCAAAGAACTTGTGGTTTTCGGTTCTGTGACAAAGAACATGCTAATTTCCAGTCCCACCAGTAGGATAGGTTTATCAAATACTCTTTACAAGGAGGGAAAAAAAAAAAAAAGACATCAACCAGACAAGGAACAGATTTGAAACCCCTTGGCCAGACTGACTCCCATTTCAGCAGTGCCTGTTTCCTGAGCTGAACCACAAACCTCTTGGTCCTGCTCTGCTTACAGGTTTTATGCAGAGCTAGGAGACACATTGCCGTCTACCCCAAGTCATCTGCAGATGTACTGATCCCAAAGGCCACAACTTGAAATTTCCATTAACTTTTCTGAAAAATAAAAGAGCTCAGTAACCAACACCATCTTTTAAGAAACGAGGAGCAAAACCAGGGGTGCAGCAACAAAAGCAACAGACATCAGTTAGGCAGGTGCCTGGGTTTAATTTAATCCCAAACCTGTGCCATAAGGAAAGCCGAAACATATCCCATTCTGTGTTGCAGTTAATCCCAAAGGTTAATTTTGTTGCAGGCACATTGTAAACAAAGGGGATATTTATTTCAGAGTCCAAATATGTCGCAACAGAGGGAAAGCAAAGGGAAGGGCAGTTTGCACTGTGGATTAAGAGAAGGCTGCAAGACCTGGCGAAGCCCGTGCTGACAGATTCCCTTATTAAAAAGCGTAGCCTTGTGGAAGGCTCGCCACTGACAGCCCTGACGCAGCCGAACTTCAGAAAACCAGGGACAATTGGAAGACTGTGCTGTGGCCAGGACAGTGGGGCTAAGGGGCACTTCTAATTTGTCAAAGTTGTATCTAATTCCACTGAACAAAGTTCGCAAAGAGAGATGAGCAGAATCCACAAATGATTGCTCATTCACCAAGCCCTGATGGAAAGATAGGCCAGCACACAGCCCGGGCTTTGTAGAGTAACCTGAGCTGCTCCAATCAACTTTGGATAATTCTGCCTTGTGGGCATAACAGTTTTCCTTGTTTCTTCTTTAATAGGATTATTCCTCACAATATTAAAAAGATAACATCAGTGTCTTTCAGTGTCCTCATAAACTATTTCTAGGTATATGAATGGGTGCTTCAGGTGGTTTTGTTACTGTTTCTGACACAGAGTTGTGAGAAGTGAAGATCCAAGAGAAGAATTTGATTCAAGTCTGACATTTGGTCTGTAAATAAACTAAAATTCACTTGGGGACATGGTTTAGTAGACATGGTAGTGTTGGGTTGACGGTTGGACTTGATGATCTTAGAGGTCTTTCCAAACCTTAAAGATTCTATGATTCTATGACAAAATCTCAGACTTCCTTTTGAAAAAAGGGAGATCCTCAAAACTGACACAGTACGAACAAAAAAGAAGAAATTACCATGTTGACCATGACTGTGAACCAACTGCTGGATTCACTCCACTGATTAGAAAAATCTTTCTGAATACAGTCAAACAGCAGTTCAGCTATATTTATAGTTGGGGGGGGTTTTCCATTTATAACAATTGATTTTGGATTGGGTCTTCAAATAGCCAGTTCTCAGGCAAGAAAGATAATTAATGCACATTAATTTATATATATATATATTCCCCCAAATTAAATTCAAAGAGATAATACATTCTGTCACAGCTTAATGGTATTTTCAGAAGGCAAGAAAGAAGGCAAACACCTTCACCATTCCTTGCCTCTCCAAGGAAAAAGAATTTATTATTAAAAAAGTATCATTGTATCATATTATATTGTCATCTGGGACCGATCTCATTCCAGCCCTTGCGCAGCACTTTAAATGCAGCAGCCCTCACTGAAACTGTATGAAGGCAAGATTGAATAGAGCGCAGAAATCTTACTGCAACATATTGGGCAACCAAAATCAGCGTCCACTTTGAAACCGTCAAAAACTGAATGGTCTGCAGCTACTCAACACTTCCACGCAATTAAATGCTAGAGAGTTAAAAATCTGCCCTAAAAGATTCTCTCAGCAGTGTTTTCAATTTATAAGCGACATTATTTGGGTGAACTAATGCATTATTCTTTACTCCATTTAAAATCAAGCCGCAGTGAGACGACCATTTAACTTTGAATTTGTCCACACCTGGATCTCGTACAGCTTGCTCTAACACAAATCTGGTGGTAGAAAATTACTGCTTACTGGGAGGCAGAACAAGTTTTGTCTGGAAATATGTTTCCGATCCCAGCTCTATTTAAGGGTTTTCAGCAGCCTCGGCGGGCCCTGTATTCTCTCTACATCAAACAGACCACGGACTGGATTCCTGGGATGCTATCCCCATGAGGATGACATAACAGCATCTGCTTGATGCTACGATTCTGCGTAAAGGTGGTGCCCACATTTTAAGTGCAGCTTGTGATGTCAGGTGGCTGTTTACTGGCTATTCAGCTTGGGATATTATAAAGTTATCTGAATTTCATTATATAGCATGCCACCAATCTCATTTAAGGAGCACTCATTAAACAACCTACAGTTTGAAGTGGCCAAAATTATCACAAGATTTTATTTTTACATATATGTGAATATTATATACATTAACATATATTATACATACATATCTTACTATTATTTAATGATCTACATCACCAGTATAAGTAACCCAGATCATTCCACCTCAAAAACTGATCCCCTAAAAAACACTCAGAAACAATCTTTTCTATTTATCATGTAGACTTCTAGAAAATGCTCCACCTTCGCCTGAGTCTTTGGACGTATGGGTGCATAAAATCCTGCTGCCCCTTCCTGTGCCAAGAAAGAATATCTGTATCCTGGTGCTGGCTTGCTTTCTCTTTGCTAAAGTACCAGTGAAAATGAGCCTGTAAATCTGTTTGGGGTTTGTTTATTTTTGATAAATACATGAATTTTAAGGCCAGACAGGACCGTTTATCATCTAGATAATCATTTGACCTTCCCTCTAATCTAGATCAAAGAATCTACCTCAGGGGCTTCTTTCATTTGGAAAGTCTTCATTTAAATATTCAATCCATCACGTCTCCTGGGAAATTCTCCCACTGATGATCTAGCTTCACTACTAAAAATATGCAACTTTTCTTTAGCCTAAATTTTACACATCCAGCTACTGGAACTTGCCATGCTGTTTTCTCCTAAGTCAATGACTTTTAGTTTGGAAAAGAAAAGCAAAAAGACTTAGAAGTTTTCTCCTGTGTAGGCGTGCGTAAACTCCTAAACTCTCCCTTGAAGTTTAGATCTTGCATTCTGCTTGACGCTTTACAACACAACAAGCAAAGCTGCTGAATTGCTTTTCCAAGGAACAAATAGAAACATTTCTGTTGCCTGATGAAAGGGTATGTAGAAAAATAATTGGCAGAACCCAAAAGATTCCGGAAGCATCACAGCACATAGCCTCCATCCTCCCTACCTCCACTGCACCTTTTACAGGTTTGACTAAAAAAAACTTAAAAAGAAAAAAAAAAATCATCTCTTAGCTGGAAAGATAATCCAACCTTGTGCTTCATTCACCCTTTGGCACTTCACTGTTCATACTCTTTGACTTGTCCCCCCGATGTGGCATCCTGAAAACATCATGCAAAATTCAGGCCACTCCGATGAAGCTGATCAGCTACGCAGGCTCACTCCAGCAGAGGATCCTCTGCATTTCTGAGCACACCCAAGATACTGCAAGACTGTGATTTGTGTGAGCGGGCACAAGGCACCAGACTTTCGGAAATACAAAAAAACAAAGACCAGTACAACTTTTAAGGTTGTCCCTCTACGCACAGTCTGATATAAAAATCCAGATGTTTGCTGCTGTACCTAGGCACTCGGGAGCAGCTAGTGTATTGAGTTTCTTTCACAGGGGGCTGCCAATATCTCTTCACCACTCACGGAGGCGGACAGGTGGCAGATGCATTGGGTTACATGCAAAAACCCTTCTGGCAGAACCATGCTTACGAGGTTTCCAATCATCAGAAGAAAATTTGTCAGTTGGCGGCTTGCTCCAACTAGTTTTCAAGAAAGCTCTTGGAGACACCTCGGAGGTTAGCAGTAGGGAGAGCAAGGTACAGACTATGGAGCATCTCCTTAAATAAAGGGAGGAAATGAGGTGTTAGAAACTTGAGGTCTTTACTTTGGGTTGAACTGAGTCTCAAGTGGCATTTGAGAGCTTAGCCTCAACCTGTCTGTATTTAAATAAGATATGTTTCCATTTCTTCTGAAGCTCTTTCCACAGCTCAAGATCTTTTCAGGTAATCTTTCATGTCCTCACCTGACATTTCCAGCCAAAGGCCGAGTCTTCTACAGGAAGGGCTCAATGCCACATCCATAACACATTTTGAGGTGCAGGGAAGCTGCTGATTAATAAGATAATGGTGAAAATGCTCTCATCTTTCTAACACCTTCCATCATTAAATCTGAGATCACCACAAGATCTGAGTAAAACTATATGATGGTTTTATCATCATTACTCTCCCTGTCCTCACTCTCATTAGGCTACACAATAAATAGTCACATTCATTTTTCTGGTACACACACATTTTTGGCACACTTATTTCCAGGTTTTCAATGTGCTGGTTTTTTCTTGCAGCAGAGCGAAAGGTTGCCTCATTTTTATTTTC
Source organism: Psophia crepitans (assembly GCA_013399095.1). Classification (NCBI taxonomy): domain Eukaryota; kingdom Metazoa; phylum Chordata; class Aves; order Gruiformes; family Psophiidae; genus Psophia; species Psophia crepitans. Next base: position 419,079 of record VWZZ01004029.1, read on the forward strand.
TGGTATTGCTTGTCAATTATTTACAATGAAAACTTTTCATTAAATGTTATATTGCCTTTAAATGTTATATCAGAAACCTTGTTTTCTTAACAGCTGTTTGAAAATCTGGCTGTTTGTTGAATTTTATGTAGGTAAACTACATGGACTGCCTTGAAAAATAATGTTGATTCTACTTTCAGCATCAGCAAATGTTTCTGACCACGCTCATAAGCCCTATAATACTGCTTAAGGAATTTTGCTGATTTGTTATAACACATCTGCCACGTATGGTCATGCCATAGTGATCCCTCAGACACCCATATCACATGGGGTTTAAGCATCGGGAAAGAAACTTTCAACTTGATTCTGGATTCGATGAAGCACGAAAACAGTACAGGAGCAACAGGTGATCTCAGCCCACAAGCGTGAAAAGACAGGATGCCGTGTTGTTCCAGTCCAGGTGAGTTTGGTTTTAGATTTGGCTTTAGGGGATTGTTTTTTTGGTGGGATGCAAGCAACTTTATGAAACCTGTCTCTCTCCCAGCTGTTACCTTTCACAAGTCACAATAATTAACATACATCCTGTATTTTAATTTCAAAACATCACCACAAAAATGAATTTATTATTGCTCTCTGTTAACAGTTTATTTTTAATGTCAAAACAACTTTAAATATTTTTAAGCATTTTCTAAAAGCCTGTTTTTCCTGCTACAAATGATAATACTTAAATGAAAACAAAAATAAACAAGCCTCAACAGCAGCGGAACAGGTGAGGGGTTTGTTTCCACTGCACGAAGGTGGCTGTCTCATCTGATCCAAAAAAAAATTTTCTGTCTGGCTAGAAACATCACTGATGTCAGTAAATCTACACCTAGCAAGGAAGAGCATGGCCAGCTGCCCACATCGCTGACAAATGACCAACAACATCCACCTTGTGTAGAGTTACTGGAACTACTTGCTTGTAGCCCAGAAGTAGTAGGGCCACGTACATATGGCACCTGGCCAGGAGATGGCCATATGTCTCAGCAAAACTAACCACCACACATCCAGAGTCCTTCACAACAATATTGCTTTTGCTTTGGAGAAATCTGCTAGCTCAGAAGTCCGAGCTGCTTTCCATTACTCAGTATGGACATGCCCAGTGGGAAAATGAAAACACTTCAAGGTGAGGAAGATGCCTTCTACATGCTCTGAGAAGTACCAGGTGCTTCCCTAGGCTCTGTAAAACCAATCAGTATAATAACGAATGAATCGCATAAAAAGGCGTTGAAAATGTTGCACTGGAAGATAAATTTCTGCACTCTCTTTGCACCCACGCAGACTCCGAGAAGTCTCTGTCTTTTAGCTCAAGTGCAAAGACATCCTTTTTCTTTAAAGCACCATTCACTTTAAAAAGGAAAATGAGAGATTCTGCTATTTCTTAAAGATTCAGCAGCACAAGTCAAAAGACTTAGTGATACAGAGACATTTATGGAAGTTGCTGGGACAATCATAATTCCACGGGCAGGCTTCAAAAGCTCTTTTTGGGCAGACGTAAAGAGCCCACTGAGTCCTTTTAAAGGTTTTACACAAAGAAACTCATCAGTTTTCTAGCCTTGTGGTGAAATTAGAGTCCATGTTGCTTCTGCTGAAAATTCTTTATAAACAGTAGCTGTCCACTTATTTACTGGGCTTTTGTAATGGACTTGGGAAATACAGACCCTCCAGAGAGTTCACAGCGAGGTAGAAGTGTCACACAGTAAGCATGGTAGTTTTAAGATCACGTGCAATATTTTCTTGATTTGAAGAGAATTCTAGTTTTATGAGGGCTAGCCTTGTTTTTCCTCACACTGAGTAAAAAGTCATTTCAATGGGGAAATTTCTTTTTTATGCTTCTCCGCTACTTGGTATGCATTAAACAGCTGTACCCTACGGTTTCTGATGAAAGAGGAGTCAGGTATCATCTTAACACTTCACAGCCAATATTGCTGCCACTGGATCGGAGCCCAATCTTCTCACCTTTACTCCCCTAAATAAACCTTACTTCATACTTTAGATATGATGCAGAAGAGGTAGGAATAAAGTCTCCTCGAGGTCACCGGGATTACTCAGCAGAAAGAGGATTACTTGAAGAAATGCTGCACCGTGGAAGCATCAATTCTTACCTAACAGTGGAGTCTGTTACCAACAGAGCAGTCTTTAAGAGATACTTAATCCATGCACAATGCAGGATTCATCAGCTCAAAGCTGGTAATGTTTCACGTCGAAGGTGAACACCCCACCCTGGTGATGGCTCAGTAAGCAGGTGTCTTTCTTCACAGTAGCTGAGAGACCTAAAAATCTTAGCTTCCACTTCAAATAAAATGAAGCTTTTTGGCCCCACAAATGCCAAGACAAACTTGTAGCCTAAGAACACCTATGAGTAACTTTACTGCCGGGATGGACACACAGCAGAGATGTGGAGTCTGCTGGGAGTTGTGGGAGAGGTGTGACTTCATTTGGCTGGTGTGTTAGCTCTGGTAACAAATTATGCCATTTCAATGCCACCACAGTCAACTCTCATTGCTGCTGAAGTCCCGTCAGACAGACAGGGAGATTTGCCTCGCCTGCCATCACAGTCAGATTGTTATGATACTGAGACAGAGCAAAACTTTGCAGAATACAACTCCCATCCTGGTTTTCAGCAGGTTAGTGTTTACACAAAACCATGAAAGCAAGCAACTTCCTAGATAAAAAAGAATCCACCGCTCCTGTTCAGAGAGCTGTAACCGGAACACCCCACCACCCCTGCTCCCATCTACTGGAAGAAATCACCCAGGAGCAGAGGTATTTCTTACTCATTTCTGTTATCCACGTTCTTGCCACACAGAGGTCAGCATGCTACTCTGAGTGCATCAGCCTGGGGTTCCACCCCACTGCAGGCAGAGCAAAAAGCAGCCGCCTGCTTATTTTGGGGTATTTCTCCCGCAGACTGAGAGCTATCTGCCAACTGATCTAACAGGTCGCATGCAGTGTGGTTTTAAACTCAGGAGGTTTCCATCCTGTCAAACACAGGTATCACCCTCCTTTTCACTGCTGCAGGACTGCTGATTATCTGCAGCAATGGGACTAATAAATAGGCTTGTGGATACCTGGGTGGGGGGCAACCACACGGGTGAGGTTAAGGTCCTCCAGTCTTCCTCTTCAGGGCAAGCACTGTCTCTTCATACACATCTGAACAGCCACTCGAGCCCGGGGACCCAGAGCTCAGTTACAAATATTTTTTTAATACAAATACTAAGCGATAAGAGCAGTATGTTGTAACCTAGAGTTTTGGTTATTGGTTTGGTTTGGTTTTTTGGTTTTTTTTAAATATGTAACATGAAGATGAAGAACAAGGCTTATATTTTACAGGATAAATAGAGATATGAATTTACCATTTCACCACACATCTCTGCTGTAACTATTAAATACAGCTGCTGTGAACATTTCCTACTGCCTTGCAGTATTTTGCAGTAAATCAAAGTAATCTGCATTACAGTACAAGGTTTCACTGCAATCTTGAGGAATTTTTCAATTGCCTCTCTTGCATTTCAGCTGAGATCATTTAGCTGAAATTATGAAACACGCATTAGCGATTAATGCTTCCAAGATTCCACATTACTGTCAAATCACTAATACATTACCTTTCATAATCTAATTTGTTCACACACTAAAATACACAGAACATGCAGAGCTTAGCAAATGGCCTTCTAAAATGTCACAATTTTTTTTCTAATTATTCCTTAAAGGAAAAAGAAACACCCCTGAAAGCATCTAGAAAATTTGTATCAGTATCCTCGCTTTGGGCAGCCTTCTTTCTGTCCTTCAAGTATCAGCTTCAGGACCTGACAAGGAACACAGCTACATAGACCACACTTGGCTACTGGTGAGACACTATGAACCTTCACCAAGACACGTGCTGTGCCAAGAGCATCTCCTGTGGTGAAACATGAAGAAACCTCAACAGATGGACCCAATCCACCAGCTATACAAGGTTGATCAGAACTGCCACACACCCCAACTTTTTTGAGGAAGCTAGAAAAACAACCAGATGTTTGCTTTTCACTTAGACACCAGTCAGCATTTTCAGTTTAAACTACAATATTTTTCAGTGCACCAAGGTTTGGACTACTGAGCAACTGGGGGGAAAGAAAGGTTGGGAAAGCAGACAGAATTTACAAGCACAAACCAGAAGCCCTACAGAGTGAGTATTTAGTAAGTATTGTGAGACATTTCTCCCTCTTTCCTTCCCACAGGTCATAAGCCTGTATGAGAGAAGCAGGACAGCAGAATTTTGAAATTCATCAAAAGTTCAGCTTTCACCAGGATCAGGACTACTTCTCTGAACCCAGTGAACCGGCTGATATTTCTTCATTGACCGGCCAATTAATAAAATCAAGTTATAAAATTGGCTCTAAAGGAGAGGTGGGAGGAAAGGATGACTGACCAACAACTTAAAAACATCTTCCTCCTCCCAGCTTTTTGGCTGCATGGAGGCACGTATGTCCCTGGGAGCACCAAGGAGGGACATCTGCTAGATGCATCAAATTTGTCAGGACAGGGGAGACTCAGAGTAAAGAGAAACGTGTTGACACCTGCATAAGGGACATGAGAAATAGGCAGAAGACAGAAATATGGTTGGATGAAGAATACACAGGAGGGAGAAGTACACACTTCAATGAAGAATGGAATAGGTTAAAAAAACAAAACTAGCCCTAGGAGAGGAAAGGAAAAAGCAGAGGGCCTGGCTATTCAGAAGAAGATTGTCTGGTGTAACAAAATGTTGGCAAAAGAGGTTACAGAAGATGAAATGAAGGAGAGAGCTTGGGGACCAGAGGTTAACAGGGTCTCATGGCTAACACAAAGAAAATAGCACAGACAAAGCATTTTCTCTTCTTCAGTACAGGTTTGTTCAGCAGACTCTTACACTTCCCCAGACAAGCTAAAATCTGCAGTCATTATAAAAGCTCGTTGTGTAAAAGCTCTGATATTATTTGATGAAAGCTCAAACCCTCTGCTTGAAATGCTCCAAAGGTCTCCTGAACCTTAGCCTCCTCAAGATCTTTCCCCCACCTTTTCCCTGTAGATCAACCATTTGATCAGTCCGTCCTCTTTTTCCCATCTCACAGCACAGTCCTGCCCGTCCCCAACGTGCAGGGACCATCTTTCAGCCCCTGCTCAGATGATGGCAGTGAAAGTTGACCCATGGCATTTCAGCAGCCCAAGCTCTACTGGCCCTGGAAAATCAGACTGGAAACATCCAACTGGTTGTCATACAGGGACAACACACCCCAATTAGGAACCCTAGGGCTGACCTGTATTTTTCTTCTGAAACAGAGATAAGTTCTTGACCCCGCAAGCCCACTCGGTTTTAGAGACTCCTTTCACACTTTGTGCGCACCTTGTATGCAAGGTGTCGCTAAGTCACATTACAGAAGTCAAATTTGAAAAGCAATGTCTGAGACACGCCAAGGTATGCACTGCTCGCTGTACACAGCACTCAACACAAAGTCTTGTGCAGGAAGTTTGTCTGCAGCATAAAACATCACAACAAAACTAATACCAAACAAAACCAAACAACCAACCTCAAAAAACCTTGGCTATATTCCTGTCTCCGCCATAGGCTGTTCCAACCTTGGCTCTCACCACCCACATGTGAAATAAGGTTTAACGCTACTCTACGAATATAACCAGCGTTGCTGGGGCAGTGTTCTGACACCTCAGTGCTATGGTGCGCTGGGGTTATTTTATTTTATTTTTTTTACTGACTAGCAATGTTGTATGTTCATATCCCATGCTTCATCCCAGTGTAACTGCTTCATTTCTGTTAACAATTGAAGCTGATCCAAGCAATGTCTGCGCTCAACTGCTCTAACAGCCCTGGCACGCTCGCTCCTCATGTATCATCCAGAGTCCTCTCGCTAACACAATTTATCACTTCAGCTGGTTAAAGGAACAAACATAAAATGGAGGCCTCAACACCCCTCATCTTTGTGCCCATTCTGTAATCAAACACCAGGGCTGTAAACGAGGAGGAGCAGATAACATACACTGTGGAAAGAGACTGTCCCGGGCTGTCAGCTGGTACAGATTAGTGCATACTGAGCCAGGTCTGTGTGCAGGATTGGGTCCTCAATCCTCCACTTAATGCCTTCACTCAGGCTCTGACCTCAGCAGTACTGAGCACAAACAAAACCTGCACTAAAGACGGTGAAATATTGTGCCAAACTGACATCGCTGCGGGACAGAGAGGTGCATGACAGCAAGGGATAACACAGGCCAGCCTGTAGGAAATAAGCAACTGTCAGCACTTGTGTGTGAGTGATAAAGATATATATTTTTAAGTGTGTATTTACACAATCTCAGATATCAGAAGTTGGAGTTACCCACATCACGCTGGCTTCACAGTCACTGCAAGGGGGGGAAAAAAGCAAAATGCTCTTTCCTACAGAGAGAAGGCGGCAGTATAAAAACACACTCAGCCTTTTATTAGCCGAATCATCCTTGCTGTAGCTGGCCATCCCCTGACCTAGGGATTTCTGTACCTAATGTTTTCAGGGAGATAATTTTCACAGCATACTTCAGCTTCTTAGAATGCTCTCAGAGAGCAAAGTCAATCCTAGGTCACTCTTCCAGTGTAGTTTCCTTTGTACTAAATCCTACTTTCAAGAAAATTCTTGCCATGGTTCAGTGGTATTTAACCTATCATATAATATCCAGGTTTACTGTGTTAGAAGAAGCAGAACAGTATTAAGCTTTTCCCACAAGCCTGTGATTGCATTTGACCCAGTAACCTGTATTAGATTAACATTTATTCTACAACTCCACAGCAAGCCTTGGACCTGGCTGAGCAGCAGTTTATAGAGGACACTAACCATTTTTACAAGTGGAGCAGGAAAAGGGAATTGAATCTGAGGGAGTAATTCCAAGCAAGTATGTTGCTGCAGCGGTTAAATTGTTTATACGAGGAGTTGGGGAATTACATCTGACTGACCTCTCTTTTTATCTGCTTAAAAGACAAAGTGCAGGTCTCCATGGCAAGTGCTAACTCCTGGGGAATGCAGTATAAAAATGCATTATGGCAATAGAGCCTCAATATCCACCAAGGAGGGAGACCTTCAAAGGAATGTAAGTAAGTTAAAATCACCAGGATTAGAAAGGTTTTCACGTTAGCCAGCCTGCAAACAGGTTCATAAGCATTCCTGCTCACAAACCAGTCACTCTCCTACACTTACCAGACAAGTCAAGGGGGTGTTGCTTTTTATTTATTTATTTAGCTTTGCATTAACCTTAACCTCATGCTAGTTTAGCCAGAATAGGATTGTTGTTGTCAGCATTTAGATTAGAGAGGGCCAAATACTCCGCTCCATTGATTAAATCCTCCAAGGACTTTAGTTCATACAGTTGAAACAGCTTCTAAATAATATTGAAAACAGGTTGCATCTTAAAAAAAAAAAAAGAAAAAAGCATTAAAAACTGGTAGGAAAACACACTAGGGAGGGTTAAGCTACAGGAAGAAACACACAGGTCTCCTCTATTTATAAACTTATAGGGTCAGAAGCTGGGCAAAAGGATAGTATAACCATATTTCATTTCATGTGAAATTTCTAACATATCTGAATTTATTCTGCTTATTATCATCACCTTATCTGCCTCTTCTCCCACCACATCTAGTGGATGAGTAAAGGATATGTTAACAAAACCCCCGCCCCAAAAACAAACCCAAAACCAACCACACATAAGAAAAGGAATTAAATGAACAACAACAAAAAAAAACCAACCAAACATACCACTCAGTATCTTGCAAAATGTGACTATGCTCCCTGAAAACAATGGTGCGTCTTAAGTAATACAAACTCAATCTAGGATTTTCAAAGTTCAGCATCTAGAAATGAGAGAAGGGCAGGAAGAGAAAAAGTCCATCATCAGCATAACTTGGATTCATTCAGTTACTCTATGAGCCTTCCCTGAATGCAACGAGAGGAATTTATTAACTGAAGTCCAGTCTTCGCAAGTGCTGGAGAGCTGGACAAGAACAGGATGCTCAGAGAAAGTGTTTTTTCCCCTGTAACACTCTGAAGGGCAAGTCTCCAGCGTGAGCAGGTTGGTTTGACTCCCAATTGTGCTGCTGCTTTCCAGCAAGCAGAAATTGTGCTGAGGAAGATCCCATAAAAGAAGAATCCAGTGGGGAGCTTGCCTGGGGTCAAGCTTGCTAGGTTGGCCCATGGAAAGATATTGGCTTGGTGTGGTTTTGTAGGGACACAGACAAGCACTCTTTGAAGTACACGATCATAAGTCAAAACAAGTGAAATACCACTTAAAGGCAGGGGAAGGCACACACGTGCTGGAATCGTCTGCAAATCTTGCATCATTTTTCTGGTCCTCTAAGCCAGAGCACAAGATTTCCAGGAAGGCTGTAAATCCCAGATCCCGAGGAATTCAAAAAGGATATAAATTGTGACCTGTTTACGAGACATTTACTTCTATTTGGAGAGGCTGTTTAGTCTCAGCAGCACAACCCACCCCGACCCCATTTTATTTAGGAATCGGCCCAATTAAAGGCTGATGAAACGCTCTCTCTTACACCACGATCAATAGGCGCAACTCTGCGGCCGTCAGTGCTGTTATGCGGCACTGGAGCGACTGTTCCTCCTGCAAGTTTTCATACCCCTGTTACATCAAGGGCAGGTGGGACCTGGAGGCAAATCCTGTCAAGCTGTTGCTTCTCACCCAAAAGAAATTGGGGATTTGGTTTGGGCTTTTCAAACCGTTTTATTCAGAACAACGGAAGGAGAAAGGAGGGAGGGAAGATTGGGAAGAAAAGCACTGCCTAAGTGCACCTGGGAGATGTTTCAAAGACGGTAATGGAAGAGGCCTAGGTCCTGGATAAGAGTGGAATCTGCCCTCCGGATGCCACCTACAAACAGGCTCGAGCACATTGATGAAACTGTTCAGCTGAAGCGATTCCTGTCAATACAATGAGCACTGGGTGGAAAGAACAGTGTATACAAATGCCCTACTTTAAAGCCTCTCTGTGAGAAAGAGAAAACAAAATATTTTGAAACAACAGACCCAGACGGTAAGCCCCATGCAGTCTCCCTCCTCCCTTCTAAACGATCTCATCTTGCTCTTCCTCTTCCCACGCCGGGCACTCGGCACAGCCCAGCTTCCAGAAGCAGATGTGAATGGAAGAAGCTGGTTTTAACTGCATGTGTGGGGTTTGCATCCTTATTCTCTCCCTGGTCACAGGATGGCTCACAAGACACCTCTACCTTCAGCTGCTTTTTATTTTTCACTATGCTGGCCACTGAGCGGCAATATTTGCCTGGACCTCATAGAGAAGTGACTTTCCAAAAAAATAAATTTAAAAAAAATTGATGAGAGGAAGATGACAACGCAGAAGAGTCTCGCTGAGAGGGAGCTGTCTTTTTTCCACAGCACTTCCTGCTGTGGAGATGCTGCTTAAGCGGCAAAATGTCATTCTTCTCTCGCTACATGCATTCCAGGGCTGATCCGGCCCCCCGTGAAGCCAATGCCAAACTTGCCATTGCGCCACTGGGCCCAGAATGATGGATGTATTGTGGTGGTGATGGATGCAAATCACCATCCTGGAAACGAGGGGAAGAAATTGGTTCTGATTTAGCCTGTTCAGCATTAGTGGGAGTCGTAAAGCATCAGGAGAGTGCTCCTGTATACAGTGTGGGGGATTTAAAGTTCCTGCTAGAGAAAATGTGCTCAGGTAGAGCCATTTAGCAGTAGTCAGTAGCATTAATTACCTGTGTAAGACACAATATGGCATCAATGCAGCCTTTGGATTCTGTACCCCTCATTAACCGTTTCCCCATTAACCTTGACTGGAATCACATTCGAAGTCTAAGTAGTAAGATTTTTCTTTTTATTTGTGAGCATCCCCATTTCATCCTTGAAGCTTCTCAAATTCTTATTCATTGTAAATGGTCCTGCTTGTAATAAAGTGCTAGTGGAAGTATTTACTGTTTGCTGCTTAATTTTGTCCTCATGGAAGTCGACGGATGCCAGCTCCAACAGTAGTTAATATACCTTTGAGCACATGCTGTGACCTTTCTCCAACTCATGCCTGACTTCATTCTCAGATCTCATTAAACAGGAGAAATTATCCTCCGAAAGAGCAAAACCAGAAATGTGCAGATTTGCCGCAGAGCTACAGAGGACAGCTTGATTTAAAATGCACCGCGGTAAAGGGGAGGGAAGTCGGTGGGGGGAAAGCAAGATCCTTCTCGTAGTCAGGCTAACAGTCATATAAAAATAAAGCTGCATTAGAAAGAAGCAGCTTAGAGAGCCACTGTGAGTTCTTTTAGTCCCGTTTCTTGGATGTTTTTGGTGTTTGCTCTTGCTAATGCAAGCAATGTGAATGGAGGAGCTCCGCTGCCAGGAATTTTATACTTGCGCTCTGGCTCAAACACCGCACTGTTTGGAGATGCCTCTTGCATGTTTAGCACCGGAGGGCCTAAGTTCGCATGTGGGCACGATACACTACTCGTATAGTTCCCCTTTTCTCCTGTTGCAGAGCTTTATTCTCTATTGTCTGCCGTGGAAGCAAACACCCAAGCAATCCTGTTTGTCTAAAGCCCAGCCAGGCAGCTCTCCAACATTTTCCCCTTTCAGTGAGTATACAGTGGTAGCAAGACACTATTTATGCATTGTCTCCCTAAAGCCTTCTAAACCAAAATTATGGTTTACTTGCTGAAAGTCGAGTGTGCCTTGGCTGAGAGACAACTATGGGCATTCCAGCACAAGAAAAAGGAAAAAAGGAAAAGAAAAAAAAAAAGAAAGCTGTTCCACAATATAGCGGCCTGAGAGAGCCCACAGGAGGGCAACAAGAGCAGAGATCCACAAAACATGGTCTTGGGCTGGGGGGGGGCGGTGCGGAGAGGAGGAGGAGGGGATCAGGATGGGGGTACAGTAAATGCTTGGAATGCATAGTCCACAGGAGACAGTGGGGAGAGGAAGTGACTGCCCTGAGATATACCAAAGCCTGCTGCAAAGGAGAAAATAAACTCTTCTTTATGTCCTCAGAGGACATAAGGCAAGGAGTCAAAGGGTTAAGTTACAGCAAGGAAGACTGGGGCTTGTCCTTAGGAAAGGTTTTCTAGCAGTAAGAAGAGTTCTGCTTTGGCAAAGATTGCCTGAGGAAGGGTGTTGAATTTCTGTAAGGGGAGGTTTTTAAGAACAGGTTTGCTGCATATCTGTCAAGGAGGGTTAGATCTAGTTGATCCTGCCTTGGGGAAAGAGACGAGGCTAAGTAACTTATTGTCCTTCCTAGTCCCATTTGCTAGGGTTCAATGATACGCCTTGCTGTACTAATACCAGTAAGCTAGGGAGAATTTAAAAAAAAAAAAAAAAGCTTAAGTGTCTACACGGGCAGCCTTGTAAATTCTTTACAGGTTGAAAAATTTAGCAGCACAGACGAGAGAAATTTATTCTCCCAATCCTGACCTGGAAGTCGAGATGAGCCTTGACCCTGCAGCAGGCAGGTGAACCATGCTGGGCTGCGAAACCCCTCCCCAGTTTCAGATTTCAAGTCCCAGCAAGTCTACACTATGACAGTGAGAAAAATGATGCTGCCCTTGGAAGGTTTCCTTCACAAAGAGAGTATTTGTCACTACCTGTAAATTCAAGCATAGCTGTAACAAAGGGCATAAGAACAAATTACAAAAGCTGGAGAGTCCAAACCTACCTGGTAGCACTTAGCAGCATATGGAAAGAAAAATTCTAGCAACTCTGACCAAACCCACAAATCAGCACAAGTTTCTTAGACTATTACTAAGATGGTGTGACCCCATGCAACTAAATGCATCAGATGTATCCACTGTAACAGTGAGTCAGTGTCCTGCCTATTTGCTGAATAAAAGGGGTTTGGTGGTGATGGTTTGGGTTTTTTTTAATGACACTTGCTTCCTGCCAAATAAAAGTGGAAAGCTTTGAAGTATTTGCAACTGCTAGTACAGGTAAGCATACAGCTCTGAACACTTCTCCTACGTTTGATATTTGACCCATGGTTTTCCAAACAACAATGCCAAGGGAATCATTCAGTAATTTTAGCTGGCTCAGAAATACCTGAGTTTTGAATTTTTAAATACAGACAGGAAATTTCATATTGTGTCTTTTAGGTATCATTAACTTTAACCTTTTATTTAAACACGGTCTACTTGGGGAGGTGGTGATTTTCTCCTTTATGATTGTCTGTTTTCAGTGCTCCTAGATTTCTTGCCTCTCCACAGAACACATACATTCTCCCACATCAGCTCTGAAACGTGGTACTCGTGTTCAGTCCTGGAGAACAGAAAGAGCTTTTGAGCGTAAAGGGCAAAATAAAGGCTGTAATATCTAACCTGGCTTGATGCCTTTGTCACACAAAAAAGGCCAAGGATATTTTCATTTCCAGATCTTTCAGCCACTGCCTGCATCTCATGAACAACTGCTTCTATAACACTTGAACTTTATAGATGGATAGTTTGAGCCATCTCCGTTTTTACTCAAGACGTGAGTGCAGTTACAAGCAAGTAACTATTGCATTGTTAGAGTATTCACTATAGTCCCATGTCCTCTTCATTGCTGATAAGCAGGAGAACGTCCATGAAGGAAAGGAATGGCAACATAACATGCTCATATTCTAAGGCACACTTGGAGAGGGCAAATGAAGAGTATATGGAGAAAGAAGAGAGACCAGTGGCAGAAACTACATGTAAAAAGTGACCTCTGTTAAGTCATCTCAAAAAAGAGCCAGAAAGATGTCTACTTGGCCATATTTGTGTGAAGCAATAGCTACATCCAGTGGTCACTGGAGCTAATTGACACAGGGTCCTTGCTAAAATCTGAAGAGACCTGGGGTTTTGGGGGTGGGACGAAAGTGGGGAGCATTTTGTTTTTAACGCAACAGCCACTGTTTCTATTCTCAGGCCTGTCCGGTCCCCATACGGTTCTGGTTTAACTACAGAAGACAGGCCTAACTTCTATGATAAAAACGTATTCCGTTTCTAATCACTCTTTTGCAGGGGAAAAAAAATCAATTCCGATTTTAACAACCTTTCAGCATGCCTTAAAAGAAATTCTTTGCTGGTATTACATAGAACATCTCAGAGAGGCCCGGCTGTTGCTTACTGACAGTTTCCTGTTCTGCAGGAGAGTTCGCTACATCCGTTCAGCTCTGCTACCAAAACGCCTCCCAAAAGCAGCATTTCCAACACTCACACTACCTAAAAGAAAACAACAGGAAAGGCTACTTTGAGAAGAGCAGGGGCAGCCTCGCCTGTCCAGAGACCACCAGGCCAGAGCGGGAGTCACTCCTGCAGAGCCATGTACTTTGGCGCACAAAAGGAAAGAGCGAGTGCCTCAGGGCAGCCTTGTCTGAGGAGCAGCAGCAAGGCCAGCAACAAGGTGGCAACAGGATTCAGCTACACTAAAAAGACAAGGGAGTGAGAGATCCTGTCTTGCTCTGCCTGTGCTGTGCAGCATCTCCCCAAGACACCACTCTCCCATCCAACCATGAAGCCACGGGCCTGTTCCTGGGTTCGGCACAGCAGAGCTGCCCCGCAGCATCCCAGCAGCCCGTGGTTACATTCTCCTCCCTCTCCCACAGCTGCTTTTGTGTATTTAGCTTGCCAAGTTGAGAGAAGTACGTAGAGTCACTATTTCACAGTATTTCCTAGCATGACAAACATAGATGCTTCTCAGATTCAGCCTGCAGTGCTCATCAGAAAACCTCAATGCACGTGTTTCAAGAGCGGGAGTACGCACTCGTGCTTAGAAATTCAAGTAGACAGGGCAGTCTACTGTGCACAGGGATTATTCTTGTGTCCGTTAGCTCCCCTGGGGGAAAGTCCAGTGGGATTTAATTGAAAAGAAGGTCTTTTCTATAGAACTAGTTAATCATACTGATTCTTCCTCCAGAATTCTGGAGAGAAGTTTAAAAAAATTCAAGGAATAGTCACCCTCTAATCATCAGACCACTCGAATTTCAACTGATCTAAATTTAAGTTGTACGGAGGTTTCATCCTCCTTGGACACCACAAAACACTTTCATAAGGAATGGAGCAAGTCTCATGGCTGTGCATGAAACACTGTCCTCCTTCCTTCCAGGGGAAAAAGAAGAAAAAGGTCTGTTCCTTCACATTTCTTGCACACAGCTTTTTCTCCTACATGCTTTGATGCACCAGGAAAGGCAAATAGGCCTCAAGGCTGCAAGACAGATAATTAACTCTTTGAGCTTCAACAGCAGCAGAGCTTTCTACAGTTTTGCTGAAACACTAAGTCCAGAGATGGTAAAAGGACAGAGAAAAGAAGGGAGAAGCAAGGTGCCATAGGAAGGAGGACAAGCATCAACTGCTGTTTGAGTACACACTGCAGCTATACAACTGGCTGGGTGATGCTCAGGTTTTGGAGGCTAATTGCATTCATTTAGTCCCTTTCCACACAGCTGTACACAGGAGAGGTTTTTGGACTAAAAGACAGGTCTCACATGGAGAGCACATCACATTTGGTGTGTGGGGAATGGCTGCGGCAGGAACGAGAGCACCTGAGGACAGAGCGGGCAAAACCCAACCTACCTCAGGTTGTGTAGGCCAAGACAGCATCATTGCTTCTACCTGACTTCTCTCGCAGGAGCTTAGGCATTTAATAGATCTCATTGCATTATCAAGAAAGCAGATTCTTAAAATGGATCAGAAGTATTTGTGGCTATTTCCACTCAGTCATTCCACGGAAGATCACTCTTATAACATTAGGCATAAAAACACCCCTGTTATGCAACACTGCTACCTCTCCCCAGCTCAAGCAGCAGCTGCACATGATTCTCCAGTACCAAACACGCAGGTGTAGCACACCAGAAACATCTTGCCAAAGGGTGCTGCCTCCACATGCCCTTCCCTCACTCCAGTCCCCAGCATTCCTTCACATGCGGTTCACCACCACCACCTACAGAACAGCCAAAAAAACCCAACCAAAGCTAACAACCAAACCAAAGCACCACACACCAAAGAAAAAAAATCAATGGTAAAGCAGCAGGAGACAGAACTTTTGTGTGTACATAACACATAGCACAGGGGCAGAGGAAAAGCACAGAGCTCCCTGAGGGTGAAAGGCAGGTCGAGCCCCAGGAGCCGGCTGTCATGCTCATACCTGATCGCCAGAGCAAGAGAATCAGCCTTTATGCACAGGCTCCAAGTTTCACAGATGCACTGTCCCTTCCACCAATGCAAACTGCACTGAGGGAAGCACACAAATCTTTCTTTCCCCATCCTCTCCCAAGGGAGGGGAAGAACGTGGTCCCCATCTACCAGCTGCTGTTATTATTTCTTTTCATGCTTGGTCTGATTTGCCCACTTGGGGATACTTACAAGCCTGAAGAACAAAGGAAAGATGGCACTCTCTTCCTAGTCTCTGTGTGTTTCTATGTCTGCCTGCTTGGTGCTGTTAGGAATTGAAAAGGCTTCAAAAGTTTCAAAATACCCAAGATACCATCAAGCCAAAACATTTAAGGAATCTAAATAAACCTCTAAGGTTCCCAAAATTATCTTTGTAGTTGTGCCAGCCACAGGCTGCCAGCCAAGCCAGTTTTCATCAAAATCAGAACTGGAATCAACATTTGTTGCGAGGGATAGGAAAAATTAAACCCAGTGTTAACTGTTAATGTATCTGCCTTCAATAAATAATGTCAAAAGGATGCAGCTGAGTAGTTCTAGGAAAATGGAAAGTTGTTGTTTTGCCTATTACAGAGCGCTCACGACCACAACACAAAGAAATCTTTCGACGAGCGAGCATATTTCACAGTATCTGGAAAATATAAGGGCTTGAAAGGCAAGGTGGTGTTAACCAGAGATAGATGCACTCACAGAAACTAAGAATCTGCTTCAGAGACACCTTTGCAGGGCAGTTGGGGGTAAGGAACAGAAATAAATCTTGAGGCTACAAGTATACTTCAACTTCCCCAATTAGAACCCCCTTTTCAAAAAAAAAAAAAAAGGGGAGAATATTGCTCCAGAAGACATTAGCTGCTGCAACAGTATTGCCACCGTTGTAAGGAGCGAGCAGTGGAGGCTACTAAAATTGCGGTACAGCCAAATCAATGTGACACACACGAGAAAGTGGCTATGCCATGCCAAAATGCTCGTGTCTGTACTGCTGTACCCCTTCCTGACAGAAGACAAATGCCCTGATGTTAGCTTTATCTGGATGCATTTATTTGAGAAAATAAGCAGGCCGTGGTTAGCTTGGTTTTTTTTTTTAATATTTGATTTACTCAGACATGTGGCTACAAAGAAAATGAAGGACTTTAAAGAGGCTGAAAGTTTCTGCATTTATGTGGTGTCAGACAGACTACAAAGGTCACTCAGCTGTCAAGATTTGGCCATTCCTGATTTTTAAGAGACACTCTCGCTAGGAACATAGTGGTTTTCATGCAAATGGAGGCAATGCTACATCATTCCTCTTAACAGAGGGGGAGATATGGGGCAAAGCAAGATATTTCAGCAGGTAGAAACTTCTCTGGACAGGACTGGGGAGGTAGAAGAAAAAGTTTGGATCAGTGGGGTTGCCAACTGACAGGATTCTTACCAGGAAGTTTTCAATACTTGGCATTTTTTCTGAAGGTTTAAATCACCAAAATGAGGCGGTTACATGACAACTTCACCTGCCGTTGTAGAAGATGCGTTTCCAGCTGCCAGCACCACGGGGCCAAGGCTGAACACCGTAAGCAAAACGTGTTCTGAAAGCACAACCCAGTATTAAAAAGCACCACGAACTACCTGCTCCGCGTGTGCTTTGGTGCGGCTCACCTCTGAGTTTTGATCGTATGGAGCTGAGTAATACCAGCTACATCCGATTCAACAATGCTGCAGGTTTAACATGTTCAGCTAGTCCCAAAAACCAATTAAAAAGAAAAAAAAAAGAAATCCAGTATTATACCTGGGAGCAGTTTTGAACCAAGCCATTATTAGTTCAGTTTTCTCTCATGGAGATGTCTGACTTCCAGCATTAGAATGCACTATTAATTGAGAATCAAAGTCTCCCTTGATAATTGCATCACAGCAAAAAGAAATATGTCAAAAACTGTTTCCTATGCAGAGCACATTTTATTCCTGCAATTAAAATGGAATTGAGCTCCAAAAGTGGTGGGGTTTTTTAACAGATCCAGAGGAGCTCTCTGGTCTCTTACCAGGGCTTAATCATTCAGCTCAGAACTGAAGTACCTGTGAACACCTTGGCGTCACATCTTTCCTCGCAATAGCACACCGCAATAAGGATAAGCCTCATCAGAAGGCAGGTCACTGCTTCAACTGTCCTCTTCTCCCCGCCCAGTCTTAACAGGATCCTTTTTTTCTAGAGCAACAGCTTTCAAAATGAACAATTATTGAGCATTGCCAAAAATGTGGCTGCGCAGGAGAGAGGCCGGTGCACGCAAGTTTTGGAAGGTCTGATTCTTATCCAGGGGATGAAATCGAGACCTTCAGAAAATTCAGCAACAGCAGGAGAAAGCAGCCTTCAAGTGAGGAAATCTGGCACAAAGCACAGACATCTCTTTCCACAACATTAAGGTCAGTCACACTCTCTCATCATATCAGAGTTAAGTGGTTCATTCAGATTCAAGTTTTTGATAATCATGGAGTACTTAAACTGAAGAACGAAGGTTACAGCATACAGACAAGTCAGGGCAAGAAAACATAGCATTTCTCTTTTCTTGCTACTGCAGTGGTCAAATATTTAATTATTTTTTTTTTCAGTATGGACTCTGACAAAAGAAAAGTAAATATGCAAATGGTTTTCATCCCTAGAGTTTACCTCACTGGACTCTGTAGGTGTAAAGTGGCTATGACCCTATCTGTGCAAAAATCACACATACACCATTCACAAATGGGACCGGGCCATCAGACCCTGGTGAAAAATCCCTCAACAACCGAGTGAGTGCATTCATGGCCATTCTAACAAATATGTTGAAATAATCATTCCCTAGGCTATGACATCTTTTTCTTCACCTTTTCCCAATTCTTCCCCCCCCCCTCCAGTTTTATCCCAGTCTCAATTTTTCCACTGTGAAAGACCACAACCTTTGCCTAGAGTAGGACAACCCTTCCTTACTAGTAAGCCATGTGTTCATCTGACTAATCTTCTAATTTCCAGCTTTAACTTCTTGTTTAAACTTCAATAGTTGAACAATATAATTTAAAATCTCTTAAGTCACATTTCTGCTCAAGAAGGAAAAAAGATCACCATCATCTTTTACCAAAATGGAATTCATAAATCTATGGTAAACCTTGCCAGCAACTTGGAAGGAAAGTTTACACATACTGAGGTAGGTATCTGTCCAGAGGTACACACAGCCCCCAGCAGAGATGGTAACACAAGCAGCTTGCCCTGAAGTAGTTGTGTGGTTGCTTTAAAGGGTGATGCTCCCTATTATCATTTTCTTATCAAAACAAAAGGTAGATTCTAGACTTTGCTTGATGCTCCTTTTAAATGTGTTCTATCAATTGTATTAATGGGTCTACATATTTCTGATTTTAAACTGCTGAAATTAGCATTCTAGCCCAGCCATACTCCACTCAAATTCAGACCTTACAGATAAAAGCCTCACCACTCGTTGTGGCGTAGACAGCAGCAAAGATGCAAATCCTCTTTGGGCTCTTGTATCCTGCCTTGGGATCAAGCTGCAGATGCCCACAGCTCACATGCACAAGGCATTATTGCTTGCACTAACGCTCTCTGAGGCTGGGACAAATATGTTATTTGTGACATTAGTACAAAAGATGGGACACTTAATACATACTTACCATCGGTTTACATGCTTTCTGCACTATAAAGCAGCCTGTTTGTGTTTGCAAAGGCTTGTTTTACAGGCCTGGCTCAGCTATTTGTTGCAACCAGACACCAGCCTGTGCTGCCAGTCCCAGCCTTTGGGTTCCCCATACCTGGTCAGGCCTCTGAACCCAAGCAAGGTTCAGGCACTGTCAGCCTGAGCTCTCTGGCCCAATTACTCGTGGTTTAGAATCCTGATTGTGAGATGCTGGATATACAGGCTACCTATTATAAGCTAGAGGCGTGCTGTCAAATCCCCAGTAGTGTAGGTGTGCTTCAGAGAGCAATATTCTCATCAGATACCTTGGAATAGAGTTTAACTCTTCAGGAGTGTGCTGAAAAGGAGCGTCTTAGCAACACACTTTGCTCGGAAACAAAGCCAAGAGTCATGAACCTGGGCAACAAATGCCAGATGCTGAGCCACCCCCTCCAGTGTCCACAGCACATACAGTCTTTGTGTTGCATGCAGTATCCTTCAAGAACTTTTCAACACCCCACTTCACCTTGTGAGTCAGATTCAAGCCCCTGGCAAAGCAGCTTGGCCTGTCTTCCCCACCTGACATCCTCCTAACACAGACATTAACGGTCAAATAACTGGTAAAATCCATTGGAGCTGGCAGAGTGAAGTAGGCAGTACAGACACATATTAATTTATCACAGCTTGCAACACAAAACAGTAACAGCCCACAGCTTCATGATGTGGCCTATATGCTCCCCTTGTGCATCTAAGTCTCGTTAAAGTTAATGGGAGCTGCGTGCCCGTCATACGGGGAGTACAAATTCTGAACAGTGAAATGTACCATATGTTTCCCTATCAGAAAAAACACCAACACAGAAAACAATTGATACTAGCTTTCATCCTTCTGGGAAGCCATAACTGACAGGACACTGCTGGCTGGACGCATGGCCTGAACTCCTTTTTACATAGTGAGAACTCCTCCTTATACAGTGATTGACAAGATCAAGTGAGATGTGGATGGCTTATATTTCCTCCCTAAAATCCAGGAGTTTGTTAATAGTTCAGGAAAAGAAGAGATGGGGAAACCTCTGATGTTTGACCTCCTTTCCCTTCCCGCCCAAGAATCCCAAATCCTTCGACCTTTGCATCAAACCCCAGAAAGCGTTGTGTATTGAAAGCCATTTTCATTCTGGTAGGAAAAATTAAAAAGAGAAAAGTGACAGGCAATGTGAAGTGTAGAGTTCTATCTGCTACTGATACAACTGCTGATAAAAGCCAGAGCTCAGCTTTCAGAATCAGCTGGACCTCCAGTACTAGGTACTTGTAGAATGAGGAGGTTAGAAGAGACAGCGGTGAACCACTTTCTTGTAACTTTGGAAGTTTTAAGCCTGTTTAAGCTACGGCTTCTGAATCAAGGATGCTGACTCGGCGTTAGCCACATGACTTACAACCAGGATCTTGGGCAGAAAGCCTGCTGGGAAAACGGCTGCTGATTACTTCCAAAACCTGAGATCCAAACTACGAGATGAATCTTTGGCCTCCAAAAAGGTCACTAGATATTTGCAACACACAGCAGCTCTGACTCCCCCTTCCTTGGTTATCTGTTTCTTTATGGCATACAGACTCCTACGGAATACAAAACGTTCCCATTGTGTCGCAGCCTCTTGGAGAGCATTTTTTGCAGACATTGCAATGAATGCGGCCAAGTGGTATTAAATAAGTGTGAAAGAAGCTGGAAAGATGCCAGGCACAACGAAGAAACTCAAAGCTTGTTTTAGAGTTTGGGGAATAATTCTGTCAATTGCTACTTAGCAGAATACCAGGTATTCAGGTGACATTTCATTACTATTTTCATGTTTTGTCAGTCGTACTGCTTAGCATTCTGCTGACTTGTCAAATGAGTGGAAAAAAGGTAAGTGGACAATAAGCAACCTTGAGTAAGTATTAAATCTTCTCCTTCTTTCAAAACAATAATGAAGAAATAGTTTGACTGGACCTGCTTCCAACACTGACAAATAGCTTTCTCATCCTGTCAACCAGCCATACTGATCTCAAACCAGTCTAGGACAATTCACTGAAAACTTAACATGATTCAGAGCACGTAAAATAAATTATGTCTTGCACAGACCCCTGAGAAGAAACCAGTAATTTATGTCTGAGCACATGTACTGCAGGAACATGAGACTTGGAGTTTATTCTACAGGAAACATGGGAAACTCCATGTTTCGGAGCTGCATGCACAATATACAAAGTCTTCCGCACATCATCTGGGTTTGGTACAGACCTTATTAAACAAGATACTGGCAGTCAACATTTGCTGCGTTCCCACATCAGTGGTAAACTGTGGCACAAAAGTAGCCTGCAAAATTGCATCCACTTCTCCATTTCCCCCTGTTTGTAGGCAATCACGCACACGTCCACACAAATCAGTGGCAACAATTTCAGAAGCCTAAGGAAGGTGATCTGCTTTACCCTTATTACAATCAAATACCTGTTTTCAGGAGGGAAAAGCAGGGAAGATTTTCCAATCAACTGTTTTCTCACTGAGGAGTTTTCTTTGCTCTTCTCTACAAGCCTGGGCTTAGAGTGATTTAACCAGAAATCAGGAATGAGCATGATGATCCCTTGCTGGATCAACTCTTTTAGATCCCTTTACAGCAGCCAGCCTATATATGCACCTTCTTTCCCTTAAGCAGAACCCTCTCAGATGCATCAAATGAATTGGAAGAATCTGCCATACCTCCTTCGTGGCAGGAGCAGAATACAGCGTGGAGTGGGTAAAGAGCACAGTTCTGGAGCCTTAACACTTACAGGGTCCTTTGAACAGATGTAACCTATTTCAGAAGTGCCTACAGAAGTTCCCAGAGCTGATGGGAAGCCTGAGCCATTATAAGCAGGCTGGTCAAACCCACAAACCAAGCTGGTGATTTTTCATTTCATCTCAGCCTTACTGCACTTTGATTTATTACGATCTAATTTTTCCTTCTTCTGTTGGAGCTAGAATTGGTCACCTTAACCACAACGATCACCCACCCATAGGGCAGACATTGTCCGTCGGGAACGTAACTAAGACGAGCCCGCTTACGTCTGGGGGGGGAAAAAACCCTAAAACAAACAGTGTCATAAATTTAAAACAATACACACAAGGCAGACGTGTGACCACACTTTTTCCATGTAAATAATGTCATACTTGTGAGGAGGGGGCCTTCGGTGATGTTTCATGAATGGGCTCATTATGTTGCACCTGACCTACAGACATTTCAATTGCCTTTTTGTTTTATTATTTTTCTTATTTATTTTTGCTCCACGAGTTGTATATAATCAAATGCCTTAAGATGCTAAATCTTGTTAAGACATTGCACTTTGCAGAGGCGTAATGTCAGTACGTTTAATCAATCTATCATTTTCTGTACAGGAAGATCCCGCTGTGACATTTAAGCATTGAGTGATGCTTTGAGGAGGAAAAAAAAAGGGTTCTCTCCACAGATATTTTCAGAGCCCCACATAGTCAGAGTCTTCAGAATAATTTAAGGTTTGCTTTTATTATCATCATCATCATTTTACAAATAGAAAAGTAAGAATTGCATTAGCAGGAGCGGGCCAGGCTCCAGATAGAGGCCCTGTGGAAGAATTTGCACAGAGTCTAGGTTAGCTCAGATTCGTATTGGCCTCCAAGAAAAACATTCGGGAGAAACATTAAATCCTCAGAAGGGAAATATTAACAGATAGTCATGAATGGAAACTGATTATTAATTATTTCTCTCTCTCTTTCTCTCTGTTTTATATTTTTAGTTTAAAATGTCATGTAAAGCCTGACATTGATAAAAATGGCAGGAAATGTTCCTTGCTCAATTAAATTACCACAAAGACCAGCTTAACATCTGCTTGGCAAACCCTTCATAAATGCATGGCATTAATATTTAATAAAAATATCTATAGCTTCAGTTGGTACTGGAGACATTTCACACTTTGCTCACACACGGTGTTTCATATAATTATTCTCTAAAGGCTGTCACTTTAGTCCTTTAGCAAAATAAAAGCTCCAAGGATGATTAAATATAGAAAGTGTATCTCCTAGGACATAGTCTTCCTGCAGGAGACCATTTCTACTGATTCTTACATTACAAGGCAGAAGAACAGAAAGGAACAAGCAGAGCCAAACTAGAGGAGAACAAAAGACAGACCTCAATTCTGTTTTCAGTACAGTTTGAGTAAAGTCAGAGCTGACACGTTCAAGTCTTACTCTACAAAAAGCAGAGATCATACACAGAAAAAAAGGTTGAAGTGATTCCTTACCACTGTTTGGTCAAAGCATAACACACACTTGCAGGGAGTTGCACCTAAAACCTGATCACTTAATCTACTCCATTTACATGATTTATTCCCACACCGATACTCACAAAGGCACTGCACAGCTGCTGTACCACCCCAAAGATACCCAAATCCTTCGTTTCCAGCAGCCAGGGCCTTCAAAGATTCCAGCACCTGGAGTCTGCAGAACTTCCTAATCCCAGAAACTACCCTATAGCAAGGTCAAACTGAAGCCAGATGCTCGAAGCAGGTGAGAAAATGGTAGCACAGCTCAGTCCCAGCTTGTGGGATCTGAGCGCAGAGCCCTGCTGGTCACCCCTACCTCAGGGAGTCAGCAGCAGGCCCTTAGGAGTGCCAGGGCTGGAGAACATCCCTACAAAACTAGCTGCCATCAAAGGCTAGCACAGAAGACATCAAGGCTGAGCAGGAAACAAACGACACTGGCCAATATGGTATGCCCTGCTTGCATGCTAAATCTGCCTTAGACATTCACTTTCAGGACAAGGCTCGTGCTCGAGCAATTCAAGATGACAATACCATTTTCTTGCCTAACACCTAGGCATCCCTAAAATCCCACCCTGTTGTTCTCCACCCTGATTGCATTTGCAAAGCAACTCTCCACATAGGTTGTCATTATCCCTAGATACCTTGGGGTGGGGGCAGAAAATATGCAAAAACTGTTTTTATCCTCAGCTTGAAAGCATGCCTGTACACCGTACCACGCAAAAGGTCACACATAGCCCTACCGAACAAAGCTAAAGCTTCCAGAATGAGTGTCTGAAAGGTATCGTGCCCATTCCCAGATACTGTGATATCAGTCTAAAGAAGAATTAAAGCCAATTTTGAATGAGACAGACAGCAGTACTGTATTGAAAGTTGTTCATATACATAAGAAATTAAGAAAAGTTCTGGAGGGGAGGGAAAAAACAAAACCACAAAGCTTCCCCCATCATCTCAGAAATATGAGGTATTCCCTAAAGAAGTCTTGACCAACAGATCTATGCTCTCTTACAGAGGTTTGCCAGCAATGAAAGTAAAAAACCCAAAGTACCTATGTTTAAAACAAAACAAGCCACATACAGCATCTCCTGCCTCAGGAGACTTCATTCAGCTTCAAGGACAGCAGCAGCTTTATTAACTTGTGGTTGCCTAGAAAAGTGAACAAAACTGACAGCATCCAATCGCTCTCAGTAACAGCCCAATTCCGAAATCACAGTTGCTTTCTCAGTGCATTTTGGTGCTTAGCCAGCTACATTGATCTTAGACTGAAATATCTGTCAGAAAACAAACGTCCCCCAGCACAGTGGGCTTGGTCCCTTGCACAGGACAAACTTCTCTGGGTTTTGAAGAAGGGGTACGATTGAGTTCACATTCACCTTGTTCAGAGACTCAAGTGCTCTCAAAAAAACCCACCAATCACTGACCAATGAAATTGAGCTGGTGTCCAAGGGCTTCTATTTCAAGATTGACACAGATAGAATTTAACCTGGCAAAAGGATAAGGGTGAAGACATATTATGGTACCTTCCAGGCTGCACTCATCATTATTCCATAACTACTTAATGCTACAATAGGATATAGTACTTATAATAATCAGTAGATAGATGATTCAGGGTGTTTGTGTGAAGAACCTCCAGCTATTAACACTTCTCATCTCTTGCCAGAATGGGAGGGCAAGAAAGGAATTTCCTTAGGCACTGGAAATGGAGAAGCTTCATCTTAAGTCAAGCCTTGGATTCTCCCTCCCAAAGAAGAAAAGAGGTTTTGGGGTTTTTTTTCCGCCCAATCCTGGGAAAGATTTTCTATCAGCTGGCTCAAGGAAATATAACTAACTAGAAGTGATGGGACAAAACTGAGCCATCTCTTTCCCCCACACACATCCCTGTGCTATCTGGAAACATTTAGCAAAACGGGGTATATTAGGCTGTGGAATAATCTCTCAAGGGAAGCAGCTGAGCCCTATTGATTGAGTCTTTCCAAAACTACCTAGACAAAGGGTGAAAAAAATTACAGTATGGTACAGTCCTCCATCTGCAAGGAGCAGAAAAGAGTTTTCAGTAAGCCTCTTCCACCGCTAATTTTGATGACCCCCTATTTTGCAAGGCTCTCTGTTGATGGAAAATGAGTTCTACTTGACAGTTTGTGGCTGGGAGTTCGGGGGCAGCCCCACAAACCCTGTGAAACCCATGATGAAACGATCTGGCAGTCTGGAAGACTGAAACTCTCCCCACCACATTGCCCAGATGGGGGTACAGACTGCAAGGCAACAAATAGGTTTCACAGAACACACAATCTTTGCTATGAGTAAAGGGTCAAGCAGTTGAGATGCAGTTCAAAGAACAATACGAAAGAAAAATGTATTTGAGAGCGTTCATGTCCCCTTTGAGTGACTCAATCACGTATTAGTAAGTATGAACTTTACTGCCCCATAAGAAAGGCTACAGGGGAACACAGAGTTCAAAACCAATTAAAAAGGCTTATCAGATGGGAGCTTACCCTAAGGATCTGCATAATTATGAAAACATCACCATAAAATCCACCAAGGAGTAACAGAAAACTTATCTAAGTTTTAACAGTATGAAAGTTACAGGCTACATCCATGACCTAAACAGATCAACACGGTCAGTGGAACCACTAGGATTTATATCCCCAAAAATCTGACCCCAGCTCCAGAGCCAACTCCGGCAATACAACAGCCTTTGTGATCTGAACATATACAGAACTGCCCTCCACAGACTTCTTAGTATCTCACTTTGATAATAATATTCAATTTTTTGAATGAAAAGACATATCTGCTCAAAACAAAGCTGTGAATTCTGTGAAGTCCGAACTGACTATTTTGTGGGATGTGCAGCTCAAGATTCATACTTGCTTCTTGTATTCCTTCATAGCTATCTGCCAGCGCCTGGCACTGAACACACGGTTACACGAACCTTTGGGTCTGACTCAGGATGATCATACTTCTCTTCATTATGATCGCTTTGTGGCACTGAACAGTCTAGTCCTTCATCAGTGTTTCATGTAGATTTGCAATGAAGGAAAGACAGTGACAAACACCAGCAAAGCGTACTGAAAATGCGCCCTGAATCCACTTTCCTTCCTAACAAAGCAGTTTGTCACATTGGAGCACAAAAAAGTCCCATTTTCAGTTATGATCACTGAATTAAAGGAATGGTAGCGCATTTGGGTGCACTAATTTTGTTTATGGTTTCTCTAGAGACCTTTCAACAGGGAGACAACCTACAACAGTTACTATTCATTAAAGTGGCATTTTATAAACCTGAGAGCCTGGCTCAGGCTTACGGCCACTTTTCACTCGCCCTTTCTGTTTCCCCAACTGCATTCCCAATGTTTTGCATATGGCTACATCAAAGCTAAACATAAATAAAAAGTTAACATCCAAAGAGCTATTACATCCTAACAGTGCGCTTGTAAAGTGCACGTAAATAAAAAGTGACCTTTAGTTTAAGGCTTATGATTTCAGCTCTGCAGCTTTAAGATAAATTTAAAAAAAATTTAATCTCAACCAAGTTGTGTTAAAACAGAAACTGGTAGGAAAACGTGCACAGCCAGGGCTGCAGCACCGGTAGGGTCGCAACTTCGGCGGGCAGCCTCAGGCATGCGTGCAGGAAAGGACAAGGTACAGGCAGAGCTTCTGTAGGCAGGGGGCTGGGGCAGACTAGTTCTTCCCTCACTCCACTGATCAAATCAGGACCCATTCCTCTCCTGTCTGATGGGGAGCAGGGCTGGCCCATGGCTTTCAGTGGCCCTAACAAAATCAGGCATAGATCCACAGACACTACTGCAAAGCACGGTGTACCTCCTTTGCTTAATCGTTTCAGTGCTTTAAGTGACCACTCTTTCTTGAAAGTTGCCTTAAAGCTGTTGTGGTCCACAGGGATGCTGGATGGTGCTATTCTTCCAAAGATGGGGTCAGTTTGAGCAGAGCAAATGATGACAGATCCCCCAATTCACTGTTTTGCAACTCAGTTCACTCTCTCCATGTTTATCTGTTCATGCCAATCATTTGAACTCTGGTCTTACCTGCTCCAAACTCATCTAAATCACTCAAGATTACTTTTAAGTGGTGTCTGGCACCAACTGCAAAAAAATACTGGAGAGCTGTTGCGAGCTCTAGGGAGGGTAAAATCCACAGTGTTTGTGTATTAACTTTGCTTTGTATCCAGTTCACCTGAAAAATGTGAACAGTCACACTCTACATCACTGTCAAAATACTGTGTACCATTAGTAACTTCAACCATGTTCTCACTGGTTTGAATATTTACCAGAGTCTAGGAAAACAATATGCAACATCACATGCTCTGCTGGACAACTTCCCCACAAATATGTTTCTTCCCCTCAAATTTTCTCTGTCCTCCTGACGATAGTAATATTCATGTTATCAATTCCTCACCTTCTCCCTCTGGTAGCTTTCCAGTGTCTGACAAGCAGCTGCTTCGTGAGGCATACTTAGAGAGAGAAGTACACAGTATTCTTACTCAAAGTAGTATCCTGCTTTTCCTGCCAGTGAAAGGAATGATAAAAAAATACACCGCAGCAGAGCAGCAAGACGCCAGTGATGCTACTGCCGCTTTTCCCATGCCCCTCACTGCAGAATCTGACAGAGAGAAAAGAACAGACGCAAGCAGCAATGTGTGATGTCCTGGGGGGCACAGAGACCTGTACGCTCAGGTATAAAATGTGCTAACGCCTAATAGCAGAGCATATTGAAATGATAAAGACAGGACTGTCTGGGGCATCGTGGTTCTGTTTTCTAGTGGTTATGGATTTTGCAGAAATGCTAATGTTTGCGCTAAAGGCCCTCTCAGCAATATTTTACAGCCTGAATAACTCTTTATTTTGAATTGTTTAATTAGTTAATGAGGTTGGGGAGAAGTCCATCTTCGGGATCATTAGTTAAGACTTTAAAACATGGATATTGAAGACAACTACTGTCTGAGGGAGTAGCAAAACTTCCCCCTGTTGACAACCAAACACATAATTAAACCAAGTGCACGAGCTGCACCGGCACTTGCTGGTCTCAACGCCCAGTTGTGGGCCAGGTAGGGTGCAGGTACACAACCTGAAGCAGTTACGTGTGACCTTTTACATGAGTCCCTCCCTCAGTGACAACACACAGGGAACCACCACACTTCAGCAAGCACATCTGATGAGCACGTTTCCTCTCTTAATGACCTCCAAAGGTCAATCTTCATAAAGGTATTTAACTGCTATAACATACACGATATGCCAAAGATCCAGGCATGTTTTTAACCATAGGAAATGTTATCTTGCACTAACAGAGAGATACAAAAATTGGGTGAGAAAGCTCAGATTAGTTAAGTGCAGAGTTTAGTTTTGCTTGATAATACAACTAACAGAAGTAATCAATCACTTTTAATAAAAGAGGTTTTCTGTTTCTGTTGTCCACCTGGACCAATTTTTCCATTACGGCACTATCACAACATGCCAGTTTTGTTAAGAGGGGTGGAAGGTAGAGACAAGAGGTGAGTAACTCCAAAACACAAAGGTAAGCTATCCAAGCATATCTAAACAAATGGTTACTTAGTCCTTAGAGATCTAGGTAGAGCCTATGCTGCAGGCCAAGCTGTTTATACCTGTAGCACTTCTTCATGATTAGTTTTTTTATAAACTATTTACAAGCAGAATTTTATATTAAAGTGCAAATCTAAACCTCATTATAGGAACAAATGTAGTGTTCCAGGAGACCAGTTACTGTAAGAGTTTAATATAATATAAATCTGCAGTTTTTCTAAAGCAGGCAGTTTTAATAAAGCCTGTCCTTACACACATAAACACACACAAACAGTTTGCTTTTGCTGCTATCAGCTACAACCACTCAATGGTGTGTACTGAATTATGACACACTGCTTGTGTGAACAGACGCACGCACAGGTAGGTCTCTTCAGAGAACATACAGACAGGCCACATACTGCACAAAGGACAAAGCAAGAAGTGGGAGTTAACTAAACTCTGCTACCGTAAGGGCTGGGTAAGTATGAGTGGTACTCGGCCAAAAACTCCAGTGAAAACACAACGAAGCTCAGCTGGAAACAGACCCAAGAAGAAAGTGATTGGGGAAGAAAAATACTCGCAGAGCAGCTTGAAAAGAGCATTGCTAACATCAGGGTTCTTGAACAGCAGAATTGTAACAAGACTCAGCACTGGGATTTCATTCAATGTCTTGTTTTCCCAAAACAGAGCTGATGGGGGAATTAGGCTTTTGTCTAAGCCAGAATACAAAACTATTGCAGTGAAGGTCAAAGGAGGAACAAAAAACTGCCCGTCACCTCTGTTTTGCTAAAGCAAGCTTATTGAATGCTGAAATTCAAGTAAAAGTCTCCTCTTCTTCCTTTTGAAAGCTTCACCCTTATTAACGGAGCTCTAAAAGTCTCACCATGAGCATCTCTTTAGAGGTTCAGAAAAATCTGGTCCCAGCCTACCGTTCTTCCACTCCAGCTAATCTGGATATCACACTGAATCAAGAGTTTTAAACTTCACGGGGAAAAGCTACATTTCTGGAAATTATGTTCATAATAAGCTGCTTTTTTGTCTCTTTCTCTCTCAATTCTACACTGTGTAGCTTAGAGAAACTAAAACTTATCCCAGTTTTCATATCTTCATACCTCCAGCTGCGGCCCCTGGTGTCTTTACTCCAATTCCTAAATTTCCTTTCTGGACCATGATGTCATTTCTTATGCTACCAGTTCTTCCCAGAAAGCTGCTTCCTTAATAAAGTGACTAAGGGCAACACCTTTACAGTGCTGAAAGAAATCAGTAAATACTGTTGCTCAGTTTGTTTTTTTTTTTTCCTCTTTCCAGGTTTCAGTAACCTTTCAGGAAAATACCTACTTGCAGACTATTAGAGGAAACAGAGCTAAGCAGTAAAATGCCAGTTCATTATACTTGTGGGGATGAGAAGATATGGCAACTGCTACATTGCAAATAATTTTCTTAACAGTTATAATAAAAAGAGTCAGGAGAAAGAAAAGTATTTCTTGAGTTTTCAACACCACCAAAAAAACCCCTCTATGGTACTTACCTTAAGGGTTGGGGTACTGTACCAAAATCAAGTTTATCTGCAGGCTAGTTGGATGCAAGATCAACAAGTCTTGTTTACACTGAAGTATATTTTGGTCACAACCCTACTGACATAAGGCTATTAGCAAAGGAAGTTCCTCCTCAAAATTAAAATTGGAAATTAAGTTCAGCCCTGAAAGTGTTTTTTCTGTATGTGCCTTTTTCTGTAGCTACTTCCAAACTCTTGTTCTGTTCTCTGGATCGTAATACGATAATTGGAAAAATCAGCTGGCTTGGAGGGGTTTGATCAAAACTTTGGTTTTGATACAAGTTTGGTAAGTATCCTCTGTCAGAGAAGGGCTTTTTTCTGTGCATCGGCTGCTGGACATAGTTCTCTAAGAGTTTTCACTACAATAGCTTTGTTCAATATTAACAACCGTGATTTTAAACCAACCGAAACTCGAAAAGCCTTGCTCTGTCCCCACAACTCACTTGTGGTAAGCAGAACACAATTTAACTATTGCAGCAAACGACAGTACCTCAAGCACAACACAGCACAAACTGAATGACCCATTTCGTTGAATATTTCCAGGTAGTTTATAATACAGAAACAGAAAATCCTGTTTACATTTTAACAGCATCATTATTCTTTCAATGGCATTTGAGTCTGGGCACTTAGATCAGCACAGTGAGCTCATTAGGTAGCGTGAGCAGCTATACCTACAGAGAAAATGTTACAGGATTTGGGATGAAACCTATTAAAATTACTGCAATCCTTCCACAGTTTTCATTCCATTCTGGATAAAGCATTTTGTCTTTCATAGAGCAAACCACAGATCTTTTACAAAACAAGCTTTTACATTTTTCAGAAGACTATTTCTCCAACAACCTGTCAGGTAGCACTGTGTGAATCATTTATTTTCAATTTGGCAGCTGAATGAAAACTAAGGAAAAAGAAAAAACCCTTCAGTTCAGGCTGAACTGAATTTGAATGGGTTTAACTTTTATCTCATTGAGCCAAGAAAACCCAGACTTCAAAAAAACCCACACCATTTCACCTGACACAGACATTTCCATTGATAGAATGAAAGTCAGACATAAAGAAGTCAGAGACTTACCACTTATTCTGCAGGCCACAGAGAACACCGAGAGGGGAGGTGGAGGCTCTCAGTTCAGCTTTCACTGATGAAGATTGCAGTCCATCTCTCACTCCCTCTCCACAACACATCATGGCAATACACCTACAAGTAGAAACATTGTTCTCACTTTCCTCAAATGATACTATTAATAACAATATTATAGCATCAAAATTTGAATATTTCCTAGAGCAGGACCTAAAACCAAGCTCTCCTATGTGCTTACCTTCAGTGCACCCACAAAAGTCCTTCTTCTCTTCAGAAAAGCAGATCTCCTTTTTTATGAAACTCCCCCAAGAAGAGAGTGAGACCAAGGAAAACCCATATGGTGGTGTCAGGCTCCTGAAGGCACTAATGAGCCTCAGCTGCCCTGATGGGCCTCACCTGGGCCTCCCAATCACCTTGTCCATGGCCCTAGGGGATGGACTGACCGCACCTCTCATTCTGGCCATGCCTCATTGTTGTGCCCATTCTGACTGTCACGAGTGTCACTGGGCCCTCACTGCTGCCCCATGGCCTGGCTTGGGGACTGCCGGAGGAACTGTAAGCTGGTGGGGTCCCTGCCCGGTTGCCCCCAGCTCCCTACCTTGGTGCAGCAGCCAGTGCCATAGCTTTCCCCAAGCTGGGTGCCATGGGGCCAAGCCCCACAGCCCCCCTAGCCAAGCAGGGCAACCCCACAGCTCCTCAAGCCATGGGTCCCAGCCTTTCCACCCCTGCCAGAGCCTGCCCCACAGCTCCGGGTGAACTGTCAGACTCTGCAGGAGATCATGGCCTGGGAAGGATGAGAAAAGAGTGGTTGACACCATGATGGAAAATTAAGTTACAATAACTTGTGCCAGAATATTGTAAAAGCAAAGAAAAAACCCACTATTTTAAGTCTTCCACCGCACAGAGATTATATTCAGCAAGTTCCCTCTCTTCAATTTGATTAGGAAAGTTTAAAAGGTCGCAGCAGACCACAGAGTATTTGCAACCTGGAAATGAGTCGGCTTTTAGAGCATGGGGTTGAAACACCTTGCTGAAGCAGCCTGTCCTTCTTGCACCTAAGATATCAAAACTATAGGCTGACACAGGGAGTTTTATGTCTGCGAAGCATTTTCTGAGCTAGCGTAATTATATTTGAAGTTGTAGCATGATATAAACTGCTTTTAAGCCCCATAAAAAGCTTGTGGTGGTCTGCACAACAAACCTCTCTAGTGCTATAAGCCAGGTATTAGTCAAGAAAAAATGTTTTGTTTTAACCTTTCCCATCAAATACTCAGAAATTTAATCAAAATCACCCACTTTTTTCCATATGCATTTTTAATGTCGAGGACACGTCACATGTCATGGGAAAAAATTTGCTGCCACAAATTTCAGCTAGCTCTGGTAAAGAGCTATTTCTCTAGGAATAAGGGCCCCAACAGTGCTGAAAAAAGCACCTAAATATAGCACGTGCAATAGTGAAATTTGCTCCTATTACTTCAGACTCCAGGGATCAAGACACCAGGTTAGTCATAAATGCTCTGTGACATTAAGTTTTCCAAAGATACCAAAGCTTTGACTAGTAAACCATAAATTTATGAACACCAGAAAACCCCAGTAGGCAAAACTGAATCTTTAGTTTAGCTGAGGCAATTCCAGTGATATCATCTTATTAGCCCCTTACTATTTCACGGCTCAGAAAGCCATGAGCATCCAAACTAATGCAATATCTCAAAATCAGACAGGATTTTGTAAGGAACTACGTGAGCAGTACAAAAAGGGAACACAAAGCTGAATATGATAAACGGAACCACTTCTATCTTTTTTGCAACCGTACGCCATCTTACAAAGTTTCTACCTCAAAGATGAGAAAGAACTTGCAAAGCACCATGTCATGACCTGGCTGAGCTTACACAAGAGATATCTGAATGGTGAAGGTCCCCTTCTACAAGGTGAGGCTACCCAATACACACAACTTCATGGTCCGAAATAATGTCGTTGAATCTGGTGGCCTCCTGGAGAAACTGGATTGTGTGTGCAAAGATTTTTTTTAACAAAAACCTGGTAGTGTCAGAGCTGGAAAGCTGGTGGCAGCCCGATATCACGAGACTGAACAAGGCTTTCAGTTCAAAGGGCAGGAAGATGTGCAGCCTTTAAAGGAAGGCACAGCTCAGCTCACAAGCCAGCTGATCAAATATCCCGGTAGTACGTGAACGAGGAGCCTTTCCTCCAAGTGTAGAAAGGCTTTTGACCAGCAAATCCAAAAAGCAAAATGGACAAAACAAATAGAACCACAGAGGCGGCATGCACCCATTGCTGAACGTGCTTAGGAGCAAAGCCTGGAATTCATTCCCTCTTTTCGTCCTATTTTGGGATTTAAATTTGGTGCCATCCTTTCTGTTGACACAATGCAGCGAGAGTGCAAAATGCCACGACGGATTTCTGTAACGAGAAGACTTCTTTCCATCCCAACCAGCCAAGCCTGTGATTGCAAAGGGGCTGCCTGCATGAGACCCCCAGCATCCCTCATGAGGCTGCCCTGCCTCATTTTTGGGAAAAACCTAACCTCCCCCGGGCAAAGTCTGGTGGGAGCTCACAGCCAGCGGCATGGCTTTCACATCCACGGATAACGACACCCTGGGAGAACTGCACTCCAGGTACGGGGAAAGGGGAGTCTCGCAATGGAGACAATCTGCCCAAGGTCCCACTCCGTTCCTTCCACTACCCCAAGCAAGGACCCCATCCTATCCCACCCCGTCCCACAGCATCCCAGGATCTACTCCGTGTCTTTGAAAGACAGTCACCAAATAAAGATACTATCTGACCAGCAGTTAACAACCAGCTTGTTAGTTAATAGCCTGAGGGAATCTGAGGGCGTTTTATGCTCTAATACTCTGTTCATTAACTGTAGTAACAACCAATTTCAAGGTGATTATTGCTATTATAAGCTATGATCAATTTTTTAAACGTGTTTCCATTTTTATCCAGCTTAAATCTGGTGCAGTAGAGCAAGGGGAGCAGCTGTGTTGAGAATTAGACTTTTCCCCAGATTAATATCTGATTTTCCATCAAAGAGAATACAGGACACATTCTGTTAGGTTTCTAATTGTTTCTACCATAAACCTCCACCACACTGAAATATGATCTCTAATAATTTTTAGTTTGAACTTCCTATACATAATCCATCTGACTAGATGGTCCTCAGCAAAAGCCGTTAAAGCAATTTGTTTCACTTACGTAGAGGAATAAATCAGTGCTTAATTATCTGTGGTTTATTATTAACAGCACTGGTGAGCTGACCATATGCCATGACTTCATCTTTTCACACAGAAAAATGAGAATATACTGATTGTTTTTATTATGTCTTTCAACACTCAGCCAGGGTTCCAAGGAAATGAAGACAGAGAGTTTTGCAATGTTACTCAACGATAAATAACAATATTCTAAATAACAATTCTTTGCCCTTGCTTTTAGGATTCACCTTTATATGCTGTTTTACTGGAAGTACTTACTAGCATCTCTCATGGCAAGAGAAGTTGTTTCCAGGAGATACATGATATGTCGCATACACTTCTTTGCGGGCCTTCAAATACACTGGCTTCAAAACGTGGCATATGTTCAACTCCAGAATACTTTAGATACAGTATGCATTTAATGTAAAGACCAGAAAGACACACCTTCCTGACTTTTTAGACTTAATTGAGTCCATGCTGCAAACCCTTATGAAGTCAGTACAGTAACAAATAACACAGGTTTTGATCCTCTGCCAGGGCAGCCTTAAGCTCTTTAGTAGACAGAGCGGCAAAATAAAACTTTCTTGAAAACATTACGGATTGATGAACTGCTTTGGCATGAGTCCAGCTGCCCAGACTTTCTCCACCTCAAATAGACCCAAAATGAACCAAAGGTTCTTTGAGATGCAGACCTCTGAACCATGGTGGCAGACACAGGCACAACCTCGATTCAGCAAACAGCAGGTGTTCTACATTCGTCAAAACAGGAGTGGAGAGCCTTCAAATTCCAAGGCAGCTATGAAGTTGTTCCCTCCTTGGGAAAAGGAAAAGACTCTCCCGCATCCAACGTGTTTCTGTGGAGAGGTGAGGTTTGTCACGCTGAGTGCTGCTGGGTCCATTCTCGAAGATCTTTAAGCAAAGCCTCATGCAGGCTTTACGTGGAAATCTCAGACATGCTGAGGAGACACAATGCACCCATCAACCAACAGGGCCAAGGAAATTAGCAGGTACATATGAAAGATCCAGAGAGGAGCCCATCCCTTTCAGGCATTCATATCGTGAGTTGTGTTTAAGAGTCAGTCTCCTGAGCTGCAACCTCTTTCCTACCTCTGCTCCAGGGGTTTTGAAATCATGGTGCTCCCACACAGGAGCATAAATGGCAGCCTTATTTGGACCATGAACACCATAAAGACCCAGAGCTTGACCAAGTGTTTTAGGGGATCATGCCCACTAACGTGTTATGTGCTAATGAGAGCACTACTTACATAAGTCAGCCTATAGATTAGGAAGAAAAACCAAAGCTCTGCAAAGTCACAGGTCTGTTTGTGATGATGGAGATCTTCTGGCTCTTTGTTCCCTGCACAACCAGCTGCACCTTTAAAACAAATCCAACCAGAATACCAACTCCATTGCTAGGGCCCATATCAAGAGGAATAGGAACCACATATCTCCTCCACTAACACCTTCAGGCTTCCTGCCCCACAGCACAGAGAAGATGCTGTGCTGGCAGAAACTACGGAGCTGCTTACTAGCTCATTCACTCTTGTGTCACCCAACAGAGATCCTTAATCTCCCTCTCCTGATGTGTGTTTCATGACTTAATCTCCCACACATTTGGAACTGCGCTGAGACCATCTGCTCGTTTCTCACAAGCGGAGGGTAATGACTTTCGTTCAGCCTGACTCAGCGCCCAAAGGAGTTGCTCTCCTTGTTAATACAGGTGTGGGCAGGGCGGGTACTAGGCCAAAAATTAGGACTGTTTTTACAGCTAAGGCTCTTGCTCCTCCAGAGAATTGCTGATTTCCCCCTTCTCCCTCCTCCTCCTCGTAACACCAGGCACTTGCTCACAGTCAGCTGACAGCCGCCTCAGAGGAGGCACCACTAAACTTTCTTGGTTGTTCCTAGATCTGAAGCAACCATGTTCCCACCCCAGACAGGATGCTCTGAATGAAAAAATTCTCTGAGCAGGAGTCAATGTACCACATTTCCTCTTACTTTCTCAGGGCTCTTCTGTACCTCCAGCCTGTTTGCTCTCACAAGTCATTCATTTGAGGCTTCTGTGGAGACTTCAAGGACCATTTACAACTTGCTTTGTTGCTTTTTTCCCCTTCTTAATTGGCTCTGGACAAACTCTCTGCTGCCCGAGCAACTCCAGTCTTGAGACAAGTTAGCCTTGTCTCTGGGCATGGTTTTATTTTTAGAAAGGAAGGGCAGAAGCGGCACAAACACAGGGCCTGAGTAGCTACAAGCCTGAACTTGGAGGAGACTGGTAATCCATCAATCCTTCCAGTTTGCTGAAAGGATTTCACTTGAAAGAAGGCCACAATCCAACACGTGTGAAAAGGAATTTGAACCATGCTGTTCATCCATGGATCTCAAAGGGCAAAGTGAACAGAAATGAAACACAGCGCACCAAGGCACGATCCCCATAGGAGGCACTACAAACATGGTTGGACTGAGCAATAAGTTGAGGTTAGACCATCACGTGGCTTACGTCAAAGCGTTGCAGGTCCAGGAAAACCATCCAGTAGCCTGATCCAGCAAAGCACTTGAGCACACGTGCAACTTGAGATCGCAAGCTACAGCACTGGTATAAGTGAGATAACATCAGTTTAAATGGGATGTCACCTGCAGAGGAAGTTCCTCATTCTTCTAAGTGATCTGGATTAAGGCCTAAGATGCCTGGCCCTTGGTACCTGTTCTAATTACAATTCACCTCCGTATAGGCATTATGAATGAGATCTAGAGGCCACATTTGTTCTGGAAAGGGGGAAGGGACCTATGTTTGGCACAAAGATGTATTATGCCCAGTTTGTGTACTTTTTTTTAATATATACAGCTGAATGGAAAGGGTTGTTTCTTCCGAAAACTGTCCACTATCCACTACTGTTAAATATTTCGCTGATCTTTTAATCATCACGTTCATCAGTCGCTGGATGTCATCTCATATTTTCCATGGCTTTTGGCACCTCTGTGTAGTACTACCAATTAATGGCATCAGCATGTTGATCTCTAGCTGCCAAGTGCAGCTGGCCAGCACCCTAAACTTTTGGGTGGTTCTTCACCCTGGCAGAAAGAACTGTTTCCAGTGTAATCAGGTCATCCACGAGCAAGGGAAAAAGAGAAATGGAGATTGTTAACACGTACATCTATGGGAGTGATATATGACCACAGAAACAGTGCCTGGGCCAGTTCCTCAGCTGGTGCAAATCACTGGATCATCAGAGAAGACCACAAAGCTATGTGATTCACGGCAGCCTAAGACCTGGTCTTAATTTTCCTCAGCCATGCTTCTATGATTTACACTTGTGCTGAGCAAATGACACAGGGTGTCAAATGCTATCAAACTGATTGATACTGTAAACTAGGACTAAACGTGTACAAAATACAAATGTAGTGAAGAATCAGGCCCTGTGTATTCATTAACAGCCCTGTTTCCCATGGGATAGAGTTGATAGATTGCTCCATACTTCCAAGTGATGGAAACAGCTCTGTGTCAACTCTGCTCCTGCTTCCAGTCCCAAAGGAGTTTGAGTTTGTTTCTCCTCCTCCTTCTCTTACCCCCACAAACTCCCTTCTTACATGCTTGCCCACAAAAAGATATTTTACAATATCTTTGTAAAGCTATCTTCCAAATCTCCCGTTGAATGCAACAGGTCAAATCCCAGTTAAGTCTCTGCCAATCGGATGTGCGCAATCAGATTTCACCTGCCTCTCTGTACAGAGAGCACACAGATGTGAAGATGGTCTGTGGAACATCTTTGCAAAGTGTACCGTGTGGTTTGTGAGAGCATCTGCCAGCTAAAAGGAAGATCGTCTCTGGTATTAGGCTAAAAATGCCTTACCTGGTGTAATTCAGCATGCTTATACCAAAGTCAATGAAGATGGAGCCATTTACTCCAGATGAGTATAAGGTCTACTACGTATAGATTCAGCTCTTAGCAGGCATGGATCCACTAATTCCTCTCTCATTTCCTACCTATATTCTGATCAGCTTGCTTGGGGCTTTTTTCCTCCTACAGTAAAGCTTGCTGAAAGTGCCTCTGTTCCAGGGCACTCTCTTTGAAATATGTCTTAGCTTCCAAGGGTAATGAACTCTTTTGTAATAAACGCCTAGCTATAATGTGAACAATACTTGGCTTCCAGGAACTGCCTTATAATTACACGGCTCGGTATTGCATGTCAGAGGTTTGCTTCATCTTTAATATTTTATGAAGAAATTCAGATTCTGACAGTAAAAGTATTTAACCCAGAGGACCTAGAACCCCGACTATTATTTTGTAAAGTAGCCATCCAGCTACACTTTTGTGCACCACCATTATCCCTGGTGCATACTCACACTCTTTGATACTCTCTAAGTAGACACAAGCACATGCTGTCCAGATGGAAACCTGGCTGCATCATTACATTATATTGAAATAACCCAATACCACCTGTTTCTGCTGGGGTTTCTGCCAACGTTTTCCCATAAAACATTTATTTTGCTAATATTTTAGTTGGTCACCACAGAAGGACACTTGAAGTTAAAGATTTACCATGTGTGCAGCCACAAGGAAAACACTTTAAAAAAAAAAAAAAGCAACAAAGCTCAAGAATAGCTAATGTCTGTTGTTTAAAACGTGGATCCTCACCTAGGCACTAGGTAATAACACTCTACAGGGACCGAAAACCAAACACAGGTTTTTGGCAGTGTACATCAAGTGAATTATCTTAACTGTGTTAGTACTCACCTCTCATATAATTAACGAAAAACTTTCATGTGCAGAGCGGGACTAATATACAATAACCGTAATGAAAACTTGTGGGTTTTTTTCTTTTTGCTTTTTTCATATTAATCTGTGATGTTATAAAACTCCCAGTCTCCTTCCCTTCCCCCTCAGCAGATAAAACAGGTTATCCTCAGTTAGTCTGTAGAAATGAGAAAGGCATTACAACTCCCAGCCTATTTGGGATGTTTGATGTATTTATGAGATACCCTCTACAACAGTAATAGGATTTTTTATTTGGAAATTATATTTTTAGAGACATCTTACTTTTTGAGAAAGGTAAGAACCGCTTGACTTACCAAAAGCATTTGAAAAAAGTCTTCCCAGCATGTGGTCATTCCAGTATATATCTTTTATTTTTCAGTGTTGATCTCTGTCTGTACAAAAGTCCAAGCAGTAGCTGTACTTCACACAAATACCTTTTTACTGCATGCACAAAATTTTGTGTGAAGAACAACAAGGGTTATTACTGACCCAGTACTCCCAGTATATTTGCTGGGCATCAATTATTACTATCCAATTTTAAAAGCTTCTGTCCTACGAGGGAAGAAGTAACAATGCCATGTAAAGTGACGAACAGAACCCCACGAATACCCAGAAGTAAACGACTGACAGGAAGCGTTTCTTGAAATGCAACAGATCAAACACACATGAATTATTTGGCAAACAGTAGGCACATCAGTACCAAAAGGATGTGATTAAAAAAAAATCCACAAACAACAAACCAAGGCAGTAATCCATATTTACAAATGAAAATTTTCTTCAGCTGTAAGAAAGCTACTTTACAAGAGGAAAGAAGAATGAGTTGGAAAAAATAGAAATGTGATGGTTTTGCTAGAAAATTTGATTGAATATATTTAAGATAGCTCCAATTATATTATACTGGAAAAGTAACCAATAAAAACCCACCAGAAAAAAAATAATAGTGATTAAAAAAGAGTGGATAAAACCAGCTTCAAGTTCACTTTCTTGGATTTGTTCTAAATTTAGCCCTAGCCATTTTATTATGTCTGAGAAATAGCATATTTTTCTAGGTTATAAAAGAACAGTACAAGAATCAAAAGGAAAGAGAAAGGGATCAGCCATGAGATTGGCCCCATTTTGTTCCTTTCTCCTTCTCATCCTCATTCCACGTTCCGTTCCAAATAACCCATTTATAACCAAATCCCTGGCTGCTGGCACAAAAGTAATTTAAATTTTTGCCTATTTTTAAAAAGCCAACTTATAACCTGCAATCATTACAGTAATTGATTAAATATCACAAGCAAAGCAAAGTACCTATTTGACAGTTTCTATTCATGGTCACATACCTTCCCTGAAGACAGGTAGTTAGATAATTAAGCGATCCATTTCGCTGCATATATGCTATATACAAAAGAAACTGACACACAATGAATCCTGCTAAGCTTTTGTTCAACATATGAAATACTGGATAATCACCTTTTTTATGAAAGCACTTGACCTTTAAATTGATACCCCCCCCCCAAAAGATGGTAATCGCTGCTCAAAGAGACATTGAATGCGCTGCTGCTAATCCAGAAGATCATTGCCCATTAGTCATTATTAGATTTTTTGAATCTAAAGGTGAGCATTTGATTATAACAAAGAGAAAAAGAAAATACTATTTAGGTTGCTGTGAATGCCTATACTCTTTGCAAATCACAGTGACAATCAGAGTTATAGACTGACTGTAACATGAATATCATTGTACACATTTGATCCCTACTCAAAGAGCAGCTTTAAAAGCTTTGAATGACATAAAGCAAGATTATCGGTGACAGCGATTTTAAATATTATACATGTTGCCTGTATCACAAGTGTTTTTCTTTAGCAGCTGATGAGTATTATATCCTTTTCTATAATACAT
Source organism: Psophia crepitans (assembly GCA_013399095.1). Lineage (NCBI taxonomy): Eukaryota > Metazoa > Chordata > Aves > Gruiformes > Psophiidae > Psophia > Psophia crepitans. Next base: position 460,162 of record VWZZ01004029.1, read on the forward strand.
TGGAAATATATTTCTTTTCCTCTGTTCAGGAACAACATAAGAAAAATGGCTAAATGCGACAGGGAAGCTACACAGCCTTCTAAAAAAAAAAGGACACAAAAAGCTATTCTTTCCTTTTATTACATTTTAACTGTTTCCCTGTTCACTTTTTATGTGACATCACTAATCATACACTGCATTCCAGAAATTATATTTCAACTGCAAGGACAACTAGATGGATAAAACACTGTCTGGCTGACGATGCTCAGAAGGAAGTGGTCACTGGGTCATACTCTACCTGGAGGTCAGAGACAACCAGGTAGCATTGGAGTCTATCCTGGGACCTGTGCTCATTTACACCCGTATCAGGGACCAGCAGGAGACGATGGAGAGCACTCTCAGCAAGTTTGCAATGACACAAAACTGAGGGATCTGTTGAAACACCCCCAAGCTGAGGCTGGAGGAAAGGGCAGACAGGGACTTTGTAAAATTCAGCAAGGACAGAGGCAAAGTCCTGCCCCAGGAAAGAAGAGCCCCTGGACACAGTACAGCCTGGGAAAAGGCTGAATCTGTAGAGAAGGGGGCCAGTACACGTTTCCCACAGAATCTATATAACTACAGCAGATCAGAAATTGTATTCTTAGAGTAAAAAGCTTCTCTGGGCATGAAATTGAAAAATCTTTAAGAAGAAAAAAAACCCAGTATGCTTTTATACTTGTTTATTTTAAGCCTTTTAAACTGCACGGCTATTTCACCAAGGTATGTGGGACAGATTACCTATTGGTTTTTTGCATTACACCTTACATTTAACATTCTTGGTCTTGAAGTAAAAATAATTAGGAAATTATTTTCACATAAAACAACAACTTAGATTACCTTAAAGGTCTGGCTTTCAGATCTGGTAATCTGATGCTTTCAAGCATTCCCTTTCTAATCAAACACTCTGATACTCTTCATGACTGTTTTGCCAGCGCCGGTGCCCAGACACACATCTGCCAGTCAAGCTCAGTTCAGTCTCATTCACATGTGAGAGCTGATACCTGTCCAGCTGTTGTTTCTGAATTATAATGCAGGACACAGCACATTCACGTTTGACTTGGTTTTCCTCCAGGATATGTTTCATTCCACCCCTCCTACAATCTGATTTTGGGATGTGTTGAAATGTTCCACACCAGCATTTCTTTCTGTGCTGGCTACAGTGGGCACTTGCATAGCCAGCCTCAACCAGAACCAAATTCCTTAGAAGCTGGTGGGAGTTGCAGTGGATCCTACCCTCCACCCTGGGACGCAGACATATGCCTGAGCATCTTCTCCAATAAACAGAGCCTGTCTACTATAGGTGACCTGTATTACCCTACAGATGTCTCTTATCACTGAGCAAAGGTGGAAACTGCACAGCTAGATCAGCCAAAGTTCAGTGAGGCTATTTTTTCCCAAGGTAAGAGAAGTGACTCTGTCACACCACATGGGTTTTTTAATACTAAACCAGAATTTTATTCTCTGCCTTTCAAAAGAACTGGCAATCATCACGTAGACAAGTTTTCTAAAGAAAATCAATGCACTATTACCACGTAAGAGCAAAATGACTTAGGTAGAAGCTGAATGCCTAAAGACAAAATCGTGACTCCTAATCTTACTAGGTATCTTCCCAATAGAGCTGAAAGTTTTCCCTCATATTTGAAGCTCTGCATCTGGCTGGCTGTAGAAGTTCACCAGTTGGAGCAGCTCAGAGACTCTCTGCAAGCCATGGGAAAAAAACAGCAGGCATATTTTTCCGGTCTTGTAATGATAATCTGCTGTATGAAAGGTAATCAATATCTTCAGATCCAAAAAGCACCTGGCACCATTGTGCTACAGCTGTTAAGAGTTCACCTTCAGGATAAAGCCTAAGGTGAAAGACCTCACCCTCACTCGAAAATGATAAATATTTGTTGCATCGCCGCTTTGCAGAACTAATCATTATGCCCATAATTACTCTGCTTTTGTCTCCTCCCTCCTGAGCAAAAGAGCTTTGTCCAGCCTTGCCCAGGCTCCTAATCTTGTAGGGCTTCTTACCTACCTCCTCCCTTTCAGTTACTGTCCATAACTTCTTGTGTGATGTTACGGTGGAAAATTGCTGCCATATAGACCCAGGAGCAGCTGATGAAGTGGTTTCTGTGAGACATCTATATATAAATAAATCACTAATCTTATTTCATTTGTAACCCCATTGTACCAAGATCTCCATGATTAAAAATTTGCTTTAGCGAATAGTATCATAGTTTTTCTTTACTGAGGGCATAACCTAAAATGGGTAAGGTTCTACTACTTTCATACAAACAAAATATTAGCACCACTATTATTTATTGCTTGCTGTAGCCTGTTCACCACGGTGATAGACCTTACAAACATCAGGGCAGCTTTTGCTCAGAAGAGGAGCAGACGTTTTCATCTGTGGCATGACATGAAAAGAGCCTGGAGAAATAGCAGAGGTGTTTCAAAAATTTCCATAGGAAAGAAGAGAGAAGGAGAATCTGAAACAAGATTTTAATTTATGAGTCCCTACAACAGATGATTCTGCATTTCGTCATTTTGTCCATAAAATTTACATTTACCTTTACTTATTTCTTTCACCCACAGACTGCTCTTGCTTAGACCCCACCTGAAGTCTCTGCAGTCAGATCCCTTCCAGCTCATACCCACAAACATAAATCGAGTTACACACAACGGAAACAAGAAATGCAAGCGTGCAATCACAGTAAGAAGCACTCATTAAACTCTTCCAAGAGAGCAACTCAGATGTTGAAAGCACTCACAAATAGGCTGTTCTTGAAGAAAATCAGTAGTACTGAGAGATAATGATAACGTTTCAAATGAGAACTACATAGATCTATGTATACGTCTGGGGATGTTTGGTGGTTTTTAACAGCACCTCAATCAACTGAGATATAAAACTACATGTCTGTTGTAGGCAGTAATATGAAAATGTAGTCATTTCCTCTTCAAAATCCCTAAAGAGCTCTTTTGCATTTAAAACTGAAAGGAAATCACCCTACCATGCTAATTCATTATTTAGACCTGTTATTCAGATATTTGTCTATTTGTAGAGGGAAAAAATTAAACATAGCTACATTTTGATACTAAAACACTTGTAACATTTAATTGAGATTACATAGATGGAATCAGATCAAATAAAATCCTTGTTTAAATTCTGATATCACTGTTGTTTTGGTTTAAAATCAGGTCTGCAACAAACATTTTCCTGTGTCTGCAGAAGGACCGATCATCATGCGAAGGGGAGGTTTGCCAATTTTAAGGAACACCAGGTTTTGCACTCCAGATGTGTAAGACACTTTCATTTTCTTCCTGCGCCCAATTAATGATTTCAAATAAAATTGTCTTCCATAAAAACTCCTCCCATGTCCTTCATATCCTAGATACTTGTCTTTGAATGGGATTAATCCATTCTTTGGAGATGCCTTTTCTCTTTGCACTAACAAGAGACAGTCAAAACAAGCTGCTTAGACAACTTTTAAATAGCTAAAACCAGACCAATAAATCCCACCCAGAACTGAGGAAAAGCTCAAAAACAACTAGCAACCAAAGACAGTAGCAATACCACTACAAATAAACAGTTTGGAAAATATATATACAAATAGGCAACATCATTATACTCCCTTCTTATACAGCCCTCTGGCTACAGTATCTCAGCATTTAAAGGCAAACTGGATCACTGCAGGAAATCTTCATCTTGCAGCTGGACAACAGAGGAGCAAAAGAGCAAGAAGGTATTTTCAAAGGCAAAGCCAGGAGTTAAATGGCTTGTTCCCACTGACTTCCAGCAAGAGCCGAGCTTCTCACTGGGACTGAGAAAGGCTTGACTGAAGACATCCAACAGAGTGACTGCAGGGTCCAGTCCCCCACAACACACACACAAAAAGAGCAGCAGAGATCAAGGGCATCCTCCTCCTCCTCCGGCCAATAGTGAGCAAGTCATTCTTTTTAAATGCCTCTCGAAGGAGTCTGCCAAAGGAAATCTCTAAGTGCTAGAAAATAAACTAGTTCTCCCCAGCCCCGGAACAAGGCCCTTTCCACCAGATCACTATCCTTCATCCTCTTCCAAAACCTCCTTACTGGATTACTTTTCTCATAACTTGGGAATTTTAACTCTAAACCACGAAAACATTGAAGGGGTGTCTGTGTGCATATGTGCAACGCAGGTACAGAGTTCCGCAGGAAAAACGCAGCATATGCCATGTCAGGATTAAGAGTATCAAAAGGCGCGGTTACCTCAATGGTAAATAATGCTGATAATTCTGTGGCTCTGCTGATAAAAATCATTACTTTAGCTCCAGTGATCCAATCTGTAGTTCCTTTCAGGTCAACAGCAATAGAGAAACAGAAATAAAAAAGGTAGGAGACTCTAAACACAGTTTTAGAGGCCTGAAGAAAACAAAAGTGGCAACCTTGAGTCCCTTCTCACCATCAGATTACTCAAACGTGTTAAAGACATGGAGCTTCAGAAACACAACATTTACATCATGCTTTTGGGAACAGAAAAAAAAATAGATATAACCCTTCCCAGAGAACAAGGTGAAATAAATCCAGAGCTGTCACTTATCATTATTTTTGTTGCTATTATTGTTACATTTTATACCTCCTGTAAGAACCAGCATCCGAGCTGACCACGGCATTGCCAAAATCAGTGCCATGCACAGACCGAGGGGTAGGCACCGTGGCACGCAGCATTCAGCATACCACCAGCAACAAGCGATGCTCAGGGACGTCGGGTAAAGGTTAATACAATAAACGGGAGACGAAGGACAGTTGAGGGTAGAGAAGTTCTGTAGGAAGTAGAGCAGGAAACAGAGCAATTACAGGAAATGCTCTGGATACAATATGAAATATTTCTCTTTCTGGTTCTTCTCATGTTTCCATATAACCTCAGTAATCCAGACCAGGACCCTTCGGTTTAGATGCTATTTAGAGCGCAGTGATGAAAGCAGCTGGTGTAAACTTCAGTGTAGCCTTGAAACATGGTTATCAGATATAAGCAGCTAAAAAATGTGGCACTTAAAAAAAGAGAGGCACAGTAGGACAGTTAAAGACATGGTATAACTAGCAATGGTTTGAAAACCACTTCACGTTTGTGATCTTACAGGAGATATTAATGCAGTAATGTTAATAATAGATCCATTAGGAATTGCCGACTAGAAATGCACAGCCATGTGTTCTGCTTCTGCCAGGGCAATCTCAGCTGAAGAAGGTCCCTCCCTGCTACACATCCAGCCCCTGGCTGTAGAGGGTGGGAAAGCAGCTGCACAGGACCTGGCTTATGTGACCTTTTCTTCAAGTATTTTACAGTTAACTTTTGCAGGGCCATATCTAATAGACAGTAGATGTAACATTACCAAAAGATATTGGGAAATAGAGACCCTTAGATGTGTTTATATATGTATTCTCATAAATGAAAGCATACTTTAAAAATCTTGGTCCTTTTAGCAATGGCTTTGAGCGAAGAGCCAAGACTTCCCTTCACGCCAACATGTTACACGTAGAGTTTGGACCGACCTGACTACACACACGTGAACACACATACTTAATGGAGCCCTGTTTCTGACTCCACTATTTCCTTTATACCGTAGGGACAAACTCTTCCCTTAGCGATGCTGGTGTAACACTGAAGTAACTCAGTCAACTGCCGAGGCCGCGTACTGTTGTCATTATTAGTGCAACACGGGGAACACATATAGTGAAATGCTGCTCTTCACTCCCCTTTTGGAGAATTTATTAGCTTATTTATTGATGTGCTAGCTATGGGGCCAAGGCCGTCGTGAATGATTGTATGGAGTCAATACCTTTCTGTAACAGCAGGGTGAATGAGGAAATTCCTGGTTGTTAAACAGCCTACATCTGCAATACCAGACTAAAACAATCTCTCAAGTCAATGTATTCCTTGATCTAAAAACACACATTTCACATCCTATGATTCAATTGTCTTCACTCTCCAAACACAAACGACTGTGTCCTACACTCATTTACAGTAGCGTTAATCCAAAATAATGCCACCAAGTCGGTTGAGGTACTCCAGATTTACACTGGTGTGAGTGAGAGCATTTGGCATCCAGTACCTATGGTTGTAGATCCTCAGCTGGTGGAGATCATCACAGTTCTTTCAAGTCAATGCCTCTGAAATTAATGTAGTTATGCTGATTTACACCAGGTGAGGATCTGCCTTGTGGTTTCTGACTTTAAATTCTCTTCCTGTCAGACGTCTCATTCCAAAATGGTTTCAATAGACAACTTCTAGCCAGAATTTCCTCTGCTATTTATAGGATTATCTCAAGAGTTTCTATGATAATCCCCATATTTCCATCTTTGTATCAGAGCCTATTCCAGGATTGTATTACAGCCAAACTATTCACATATCCAGATGACACCATTCCTTCCTTCTCTTTTCCCTTCCCTATTTGGGGTGATTGTACTGAGGGGAAATGTCTCTCACGGCCAGATCCTCAGCTGGCATAAATCAGCATAAAATTGACATTAGTGATTTACATCATTTAGCAATATAGAAGAAAAGACAAAAAAGAAAAAAATCAGTTTTTACCAATACAGTTTAAAATTAGTAACAGGTCTTTATAATAATATTGAAAGAATATTAAAATGTAACCCATATGTACACCTTTGATGTGTGTTTTACTGGCTCAGCTAGGCATCATTTCCAGCTTGGAATGACAAAGCTTCTTGCTGTTTTGTTTAATAAAATCCTCAGCGATTCTGCCCCTAAATAGTCCATTCTTACTCAGCAGACTTCACCTCAAGTGTACTTAAAACACAAACCCAAGGTCTTTCCCAACCCAAACGTATTCTGTCAATTTCACACTTTCTTTTCATCCAGCAAAATCTTAAATTCAACCTGTTGAAATAGGTCAGGTTTAACAGAATTTAAGCTTGATATACACAAGTGCCACAGGGGGTCTATAGACATCAATTCTCATTTATACTCCAGAAATCTTAGCAGTAAATAATTTACCATACAATTTCCTATTGATCCATCTAGCCTTCTCTTATCTGTCATCTCCTAATGCCCATGTCCACTTACAAATATTTTTATTCCTCTTCTGGAGAGCTTGATTTCCTCTATGCTGAGTCCTTGTAAACTAGCAGGTATCTGCTCAACTGTGATATTCTACACAAAGATCTTAATTAATGAAACAACCCAGATCAGAAGAGAGCTTCACACACAACGGAGAGAGATGAAAAGCAGAATTCCCTGCAGGGACGGACTCAGAGTCTGTGAAACCCTTCAGAGAATCAAAGCAATCTGCATCACAAGCACATTTTCCCTGTACAGAAGTGCTTGCAGGAACTGCCAGTTTCTACAAGTATATAAGTAAAAACAAAAGAGGTAAAGCTGACTATTGTGATTTCCACTTGTTAGACTTGACATCTTGACACAGTCTTTTGGGGGAGATCTGATAGCCGGTGGCAGAGACTAAATATGTAGGAAAAGCTGTGTACTACCAAAGGCAATATTGAATACAGGCTCTGGAATCCAGCTCTCCCAGGTCAGCAAATAAAAGCCCTCCCCCCTCCACCACCACCAAACACACACACACACGTTCTTCCCCAGGGCCAAAATGGCTGGAGTAACATTAGGCACTCCTGGCCTGGAAATCAGTTGTTAGATGTTTGTAGGGGGTGAGAGGTTGGCATAAGGGCAGATCTCATTTCAAATAAATATGTTTCCTGCTTTCATTTCCCTTCACCTTCCATGTGAAATAGGAAATCAGGATATCAGTATTCAAAGTCCATGTCAAAGATTTAATTTTGTACATTTTATACTACTTGAAATCAGGTTATTGCTTTATCTTTATGGAGATGAATCCAAATTGAAAACAGAGAAACTGGAGGAACTGTGTGGATGCCAGATTCACAACAGCAGGCACTGAAGTGAGAATAGTGTGTGCTCACACTCTTAGGTTCCTATTCAGCCTAAGGAGTGGCGAGTCAGCACACACACGAGTCCAGTGAGGCTGTCGAACAACGGCTGATAAATTCCTATAAAAAATGTAACTGCGTTCCCTCTTTCTGTTGCTCCAGCACAGGGTAAATTCATCTTCCTTTCACTTACTGGGATAAAAGTCACTCATTCTGTTGACTTGACTGGAGTTAAACCAAGGATAATTTGGCCAAAACCAAGCAATGACACACAGCAGGATTACTTTAGGGTGTAACTTCTGGCTATGGCTGCTTTCTAAAAAATGTGTAAGACTAGTCAAGTGCAAGACAGCGTCCAATATGCAAAATTCAATGTCATTTCAGATTAAGTAATGATACACTACACTGTATAAGATGTATGTATTTCATTTACAAGCTGCCGCTCCTTAGATACTGTCATGTAGCTAGATCGCTATATTAGCTAATGGGATACTAAGGATCAAAGGTTTGAAATCAATAAAACTAATCCAATAAGGAAGATGGGCAAGACAGAGGGTAATATTGCGAGGCTGCTGCCTGAAGTGTTTGAGTCAAAACAGCTTGCCAGGAAAGAGATCCCCAGAAATCCCTATGCACTACAACAGCTTGGTAAGCGTCTAGGCTGGAATTTGAAAGTATATGTAATTTTGATATAACTTGTTATCTCTGAAAACACTGAGGGTAAAATCTTGATCCCACTTAAGTCAGACAGACATTGACGTCAGGGGAGTGAAGAATTCATCCCATGATAAAGGCCAGAGGTAGACCAGTAAGCAGCGCTGTTAAAATCCCATTCATCAAGTTCAAGAATCAAGTAAAAAGTTTTCTTTCCTCTGAATCCAAAACTATTCCTTGGAAATACACATTCAAATGGCTATGACTAGGTAGACTAAGAATTCATTTTCTAGTACCGAGTACATAATTCATAACATATATTAGGTCTAAGTTTTAAAGCTGGCTGTTGCTACCTGCTAGTCATGAAGAGCTGTCTGCAAGTGTTCAGTTCCTGCCACTTACTCTGGCAGGAGGTGACCGCACATGGAAAGTACGTGGCATTCTTTCTGCTCTCTGACTGCATAAGCAGGTAAGCACCTTAACACAAAACTAAATCTAAATTAGGTCATTGGAACTGAGCTCTCTCTTCATTAAACACGGAGCCTAGGACTACTGGCCTTTTAATTTTGGTACCTCAGGATTTCTGCAGGGGTTAAGGAAAAATGTATCCTGTTAAAGTTTGCTGAACAGAAAAAGGGTTGTGGACAGGACACTGTGAAATGTCTGCTCCAGATTTTGAAACTACAAGTCCAAATGCATTTTAAGTAGAGTCACTTATTCTGCCACAGATGTACACAAATATAATGCTGAACAGGAGTTAGACACATTTAACTGTTACCACACCCAAAACATTTAGAAGAATATTTACACCATTTATTACAAGTGCACAGGAGAGATCACAGTGAAGAAGGATGAACACAATCCTGCATGACCGGATTGGCCTTCCCTATTATCATCAAACTCAAAAACGTCAGTCATTGTGCCACGGGTGTGCTAGGATTCAGCAAGACAGAGCATAAATGGTCCTTCTTCCTCAACTTTGCACACTTGTAGATTTAGCAGCAATGCCTCCTCAAAACCTTGGGGGCTCTTTTGGTCCCAGATTAGTGCCTTGGATTATTGAGAGACTAACAGGTTGCACCCAAGATAAGGAAATTAGTCAATTAGCTCTGCAGTGAGTACTTAGGTGTGCCCATGTGTACTTAGGATCGGGCAGGCTTTGAGGTAAGAACTGAAACTACCGCTTTTAGACAGAGGCTTCAAATTAATTCCTGCTAAAGATTTAGTCAAGAAAACCCCATCACATGCAACTCCTCAGCCTACTCAATTGCCTGTCCTAGTGACCAGCTAATAACTGTGATCAAACATCCCCATAATACTTTTCCTCAAACTTTCTAACCAAGTAATTCACAGAAGGTTTGTTAATGATGTAAATCCGAACTTTTTTATCTCTACAAACATGAGTGTTCCTGACTTCTCTGTTTCCGTCTCCTACTCTAAAAACAATAATCCTAACCACTCAAACATCCGAAGAAAATTATACCATAGACAAACACACGTAATTTCCAGAAAAATTATGAAGAACTTCAGATTAAAATATTGAAATATGTGTAAATATGCTGAGCTGAAGAAGCAGAAGTGAAATTAGAGGGAATGCCTGTTATTTTATGCAAACAGAGATATTAACACCAGAAGCATGCAGACACTAAGAAAACATAGTCCAAACACTGGGTTTGATCGAAACTAATTATTGTTAAAGCTTCTGGAGACTTGAAATAAAAGGGATTCTCATACTGATACTTAAAATGCTATGAACAACCAAAATAAATACAGCACCTGACAAAAGCAGACTGTCTCCGCTAACTGCCGAGAGGGATGTAACCACAAGGACAGTAATTCTGGCCCAACTGCGTCACAAATGAAAAGGTTTAGGGTCTCTAATGCTGCAGGCAGCGGAACCTGAGGGAGTGAAACAGCAGCTCAAAACTGGCCACAGGAGTGGGCTGGCTCAAACGTCACCAATTTCTGCAGACTATTCGTTAATCCTAATTACACTTGGATTTCCTTTGTGAATTTCTTCTGGACAGCTAACAAAGGCATCTTTGTGAATGTCCAGTGTTTGAACTCAATGTCCAGGGTGTATCGGCCAGCGCCACAGATCACGTGGCATCATTACTAGAACCTGTGTAAAAACTGCATTACAAAGCTAGCAGCTATTCATGTACTCCTGCAAAGGAGGAATGGCACTGAGAGGCTAAGAAAAAGAATTTCTAAGTAGGACCGGTCAGGAAATATTTTTTGTTCCAGCACACTTTTTTATTTTTTCTTTTTTTTTCCTTTTTAATTTTCCATGGCAAAGTAACAACCCACATGTTGAATTATTTTTCATTTGGGTTTTTCTTTTTCACCACCGATTTGATGAAAAGCACTTTTCATTGAAGAAGACACGTCAGCTTTCTTAAAAAAAACTAAATTGACAAATTCTACTTGGAAGACTGTACTTTTTTAACATAACGCTATCTTGTGATCATCCTAATATCTGATTACAAGGCTTAAGTAATCAAACTACTATGGCATACAAATAATACAAATGAATCTACAAAGTCTGTATTTTGTCTTCTATGAATATTACTGCAAATAATACTCAATCATTCAAATGCTGGTGCACCATGAGCACAAAAAGCCAGGGTTTTGGCTGCTATAAATCAGCACAACTTCAGTGACGTTTATGGAGTTACACACGTTTAGACTAGATTAAAATCTGCCCTCAAGATTGAATCACACATGAACACAGGCAAATCAAAATATGGGGGTTTTAATTCAGTTACTCTGAAGAGAACAAGTATTTCCTCCCTTTGATCACGTTAAGTAAATGTGGTCCAACAGAACAGAATATTGTGTTCTTAAGCAGAAAGTTTCACTGATTAAATAGCACCGGAGTCGGAGCTGAAACTCTCGTTGACTTTGCAACTCCAAAGTGGCCATTTTTAACCTTTCAGAGTAGTTGTTGAGTTGCCGCTTCAATATGCCCTCGTTACCTCTGCAGAATGTAACCAAAAAAGAAGAAAATAAAATAAACACAGCACGGGCTGAAACAAAAGGCAGTTAAACACTCACTCTTCAGTTCTTGGCGTTACTGGGCTGGTCAGGAAATGAAACCTTTGCTGCAGGAATTTGAAGGGGTGAATATACAGGGAAGGGGGTCAAGGTTTGGGGTGGCTTCCTCTCTCTTGGCCCTGGGAAACCAGAACAACCTTCTGTCACTGACCCAGCTCCGGATGCTGGGTAAGTGGCTGGTAATGGATGGAAACACAAGAGAAAATAGCATTTCCTAACGAACAACTAGAGAAAATACCACAAGAACCTTGCTTCTTAGGGTGATCCACAGCTGTATTTTGTAGAAAAACATCCAAGTGAAAGAAAATTACCTGCTTATATTTAATTTTTTAAGTCCTTGCAATGGAACACAAGATTGGGATGTTTCTGGGAAGGTTAACGTTATAAGCCAACCACAGAAAAATTCACATATGCACACATGTACACCCCTAAACAAAACATACTTAATGCTATAAGAAGATGAAAAACAATATATCCTTAACTAGGATAAAATTATTCTCTTAAGACTATGGGAACTCACATCATAATGAAAATGACTGGAGGAAATAATACATTTATGCTATATTACACACACCTGCTGACCAGAGGCCCAGATACCCAAGGTCACTTATTTTAATCATTTTCTTGGCCCTGGTCTCACAGTGGTACCGAGCAGGATAGACAAGTGTCAGCAGGCTGCCCCAGGTAAATCAGAGCTACGCAATCCAGCAAGACACAGCCACCGTGACTCCCTCCTGCTCAGGCAGACAAAGCTGCTTCTGATTAGTTGCCTCAACAGGTTCACTTACAAAATCTAGCCACGTCCTAACTGTTGGACTGAACCTGCATCATTTCCAACCCTGTTCTCAGTGTAGGACACACAGCTGGCTTTGCATGAGCAGTACATCTAGAAGCTCAGAGCAGGTGTGGTATCCCAGGCAAGCAGGTGGTGTATGTGTAACACAGAGGGCTGTGGGAGCCGCAGAAGGCAAACCCAACCATCTCACGCGGGCTGCCCAATTACTGATTGACACCCCAGTGCCATTCCCCTCAAGTCTTCTGGGATGCTCAGAACAGTTTCCATTTTGGACTTCCTTCTTTTACTTTGAATTCATCCTGGGCTCGTCCCTCACTCAGAGACATGAAGAAGAGAAACATCAGCTTTTCCTCTTCTTTCGTGTACCCTATTTCTGTTCTCTCTCTCAGGAAGACCGGGAGCCAGTCCTCCTTCCTCTCCTCCCCACTGGGTTCATGCAGTCCATCTCAAAGTCAAGTGATGACACACTCCCCACAGGTCTAATGCAGGAGCTTTGTGGAGCCACCCAACAGCCACCCGCTGCCCAGCAGCAAAATTTGCACAGCTTGATCCGGTTCCTGCATACATTAGTGTCAGGGTCTCACTCACACCCTGGTGTGCTGTGGCCCAGTCTTGCAGAAGGCAGGAGAGCTAACAAGCCCCACCAGGCTGAGATAATAACAGTGATCCCGTCTGAAAGGTTACAGGGGATTTTGCCTCCTTGTGTGTGTGCAACTCCTCATCCTCCAAGGCTACGTCTGCTTACAGAGGGTATCGATGTGGAAACCAAAAACCCAGAAATGTCTTTCTGCTGTTGGAGCATCACAGAATTTCAGACACTTCCCACTGCCCTCTGGAAAGCTGCATCACCTGCTATAGACGTTGCTCAGGTCAGAACCTGTCAAGTGGTTGAATAGGATTAACAGCCTATTCCAGATACACTCTGAGGTTATTCAAATAACATCAAGAGGATAGTCTTGGATGTAATAGCATAAGAAAATTCTGTGTTTACCAAAACAAACTAACATATCCCATTTTTAGAAAGTACCTGTTTCTTCATAGAATCACAGAATGGTTTGGGTTGGAAGGGACCACAAGAATCGTCTAGTCCCAACCCCCTGCCATGGCCAGGGACACCCTACACTAGGACCAGGCTGCCCAAAGCCCCATCCAACCTGGCCTTGAACACTGCCAGGGATCCAGGGGCAGCCACAGCTTCTCTGGGCACCTTGTGCCAGGGCCTCAGCACCCTCACAGGGAAGAATTTCTTTCTAATGTCCAATCTAAATCCCCCCTCTTTTAGTTTAAACCCATTCCCCGTTGTCCTGTCCCTGTACTCCCTAAGAAACAGCCCCTCTCCAGCTTTCCTGTAGGTCCCCTTTAGGTACTGAAAGGCGGCAATTAAGTCTCCTCGGAGCCTTCTCTTCTCTAGGCTGAACAAGCCCAACTCCCTCAGCCTGTCCTCGTAGGAGAGGTGCTCCAGCCCTCTGATCACCTTTGTGGCCTTCCTCTGGACTTGCTCCAGCAGCTCCATGTCTTTCCTGTACTGGGGACCCCAGAGCTGGATGCAGTACTCCAGGTGGGGTCTCACAAGAGCAGAGTAGAGGGGGAGAATCCCCTCCCTGGCCCTGCTGGCCACACTGTGTTTGATGCAGCCCAGGACACAGGTGGCTTTCTGGGCTGCTAGTGCACACTGCCAGCTCATGTTGAGTTTTTCATCAACCAGCACTCCCAAGTCCTTCTCCTCAGGGAGAAGTAACCATGTCCCACTACCCTTTCTCCTTGTTTCTGTGGAACAGCAGCAAATACGTGTACAGTACACCATAACGGAAAAGCGCTTCATAGACGTCACAGATCCCAGTGAAGGCATCAAGAACAAAAGATTGATTTAGCATTAGGTCACATATGGTTAGAGAGAGGGACCACAGAAGGGTGGGAAGTCTCTTATTTCTTAGTTTTGAGAGGAGAAAAAAGGCAATCTTGGACAGGACCCACTAGTATACTGGGTTCAAATTCTTGTATTGCTACAGTGGACCAAAACACACTTCAGAAAAGTCTTTTCATCACCCCCCATCTCAGTCACTCTGCTGTTACATGGAGATAACAATCCCTCCTATGTCTGCTCTTGTTGGAGACTTACAAATGCTGCTCTAATAAAGTCCAGACAGCCCTTTGTGAGCATCTTGACTCATGTCCATAGAGTAACCTATTTTCCCCTATGAGAAGTGTCGGCACTCTGGCAGAGCTTACCTTCAAAACGCATACTCAAAAAGTTCATTTAGATACTGAACTTCCAAATTGCAACAGTTGTCACTTATTATAAAGAGGGCCCTTACTGCACCTTCCTGGGGAAAGGATCCATATTCCCAAACAAACTCCACTGAAAATCCCCACCGCCAGCAGAAATATGGACTTCTGTAACATCAGGGTTTACTAGCTATAAAAATTTGCCAAAATAAATGTATACATCTCTGTTTTCAGGATTATTTTGTTCCTTCTCCACTTGCTCTGGTTTTCTATGAAAAAGCGATTACAAAGTGGAAGTCTCAGTGATGATTTTGACTGATCAGCTGGAGAAATTTAGATAAATTTGGCTTCTCATGGACCGCAGCTGTTGTTCTTTTCAGTGCCTTAATGCAATTTATCATTCAAATGTGTTGGCTTATGAATGCTGCTCCAGTTTTCCTCTACCTCCTGTCATTAATCCTAACAGTATGAATCCAATTTCAAACGCTTGTTTCTTTTGTAGTGTCCCACATTTCTCCCCTTTGGTGTCTGCGGTGATAGGGAGTTACGGTGTGGAATCAGCTGCCATCGCTCTGCAGCCCTCACACGCTCTCTGCAACAAAGGGAGATCTTTCACAAACTCTGTCAAAAGGTTTCTTAGATGAATGGTGCCAAGGCAAGGCACCCACCTCACGGCAGACACACACTAGGTGTTGCGAATGACTCATATCATAAGGGAATGAGACTAAATCCAAACTCCCCTCCTAAATTTCCCCCCACCACCAAAGAAAAAAAAATAATCAGCAAAACACAAATAAAACAACAACAGTAACATTTTAGGGCCCCATTAGAAAGAAGTAGGCAGAGAGTCAAAAACTAATAAACAAAATAGAATTTTAAATGAACTTGTTCATAATTGAGGGCTTTAAGGACAAAAAATACCTGGTAAAATAACAGCGCCCGGTTCAAATTCAGCAGTAATTTATTATTAAAGATGATATCTAATGGCCATCTAGACAAAGCTATAAAGAATAAAGGCAAAAGCCCAGCTCCTCCAAAAGAGTTTCTGTTGCTATTTTATTTCCTGTTATGCGATTCATTACGTGGGTCAATACGGGTCATTACATGGTTTCATATCCATTTTAGACCTTCAGTTATCATGCTCATTGCTGCATTTATTTATTCTGCTGGGGAGGAAATGGGCTTTATTTTCTTTTCTGCATAACATGATACCTACAACTGGCTGGTTACAAAACTTTCACAGATTTGTTGTGTAATCATGAACCAAATATTTGTGGTTTTTCTAGCTCTAGTCTAATATCCCCAGACCTGTAATTCCCATACATTAGCTACAATTTCTATCTTCTCCAAGTAAAATGTTACCACAAAATGTTGGCCCTTACTGTTTTTTTACTTTATATAAACCAAGAGAAATGCCAACAAGGTCAGTGGAGTATTTAAGTCCTTCTAGCCTTACCCTCGTATACCACAGGGGGAATCAGGTCTCTGGTTCCCTTTTCACATGTTTTGTTCAGTGCAAAGGCTTGAAATGAATTTGGTGCCATCAGCCTGATTTTCAAAAGTCAGCTCTGTTCCAAGCGAATGAGCTTACCGTTCTCTGCATTTATGTCATTTCACAATTCTAAGTTCAAAATTCAAAATTTGGGTCTAGACTGAGAACAGGAATACCTTGAAGACTGGGTATGTTTAGCCTCAAAGTCCCTTTCAAATTTTCCCATGAGGAGGGGGAAAAGCCTCGAATGATTTTTTCAAGTTTTCAAATTCAAGTCAAGATTTGGACTTGGAAAGAGCTTCATGAAGATTTAAAAATATCTTAATGACATTTTTTGAATCACTATTTTAACTTAATGAACTCACACACTAATTACCAAGAAGCAGAAATATAGGCACATGTAAGAAAGGCTGTTCTTGAGGTGTTACTGGCCCAGGCAGACGCAGAAGGAAAAGGAAATTTCATTAGAAAGTCTGAGGTTTTCCGAGCAGTTGTGAAAGCAGAAGTTCAGATTGTTTGGATAAGGTTCAGGTAAAAAATAATTAGGTGAGCTGGAGAACAGGAAAGAAAGATTTCTCAGCAGAAGCTGAGTGAAGGGAGTACTATGAAGGAAACTGCTCCCTGGCTTTAACAAAGGGTGGTATGGGAAGCCCACCTTCCTATTTCCTCATCCCAGCTGGAGCTGAGCAGCGCTGTGTGAATTTCTGAGTGCTCAACATGGAGCACTGAACTCTTTCAGAATTCTTCCTCACCTGAAACCCGCTGCAGCCAGTGAAAGCTTTACTTACAAACGCGTCCACTCCAGGAAGCCTAGATCCAGTACAGTTTTAAATCCTTAACTCCGCAGGTATCCATAAGTAGACTGCATTCTTGGACCAGTCCTATGATCAGCATCAGCTACTTTACTTCCCAAATATTAAAATAAAATAAAATCTGTGAGCAACAGAAATCTCTGAAATCTGTTTTTGTGTGGTTTTGTTTCTCATGGTCAGGTTCCCTTGTGTTCAGAAAGATGTATGTTCTGATAAAAGCCTCTTCTAGTTTGGGGTATTATTAAAGGCTCTTTCATGTGGACACTTTGGGATTTAATGCATCATGAGCTCAAACCACAGCCTTTTCCCCAGTGGACACACTAATAGGGTCTCTCTCCTCTACCCAGCTGCCTTTTTTTGACAAGGCATATTGTAACAATATAACTTCGAGGCCTCTTTCTGCCACATTTAATTGAAGTTGTCCACTAGGCTGTTGAGAGGAGAGCAGAGAAAGATACCTCTTCTGAGACAGCTACCTTGCTTCAAGTCAGGACCAAGCTGTGCTCAGAAAAAAACCACTTTCCCTGGGCTAGCACTTTTCAGAACGGCTTTCCTGAAGTTAAACTGAGTAAGGCAAACTTGTCTTGGTTTAGGAGAGATAGCAGAGACCATGCCTGCACCCGCTTCACTCAGCTAATGCTAAGACAGGCCCTGGGGAGAGCACGGAGCCCATGCAAACAGCCATCCAGAGCAAACTGTGTTTGCTTAGCCCTAGATGGATTCAAACACCTCACTCCCACCACAAAGAGTGCGGCAAGTGCGCACACAAGCGGGCTCACAGCCCGTCTCACAGCTGGCAAACTGCTGCTCTGTGCTCGAAGGCCAGCCTTCCCTTTGAAAGCAAATGCTGCTGCTTTCCCAAAAAACTGAAACGCTGCCTGAAGTCCATCAGTGGGGCTTTTGCCTGGGCAGGGGCTGCAGGCTTGGTCCATGCCCCATAGGTGAGCGTTCCCACACCAGCTCCCTTCCAGCGTTCCTGTTTGCAAGGCACGTGGGTATGAAACACGAAAACAAACCCTTGCAGCTGCTTTCATCGTGTCCCCGCGGCAGCTGCAGGGAGTGGCTTTTCAGCTCTCTGTTGCTCTAAAAGCACTTCAAAAGGAGGCCAAAAGAACTTTATAATGAACAAAAGTGCATATAATGTTCTCAGTTGCATTATCCATCACCAGCTGAGGATGTGTACAAACTGTCACTCTGAGTGTGCGTTTTAAGCCCAGTGCCTGCAACCTAAGTACACACAACACTTAGTCCAGGATGTGCTCTCGTACTAGATCCCATGTGCTACTTTTCCTGTTTAATTAACATGAAATATTTCTACCCCTAGTTATTTAAAAATCTATATCTACAGGCTGGGGTTAAGTTAGCTGATTGTTAATTGCACAAATGGAAGGATTGATCCCCATAGGCAAGAATTCAGCAGTAGAGAAAAGCTTTAGCAGTAGGATTATATGTAATTTACACTTTGAGACCTTTTTTATGTCACCACTGATATAAAGAGCCATAACATACATAAATACAAATAAAATAAGAATCAGTCCCATGAAGTTCTTTCTTCCAGACAGATCCTTGACTGACGGGTGGTCTCACTGGGCTATTCAGGAGAGACGTACTGATTTTCCAAGCGCTGGGGTTAGCCTGTTCCTCCTCAGAACACAGAAAAACCAGCTATCAACCAAGAGGAGACTTCTGCAGCAATAGAGAACATGCTCAGTTTTAACTCTGAACCTCTTGTTTGGTTTCAACATTCACTCAAAACATTAATGAAGAATACAATGTTGAGGGAGACAGTAGAGAGTCTCAGCTAGCCTCAATCAGCACTGAAGTCAACACTAACCAAGGATCTTCACGCCATTGCCAAAATAAACTACTCTGTGGCCAGAGAAGAAAGTGGTCAAGCATGTTTGATATGTCTGATAACCTCCCTAAACAACAGCACAAAAATGCACTGCTAAGGGTATTTTTATTCTCAGATCCATGGTAATTGAAATACACCACCTCTGTTCAGCGGTAACTGGGGAGCGTTCGTTCAAAGGACTGTCTAAAATCAGATAACGGCAGTAAGTTTGGATGTTTTCTTCACTAGGGTCGTGCCTTGTATTACCGACAGCCTGAGTTTATTCCCTGCCCCCCCCCAATTTTTTTATATGTAGGAGAAAAAGTACAGCAGGCTGAGAAGAGTGCTACAAAGAAGAAAACTGAACCAACTCAACAGACAAGGAATAGCTGTTCTTCATATGAATATATGCATTCACAGGCAAATAAGGGTAGTCGATACTCTGTTCTCTTTGGTGTAAACTTGATATTAGTTATTCTCTCTTTGAACTAGTTCTGTCACCCAGTCAGGGTGCAGAGTAAGTATTGCATGAGATAGACAACCAAATCCAAACACAACTCACAAAAAGACACTCATCAGAGTAGATACCGTGCATACAGCTCAGGATTCATTTCCTTAAATCACTGGGCAAGTATTTGCAAATAAAGCACACAGAACTGTCGGGACCAGCTAAGAAACAGGAAGAGATCATTAAATCAAATCATTTACTGGAAAAAAAATATTGATTCAGCAGCTCTGATAATGACAAAGATGACCTTTGCGAGTTCTCAGGTGGATTTGAGTTTTGAACCCTAAATAACGACTGCTTCAGTTCTAGCAGCTAGAAAAGAGGAGCACAAATTCTGGAAACTGATATTCATTCTTTGCCTCCGACTTGCTCTTTATCTCTAGAAAGTCACTAGACCTCTGCACACGTAGCCGCCTACACAGTAGATGTAGAAATGATCATCTACCTGGCACAGGGACAGGGGTGAGATTTCTCTTGTTAGCATATGGAGATTCCTATGTGGAAACTTGATGAAGATATTAGCGTAAATTAAAACTGCTGCTGTGTACTGTACTCAAAAAGTACCTTTCAGTTGCTAAACTACTGGATGGGGTAAATAGTTCAAAGTGGCCTGAGATGTCTCTGACAACAACTTGGTGCACCTTGATTCTTATCATCAACCTGTCTTCATCATGCAGGGTCTCCTTTTGTGAATGAAGAACGGGAGGAGTCTGCAGAAGCTATTAGGAACAGAGTTGACTGCATTCTTGGTCATAAATAAGCTGCCTGAAAAAGACATTTCTGTCTATTCCCAAAACCACTTAGGGTTAACACATGGTTTGTTCCCCAAAGAACGGATGTGAACACACCTCAGCCAACACAATGCTTATGAAATGTTCATTTTGAGCACCCTCCATTCAAGACCTGTGAAGTCTGACTTACGCACTATAGTCATATAGGTAGATTATACGCAGATCCTGAAGGAACGATTTTTAATTGTTTTCTGTGTTTAATTTTAATTTCTGCCAGAACAGTAAAGAAAGCCAGGTAGTAACCCTCCTGTTTACATAAGAATACAGCTATTTTTGTGAAAACACTGAACCTCTACCTGTTAAGTATGACAGAAAATGTCTGAAAACAGTGAAGAGGAAAGGCACAATGCTGTGACTGCATCAAACAGTCCTTTAGAGATTGACTAAGCACGTAGGTCTTCACTAGTTCTACTTGGAAATGCTGACATCAAGTATTAGTTCTGTATTTTATGTTTTTGAAGGCTCTACAAGATCCTAATGCGTAAAAATTAGAGTCTTTCCCCCCTTTTTAGCTTTAAAAAACAATCAACCAATCTACCTCATTCCTGCTGTAAGCCATCTTGCCTCCCTTTCTCTCATTCCCTGTCACTTTACAAAAGGACACAGGATACATAGGTATGGCTGTGGGCTACAAAGCCTTCTAAACCAGCAGCCTGGTTTAAAATTCTCCCACCAAAGCTTATTTTTAATAAGTCGAGGCCAAGCAGAAGTAGATGGACCACATCTGAGCAATGCATCAGATACTTCAGAAGCCTACACCCAGTGAAAGAAGGAAAAGGAGAAAAAAGAGAGGATCTTGTCAGAGCTCCGAAGTAAACAGAATGGAGGAGAGGGTTTGCAGATGCTTTAACGCAATGTAGGGTGGCACTGCAAAGCCATGCCCTGCATCAGCTCAGTTTGCCTCAATTTAAAAGCAAGCGTTTGCTTCTCCAAAGCCTTATGGCAGCTTTTTTACTCAGATATAAAATGTTCACGTTTCCAGAGAAGAAAATGTCCTTTTTCATGGGAAAAGCAATTGTTGATGCTGGCAATTGACTGAGGCTTACAGCCAAGGGTTTAACATGGCAGCATTCTTTTGCCTTAAGTGGATTCTTGGACCCCTACTCTGTTGCAAAAGAGGTCCGCGTGGAATATGTGCTCTCCAGCCTAAAAATGGAGCTCTCCTCCCTTCTCCAGTGCAGGCAGGACCACAGACTCTTGCTTAGCTGGTCTAACAGCTGGGATACAGCATGGGTCCCTACCAGAATCTGATCACCTGAAATGAAAGTGTTAACACGTACTTGGAAGCAAGGCTGGTATTTTGTTATCTTTTTGCAAAGTGAATTCTCAGTTATGAACCGAAGGCATTACAGGGAAGGAACAGGCCACTTGGCCTAATAAACTTTCCCCCTTTGGGGTTAGCTGAACACCACCTCCTCCAATCTCCCCCTCTCTCTGCAGAAATAAAATATGTCTCCTTTCCTCCTGAACTCATTTATAAACGCTTGATTTAAGGGTCTAACTTGGCAACATGTTCCATGTGTCTGTTATTCTAGGAGCATGCAGGCAATGGGCCAAACGCAGAGCTCGTGCAATGGGCACAATTCTCCCCGCTTGCTATAGGAGTTGTACCCGCCTTTGCCTGGGTTTAATTTGCTCCAGCTTGCCTACAGTTACAGAGAAGGGCTGGCGATGAGGAAAGCTGAGTTGCATTCCCAGCTCTGCCAGAGGCTTGCCGTGAGACCTAAGGGAAAACAATCGCATGGCTTTGTTCTGCCTCAGTTTACACAAGCTCTAAGCTACTCATCCCCTCCAAGGGAGCTCTGTGAAGCTTAATTAATAAAGGCAACTACTAAGTCCTTCAGAAGACAGGCAAGAAATACCATGCATACTGTAAGCAAAGGGGCAGTATGAAAACCAGGACAGCTGCATAAAAAACCCTGCCTTGCAGAGACTTATTAGAAAGGAAGGGTATTTAAAATCAAATTAGGTTCTGGACCAAATTCTGCAGACTCTGACTTTACAAGCACAAACTGTTTCAATGAAATCTAAGAGAATATTAACATGAATAAAAATATGCATGAAGGTGTTTACAGGGGCAGGCTCTGCATGACTGATCCTGACTACATAGAAGAATAATTACAGAAATCAAGTTGGTAGGATCGGATCCTGAGAAGAAAGCTGGGTAGCACTGTGTTTACTAGTAGCTTTTTGTTCCTCTGATTATTGCAGAAAGCAAAGAGCAGCTAAAAACTTCACTGCCAGGAATTTCAGAACCAGACAGGAGTGATCCTTTCCCCCAGTTTATCAGCTCAGACGATGCTCTCTTAATAAAGGATTTCGTGCAGAGAAGTGAGACTGTTTTGACACTGTAGTTATACCACAGCCTGCTCCTTTTTCACTAACATTATGAGCACCTCAGACATGCCCCCCCTCACCATGAAGAGGACATTAGAAGAGAGGAGGAACTGTGCTGAGAAACTCCCCTCCTGGTGACCTCACTGCCAGGCAGTTCTGTGGCCACCTTTAACAGAGCTGCCAACAAACCAGGCCCTTGCCTGGAGCACATAACATCACCACAATGGCTATACCACATTTCCCTGGTGAGACTGGCAGGATTGAACTACCTGGGCTGGCAACGAGACGTGGCCAAGCCCCAAACCCTCTTACTTCACAGATGGCCAAGAGTATGGAGGGGGAAGAAAAAAAAAAAAAAAAAGGAAGAGTTTTGCCCAGCTACATGTTTGCTTTGTACTCCCCCCACGTAAGCAAAGAAATGTTTGCCCAGGTCCAGCACTGTTCTGTTTCGCACACTGTGCGCTGCCTCCCCTTGCAGGGGCAGCGCATCCATCATTGCTGCTTGCTTTGGCAGCACCCACTTTGGGTACTGGGATTGCTCTGTCTACCTTGCGGCACCGGCGAGCAGTAAAGCGGTGTTCAGAGAACGCCACCCTGCTCGCTGTCACGTTCACTTCACTGTGCGGAGAAGTCAAACCCATTGTGAATGGACTAAAAATCATCTCAACTGTCAGCAGAAGGATTTACACAACTTGCTTCTCTCCCTCGAAGAGTGATTGCAGTGTGAAAACATGCTGTTCAGCCAGTAGCAGCGTTAGCTGTTTTCAAACAGAGCAAGCTGGGGGGAGGGGGGAGTTTAAAGAAAAAAAGAGTCCTATAAAGAATTTCTTTTAGGTGAAGCCAAATACACGTTTACTGTAAATCCAATAGACCAGCTTTCCCTTTTTTTTTCTTGCACCCCCCGCTAGAAGTCCCTCCCCACAGGTGGCAGATATTAGACCCTGCACACCTCTGGCAGATGCAGCAGCCCCATCACTGGCGGTCTCAGACTGCCCTCTACAGTCTCCTCACCCAAGCAGCTCTGCAGCTGATCTCCAAGCTAAAGACCTGCCAAATCTGTCAGAACTTGTGACATATTAAAGATACTGGAGTGTCACATATCAGGCAGATAAGCCAGTAATAGTGAGCCATCGGCTTGGGGAAACGGATGGCTCAGAGAGGGTGTCTCCACTTGGACTTCTCCAGTACAAGAGATGATCCCGCAATCATTTTTCATTACCATTTCTTCCACTGACTGATTCCTCCTTCATCCTTAGAAAGGCTGGGGAAGAGGGCGTAGATCACAGCCGACCTCAGCTAAGGAAAACTCCCTGAGAAGAAATGAGTCACCTCCTCATCACCCACTCCCACCCCTGCACCCCTTTGACTGTCTTTTTCCCCACCTGCCTCAGACACAAGCACAGCTCACATTTTTCAAGCAAGTGTTTCTTCCATCCCTAATTACAGTCCCAAATATCTTCTGGATAAAGTTGGTGTTTAAAAGATGGCAAATGTTTGCCTTGACCTTTAATGTTGGTGACTTTCAAAAGCTATTACTGTGTCCCCTGATATTCTCTCCTCCATGATTTCTTTCTGTAGCATCAGGTTTATTGCTACGTGGCAAAGAGGGACGGTGGCAGATAAGAGAAGAAAGATGCCTGATGATTTTTCATTTTTAAACAGAAAGGAAAAGACCATATATCCTGCAACACAGACTTCTTGCAGGAAGCAAAATGTCCCATAGTGGGGACTTGTGGAAATTAAGTGAGAAGAAAAAGCCAAGCCCAGATATCACGGGCCATAGACAAAAGAAGAAAAAAAAAACACCACCCAAAAAACCCTCACAAAAACAACACGTGTGTGTGCGTGTATAAATTACACACCATGTCTTCATTAAACCCAGATAAAGTTTGTACACCTTCCCCATGGTGGCTGGCAAGAGCTTGTGTCCCAGAAGAATGGCTTTAATCTCATTTCAGACTCAATAATATAGTGCCAGATGTTCTTGGAAATCTATTTTGCCCCTGTACATTGTGCAATTAACCTTTTGGTTTCCCAGAGATCAAATTAGAGCTGTGGAAATGTTTCCAAACCTCTCTCTTAACGAGAGAAGCATGGGGTGTTTGAACCAACTGCTGAGCCGTTTTCCCAGCCCTCTGCTCCTTTGGATGTGCCAGGAAGGATGTCAGGTCAGCTAGAGATGCCATTGTTTCACTTGCGGGGCAGAGGGGGGAATAAATAGTCCAGGCTAAAAGTATTTTATCAAGTTTCTAAGGCTGGAGCTTGATTATAAGCAGTGCAACTTAAAGTACTCCATTTTCTTTGATTACAGAAATTTCCTACAAATTATGGGTATATTTTTCCAGAAGGAAATGGAAAGCACAGCATTTTATCCAGAGGCATTTCCTATACCCACAGCTCTGCCTGGCACTCTAACAGGCAAGGATGCTGGTAAGTCCACGGCCAGTGAACTGACAGCAGGTCTAACAAGCAGATCTTTCTGGGTAAGCACATCTGTCTGTGCAAAGCTCTGCTGGTATCAGGTCACACAGATGTGACAATACCAGTTTGCTCCTAAGACCAAATGATGGGGCAAATGATTTATCACACCTACAGCCATATTTTAGGTGCAGAGATGCAGCTTCTTACCTGTCCAGTTAACTCAGCATCCACTCAGAGTCTGAGTGGACTTCAGGCTTTCTGAGTTCCAAATTCAGTATTACCCAGGCCATTTTAAACTCTGGAGTCACTCCGGTCTTTTGCATCCTATTTCTGAGCATGAAATTACAAGTAAGCTGCTGGAAATGACAAAAAAGGGCTTATTATTCAAGAAAATGTAAAAGGGTTAAAAATTAAGGACAAGAAATTTTCCTATAGTGCCCAGGAGCAAACATTGAACCTGAGATATGAGAGATTTAAAAGACTCCTGACAAGTATTTCTTAGGCCACCCAACACATTAAATCTCTCTATCACCTCCTTAATTCCATCACCGGGCATTTGCAGCCAGTCACAGGAAAAGCTAGAAAGCAAACAGAAAGGTAGCAGTAGCTCAAGAGCACATAAAAGGTTGCTCGGTCTTAGGGTTTTATTTACTCACAGGTATTGACACGATGTTACCCCCATAGCTTGAGAGAGGGAAAAGTGTTTGTTTGTGTTAGCAAATATCTGTTCGTTCTAAAATATTGACACAGCAGAACCTCAATGTTTTCATTCAAAACTTTCACTGTAGGACACATCAATCGAGTATGATCTATGCATGAAGTATAAAGACAGCATTTTAATTTTAAATTTATGACAAAACCGCAATGAGCTAGATAAAATAGAAGGGCCTGAGCAAGAGAAAACTTTCACTTTTCCATTACAAGATGGCTTTGAGGCATGTGTGTGTCTGTTTATTTGTGAAGCTGCTACTATTGTTTTAATGTAAACAGAATTCAAAGTCCACTGGCAGCTAGGAGGGGCCAGCCGAAATGATTTCAAAGAAAGCTCCTTAGAAAAGTGCTGTTCTATTCAGGGAAGTGGTTCCTGTATCCTGACTGAAGCGCCATTGAAAAAATAAACAAATATTTTTATTACAAGATGATAAAAGGGTTTAAATAGAAAAGCTGGCTAGATATGAAAACAAACTTTCACATATAAGGGCTTTTGATACACATGATTTACTCTGGTGACAACAGGCCATGCTGAGAAGTGCTGAAAGCTTATTAATATTATACAAAAGACTTTTGTTTATCATTTGCCAGACTGCATGGGAGTTGCAATAAGAAAGCAGCAACATGGCTGGTGCCCTGTCTTTAGAGCTGCATAATAAAGGGAGATTTAGAAAACACTGCTGGCGCAACCCACTGAAATAAAACGTGCTTTCGAAGTCAAAGGACAGTGATGCTGATGTTACAAGTGCAGCTCAGAGGTCTGAAGCTTTGAAGGTTCAGCTCAGTACCCAAAATATTTGATCTTCATTTCAATGCTGGAAGAATCGCAGCATTTCCCCGTTAGGAGCTCAGTTGTACCGACTTGGTGCTGCATACACTTTCTCTATCCCTGACACTCCCGAGGTAGAATTCAGTACTGAGTAATTTTTGTCTGAGACCCAAAGAGCTTGGTTTTAACTCAATTAAAACGGAGCCACTGTGGGAAGACATAACATGAGCTTCTCATGTCCGAACTGGAAACAGGTCTCAAGGATTTCCATGCCCGCCTCACCTATATCCCACCCTGGGGGTCTCATGGGATAAAATCCCAAATGGGCACAGAAAAAGGACGGTGCCTCGGTGCATGTCGTCCTAGCTTTGGCCTCTGACTTGTTGTCATCCATCTCCTCTAAGTACCAGTTGCAGAAAGGGATAACAGTAAGTTTCTATTAGGGAAAGAAAAAAAAACCCACAAAAAATAATTTCTAGGACCAAAGACCACCATCTGTATTTAGATTACTGTAAAATATTAATAACAAAACTCTACAAAGTCCTTGGTTCCTACAGGCAAACGACACCAGCCTACGCACTGCAGTGCTCATTGCAAACCCCAAAGCCACTTGAAATTAATCTCATTTCATATTTGATAAAGCAATCAATAGGAATAGGAAATCTTCTGTCCATGACAGCATTGGTGGTAAAGTACAGTATTACTTCCCCCACACCTTTCCCAGGCTGATAGCACTCAATCAGCAATATCAGGCACCAGAAAACTTCGCACTGGTACCAGCATTGCCTGTGGTCAGACAAGTAGGAAGGATCTTCATTGCCCCTCTTTTTTGCTGCTAAACAGAATCCTCAGTTCAGGCTTTTAGAGCACTTTCCCTGAGCTGAAGGACTCACAATGTTTAGTCACAGAGTATTAGTCACAGCAACAATTTAGTGACAGATTATTTCTTTTCCTGACAGATAAAGTCATGTGCAGGGCTTTAAAGGAGGAAAAAAAAATTAGCAAGTAAAAGTGATCTTCAAAAAGTCACTGTTTCCATGAAAAGCTTTGGGTTCCAATTTTATTTTTTTTTTTTTCAACAAATCTTCAAAAAGGCTGCCTAATACAAAGCATCAGCTCTCCCAGCCAGGCCTCTGGTAGGTTTGACACCTAATTCTGCCACAGGCACCAGCAAGGCCACCAGCTAAAGCACTGGGACCCTGGGTAGACACCTGCCTGAAGCCATCCAGCTGGCCAGCACCATCCAACCCACCATTCAGAAGCTTGGAGTCACATCTCAGAAGCAGCCAAGATACCTACAGTGTGACAACCAAGCAGTCCTTCCAATAAGGACATTGCAAAATCCTAGCAGGCTTTCACAAAGCTTTTCTGTTCACAGCCCATATAATTATGCTGTTCTGTGAATAAAAGGAGACTCTTCTGCTAATGTAATAAATATGTCAACTTTTAAGAATATTATAGCCATTCCAAAGGGAGAGGAGGAGAACAAATAATTGGAAAAGACAGAAAACAGCCATATTCTGTGTAAAATGCGAAATAATGCTGTGCCTATGGCCACTGCTACATTCTGTCATGCAAGAAGCCCAAACTGTTTTTTGTAGGGGGTCTCCTCACCAAGACTCCCCTGCAAGAGAAAGCCACATTTCTGTATGTCTTCCAGCTGGCGCAGAAGCAGCAATAAGGTGACCAGGAGAGATTCAGACCTTGCCATGAAGGTGGTGGGCCTAATTAACTGAAGATGCAGAGCTGTAAATTATATATGAATGATTATTCAGAAATGCCATGACACTAACATTGCATGGACTGTTTGGAAGAGCTGGGACCCAAAATCTACTGCCATTTAATAGAAATATTTCTATTAGCTTCAATGGACCTCAGATGAGCTAAAAGAAATTATTCATTAATAAATAAAATGCAGGTAAGTTTAATTACAAGAGTTCCCCAACCACTTAAGAAATATTATTGTACAATTGTACTCCTTCTACACTAGGATCCCCTGAGAATACGATGCTAGTTTTCAAAGCTATTAAAAATTTTTTGAAAACAAATACTATCAAGTTGATATACTCCTTGTACTAAGAAATGTGAGTGCTTTTGAGAAATCCCAGCCTGAACAGTCAGGTTCAGCCCAGAGAGCATACACAATCGAGATATATTTGCAGATGTATTCAGCGTACAACAGAAAAGCCCCATGGTCTTCCTACTTACACAGGAAATTATTAAAATCTGGAAAAAATTATTTCTATGTAAATTATGTAAAACCTTAAAGGATAGTCTGGAGAAAAGAAAGGGAAGGAAAAAAGAACACCCATTTACACATACTTCAGTCCTGGAGCTGCTGGAGGGGTGTACAGTTAGTGCAGCACACGGATGACAAAAAGCAGACAGCCGTGGCTCCAAACAGCACAGTCCAAACACTTTTGGACTTAGTGGGCTTTCTTGCTTCTGTACTTGAGCCACGTATCACAGCAATTAGCATATCACATCAGCGACAGCCAGACTCCGGCAGCCGTAGAGGCATTTCTGCCCCAGCCCCAGGTCAGGGGCAAGCACCTGCGCTGCCGAGACAGTAGCCCTGTACATGTCTCGGGGTCTCAGCTGCTGCCTGCCACAGCCGGGTACACCATCTCAAACCCTCAAGGATGACAGGTTTGTGCCATGGCACAAGGTTGCAAGCTGGGACCACTGTAGTAGCATTAAGCACCCTGTTTTATTACACTGAAAAAGGATGGGGACATCCAGTGCAGGGGATATCCTTGGTAGTGAGGTTTTAATGCATTGCTGCTAGATTCACAGAATCACAGAATATTAGAGGTTGGAAGGGACCTGGAAAGGTCATCTAGTCCAACCGCCCTGCCAAGGCAGGGCCACCTAGAGCACATCACTCAGGAACATGTCCAGTTGGGTTTTGAATGTCTCCAGAGAAGGAGACTCCACAACCTCTCTGGGCAGCCTGTTCCAGTGCTCTGTCACCCTCAGTGAAAAAGTTTTTCCTTACATTAACCCGGAACCTCCTATGCTCCAGCTTGGACCCGTTGCCCCTTGTCCTATCGCTTAATGAGACCGAGAAGAGCCTGGCTCCATCTTTCCGACACTCACCCTTTACATATTTATAAACATTGATGAGGTCACCCCTCAGTCTCCTCTTCTCCAAGCTAAAGAGACCCAGCTCCCTCAGCCTTTCCTCATAAGGGAGATGTTCCACTCCCTTGATCGTCTTTGTGGCTCTGCGCTGGACTCTCTCTAGCAGTTCCCTGTCCTTCTTGAGCTGAAGGGCCCAGAACTGGACACAATACTCCAGACGCGGCCTCACCAATGCATTCACTGAGACGATTCACTGAGACTATTCAATATTTGTCCTTAAATAGAATTCAACCTGTAATTAACAATTTTGTTCCATAAATTGTGCTTGATCTTTTTTATTTGTCCACAGATGGATTACATAGACATCACTCAACATTACTATTATTTATATCCTGGTAATTCAAACAGTTTCCGTCAAGATCCTTGACTGCAGCTGGTTAGTAGCACATCTTTGCACATGTTTGACGTTGGAAGTCTGACCAATTTTGACTGGATGCAGATACTCAGATCAAGGATGTGAAGTTTCCTCCCTTTGAATTAAATTTGCAGTTTCTGGGAATATTTGCCCAAATTCATCTCCTGGTAGGAATATTCTTCTGAAGTGAATATAAAAGGGACATAAATTAATGTAATTTTAAAATTCAGATAAGTATTTGTGGATTATTTGTTTGAGTTTATGTTATTCCTAAGAATGTTATTATTTGTCCTGGTTTGATCTGCAACTTCAGAGCAAAAAGAAATACGGAATAAAATATTTGCATCAACTTCAATCATTCAATTAACAAGCAGACTCAACTGGTATTTTATCAACTTGTTTTTTGTTGGGATTTTTTTTTCTTTGTTTTTCACAATGTCAACTGAAAATAAACTGTAACTACATAAGAAAGAAAGGTAAGTACAATCAGCTCTTGGTTATCCACAGGAGAAGTCTCCAGACAAGAGGCCATGAGAGTAGAGGCGGTTCCTCATGAGCTGAAATCAGTCTGGAAGCACTCTCTGTGCTCACTTACAGCCAGGTTATGCGGACTTACCAGCTCAGGCCAATAATACTGGACCTCTGCAGTTTGTCTCAATGATATTCCTTTTCTCAGTTACATTATTGCTGTTATATGTTCTGGTAGCTGAAGTTGCATATACGTTGCACTGCGTACATTTTTTCTGTATGTAGGTTATTCCAGCTCTCTCCGACCCATTGTCCATGCTAACCAAAAGTTGAGTGCACCTTGCTGGAGCGCCTTCAGCATTTCAGAATTTCACTTCATTTCACATACTTGCATTTTCATACAAAGAAACTAACTAAAAAGATTCAAGCCATGCTGCCAAGAGCATCCTAGACCAGAGCCCCGAGGGAGGGCCCAAACAAAGACCATGACACCACTCTTGTTAGTCGTGGTTGGAAAATCCTGCCCAGGCCCCAGCTGCACAAGCAGCACAATCTCTTCACATGTGACCTGAGTCCAGTGTAAGGCCCAGGAGAAAAACTGGCTCCAGCAGTAACACAGTTGAGGTCAGCTGAGTTTTGTCTGTCCTAAAAGCCATGAATCTGACTTAAATATGTTCTGGGCTCAAAGTATAAAGCTGGAAGCCCATCCTTTTATGACTTTTTATTCCTTTCCAAAGAACCGCTTGAATATTTGTTACGCTTCCTTTGTATTTGTCCTGGGATGGCAGTTTACCAAATTCTCATCCATTTCCTGTGTACAAGCATCCACTTCCTAATTAAGAGAAGTGCAGTTTCTTATTCTCAGCAAAACAAACAGCCGCAGCTCTTCAGAACAACACAGTTGTGGTTTTTTTTCTTTAAGCAGATACCCTGCAGGTTGGATTCTGATTCGAAACAGCACTGCTCTTCGCATCGGTGCTACTTCAGCTGGTACCTGAGCTTGCTATTTACTGAAGGAAGCCATAGCCCAGACACTCTCTCCATATAAACTTGTACAATTGCACCAATTCTGCAGGAGCACTGCCAGTTTACAGTGACCAGGGATGTGGCCTGATATTTTCCAGCTACTTACTGCGAGTAGAAGAGCACCACAGCCCATTACATCTGGGAGCAGAAGGAGTCAAAGTTTTGTATGATTCTTCACCCTTTCAGCAAGCCAACATTACAGCAAGGCTGGGTTCCGAAAACTGTCGCAGTGCCTCATGGCACATCACGCTCAGACCTAGTGAGGTGCATGAACAAGGCCTCTCGTGAACCTCAGCTACTGCATCATCACCTGGGACACAATGGAGGGGTTGGGAAAGGCACCGCATGCTTGGCCTACCCACACTGTAGCACATCCATGTAATGGGGTACCTAGTACAAAGCCTCAGCCTAAGACCCACCTAAAATTGGCTCCTGAGCTTGTGCCCAAGCCCCTTTGACAGTCTAGGTTCAACAGAGTTCAGGCAGAACTATAAGTCCATTAAGAACTATCACCCCTATTAGGGAATACATAACATCAAGAGATCTGTGTTACCATCAAATAAAAACAGTTAAAACAGATTAAAATTATTAAATCTTCTTTCACTGTAAATTTCTACAATCAAAAGCAATGGCCAGACTTTCCACCAAGACCTTCTGTTACTATCAGCTCATGTTTCCAGCACCAATCAGTGACTGCAGAATGTGAATCTCCTCCAACGTAAAAAAAAACCCACAACAAAAAAACAAACAAAACAAAACAAAAAACCCACCCACGCATGTTTTTCTGAAGTGCTGAGTATTCACTCTCTGAAGATAAACAAACCCTTTTAAGAAGGGCCATTAGAGAGCTATGAGGTGTAGTCATTGCTGAAGACGTAGGCCTTTATATTTAATAAAATATTTTGAGAGTTCCTGCTCCCTCGTCAAGAAGGATATAAACTTATCTGTGCCTGGATGGTGGCATAACCTTCACTTGACATGCCAACCTGGCAATAGCCGAGGGAAACAGAGCGAGCTTTAAGAAACTCCATCTTTCAGAGGTTGAACAACAGACTAGACTTCTTGCAAGACTTCAGCTGCAAAGTGTTAATTATATCATCTTTGAGCATGCCATTATTAGGACTGCAGGGTACTCAATTAGCTCTTTTTTCCTTTTTATTTAATGGCATTACAGTATGATTGGTAACACAGCCATCCCCACTGGCTGCATGGGTTGCACTTATGCCGCATGAAAACCAGAAAATTTGTAACATAAAATCTGGCCCTTTGCCAGATTTCTACAGGGCATTAGTAACAAACTGGTGAAGCTCATTAAAAAAAAAGAGAGAGAAACCTATAACCATTAAAAGTCCATTAAGCAGCATGTCATTTTGTAAAGCTAAATAGCCCACAGTAATCAAAAGCATATGAACCCCAGCTGGGTTACCCAGCAAATTGTTTCGATTTAGGGGGGAGAATTCATCAAGAAAGATTGTTCCTAGGATTGGGTTGATTTTTCTCCTTCAGTTGCTGGCTCCATGTCCCATTATAATTACAGTGATTGATGCACCTTGCAGACAAAGGTGAAGAGTGACCAGAATAGTCCGAACATCTGCTCAATCCAAGCCACCGCTAATGCGGAAACTCTGCGGAAAGGCATGTCATGGTGATCCCACCACTACCAGCCAGCTACACAGGAAGCAACTTCTCTCTGTTTTCCTCCTCACCTAAGCTGCACACGGGTCATAAATCAGCTCTTCTCATCCCCAGTCCCCAAGGAAAATGAGAGAAGTCACTGTCACTACAGTTTGGCAAGAAGAAATCATCCACCCATGGACTGTCAACCAAGAAAGGAAAAAACAAAAACAAACAAACAAAAAAACCCCAACAAAACCACAGAGGATGAGTCTTTAGTAATGGTAATTCCTCTTCCAGTCACAGAGACACAGTCACCTTTTCCCAGAATATGTGAGCAACACCCGTAACTCTGTGCTTCGAGTAAGACAGCACAGAAAGCAGCACAACACCGTGAGCTAGGCGCCCATGTTCGCCCATTTGCTTTGGTACCTCACTAGTATCTTTAGCAACTTGTTCCTTCGGTCTCAATTCAGCAAGGCATGGCAGCTTACACCTAGATGTTTAGGTTCTTAATCCAATATCATCTAATAGCTTGCTGAAGTGGGACTGCAAGTTCTCTCTGCTCGCAGCTGTACAAGAGAAATAACTCCTCTCTACATAATTTAAAGCCAGATGACTGCCCAAACCAAAGGGGAAGAAACTAATCTATCAAATGACACAGTTCTGCCACATCTTCCATTTTTCAGAGGGGTCTTTCAAGATTTTTCTCAAGACTTTTAAGAGAGATAATTTTCTTAAAGCCATTCCATTTTACATTACGGGGGTGGGCGATGCAGGGTGATTAAAAAGACTCATTGAATTGAAAATTCCAGTCGACCTGCATGAGTACACAAGAATAGCACAGGACTTCTTTACATGCAAGGTCTTTGGAATAGCTGGACTCAGACCTGTGATCTGTCCCAAGAACTTATACTTCTAACTCTCCTGGAAGAAGCAGCAGTTTGGAAATTGTTACTTTATGAAAGCCCACAAAACTCGAAGCCAAAACTCCAGCCTCTCCGTTCTAGGGAGACAGTGTGTCCTTGAATGTTTTTACAAGAGAGTTTTTAGGACACCCAAAGGGCCTGCAATCATCCAACGGCTGAAACGCATCATCTCTATCTAAAGATGAATTTGAGAATCTGCAGCACAGGTTTCAAATCTGTAGCCTCTTTGTAAAAAAGCATATGCAGCCCTTTAAGCACTGTGTTTATTTTCACCAGACATCTCAGCTAAGCTGGACAGTTTGTTTACAATGGAAGTCTGCTGCTGAAGAAGAGCTTTAGATGGTACATAGCTGAACTGCCAATACTAAAGTACAGCAGTAAATCATCCAAATGCTGAATTTCTTCCAGTGCACTTCCCACTGCGAGTAACAGGATGCAAATGGAAAAATCAGATGACATCTTAACATCAGGAGACTCAAACTGCATTTGTTTCAACTGCTGGACATGGCCATTGTAAAGCATACACAGATAACGTTCCTCAAAAATGCACGCATTAATGCTGGCTCGTGATCAAGAATTGACAAGAAATAAAACAATGCAAGAGAGTCGCTCGCTCCTCTATTTTTGTGACCGGATAGTGCACAGAGAGACCTGACAGAACTTGGGGTTTTTACTGTAAAAATGAGTCTGTAAGTTTAGAAGTGGTCATTTTTAATCAACCATTTCTATCCATTACAGGGCTACCTACATGAGTGCCTACATCTGCTTTGTAAAGACGGCACTGCTTTCACCTTGGGCAGGAGGGTTTGATTCCCTTCCCTCCATCCACTCAAGTTTTCTCCAAAGTCCTGGAAGCCTCAGTTCCTGTGGGGCTTCTGCCCTTGTGTCAAATTAGTGGGGTAACAGGTTCAAAAGTTATTAGAGAGGGATTTGCACACAGACAAACAGATGGAAGGACAGCTCAATCACAAACCTTATTTTCATAATGAAACAGAACAACAGAAGTATCCTCTATTTTGGCCTATAGAATGTGAAGTTTTACAGTCTATTTTATTAGCTATTGAGGAGGCAGTAACTAAGCTGTAAAAACTGCAATGAATGACACTAAACTGCTTAAAAGACTGTTTGTTATAGGAAGCACACACACTTTATGTATGCATATCTGAATAACCCAGACTTCTTGCATCTGCAAAGCTGCAGTGGGAATTTCATTACTATTAGGTCCCCTTATGGCAACTTGAGAAGAAAAAAAGAAGAAAAAAGATTAAATTCAATAGGACAAGTGTAAGACAGACAGGAACTGCAAAATTAAAGAGTGGTGACCACTCCTGTTGGTAGTTGGGTAGCACATCTTCAGAGAGGCATCAGAGGGTTGCAGCTGATCCTAAGCAGGACATGCTAATGCTCCTGGGAAAAAAGGAATTCTCTGCACTGGGATTAATAAACAGAAATACTACTTCTAAGATACCTGAAGCATGCTTTCTGTTATATCCATGGTTTTATCTTAGCTGGATACTGGGTCCAGTTTTGAGCTGTCTATCTTAAGAAAGATGTAGATTGAAGAGAAGGCCGAGAATTGGGATTATTTAGCCTAAAGAGCAGAAGACTCAGGGGAGATGTGATAACATTTTCAAATCCATGGTATGTTACTGCGGAGAAGAAGGAATCATTTGTCGTTGTGTCTTTGGAGCAGGATAGCAACCAGTGGTACTGCAGAAAGAAAATGTCAGGCTGGCATTCACAGTAATAAGAATAGCAAAGTGCAAGAACAGATGGCCCAAGAAAGCCACTGGGCAGCTGCTCCTGGAGATCCTTCAAGAAGAAGTCAGACAGACGTGCTAGGTGTGACATAATTTTCATTGATCCTGCTCTGAGGTAAGGAGACACAGAGATAACTTCCTGAGGTGCTGCCCACCCTAACTTACCAGTTTTAATATGGGATCAATCAGAGAAAGTGAACACAGAAAATACTTTTAAAATACTGTTTTCCCTTCTCTACTTTTTTCCACAGTTTATCACCTCAAGAGTGTCTGATTTCAACTTTAAATCTGCGTGTTGGCCAAAGTTTAAGATTTTATTTGAACTGACTCTCTTCTTCCTTCCACAGGATGAAGCCAAGACAGATTGTGGTATAAAACAAATGCTACAGCCAAATTAGGCCTAGAATACACAGAGTGTAGGCCTGCAAATGTGATGCAAGCTTACACATAAGTCATTCTGCTGGACTTGCAGAAAGGCACCAGTATCTTAGCAAGACTGGGAACATGATTTCTGCTTCCTCTAACAGCACACAAATGGGTTCCCCAAGCTCATTTGAATTCTGTACATAATCAGGATGTAGCCCACAGCTTCACTGATTTGTGAGTTTTATGTTCCGTAGTTGAATTTACCTCTAGGGGTTTGTCACCTAATTCATTGAACAAGCAGAGATTTTAAGATAAATCTGGGAAAAATACAGAAGAAAATAAAACTGCTATCTTAATGCACAAAGAGAAAATACTATTAGGGGAAAGTGGAAAAATCAGAGAAGAGAGGACCAAACTGGATCATAATATTCTAAGCTTAAAGAAAAAAAAAAAAAAGAAGAGGAGGATTAAAAAAAAGGAAAGCATTGGACGGAGATTTTACATGAGTATTCTAATACAAACAGGGCTGATGTTAAGGAATTATTTAAACAAGTCAGGAGAAGTTAGCACCAGTTAATGACGAGTTTGTTAGCTAACAGGCTGTTAACACTCAAACAAACTGGTCATTAAATGTGGTTACTACTTATTTTAATGGAAATTTATTAGAACCTTTATTTAAGGGTTTAATGGGAGGGAGAGCCCCAGCACGAACACCTGGAGTTCCACAAATCTAAACAACACAGACTTCAAGCTGCTTTGCCTGGATTTGAAACAAAAAAAATAGAAGCAAAGCTTTCCCAGCATCAACAACTACCTTTTCTCTAGCAATAGCATATTAGATGAGTTCCGATTCTCTGATAGCTTCATATTTAACAAGAACCACTTGAATCTTCATTACTTTGTAGTGTCATTATGGTAAGTGGTTCTGATCTGTGTCCTTTAGAAGCCCATTGCAAATCTCATTATTATTAGACAGAAGTTTGATAAAGCTCTTAACATAGCCTCTCATGTGTCTTCATCCCCTTGGAGATCAGTGGAAGAAAAAAAAAGAGGAAAAATAAATACAGAAATAGTAATGTATTAAAGGGGAGATAGAAGCAATAAAAATTCAGGCTTTTTTGGTTCATTTTCATGATAAGTTTAAAAAACGCAACTTGCTCTGGAAAAAAATAGAAATGGATGCCTAATGTAAGACTGGCTACTGGTCCACACCGTCAATAAGGTATACAGTTATAAAGAGAGAAAGCGCAGTCCACTGGAACAAAAAAGCACTGGACTAGACCTGGGGAGATAATTATACTCCGAACCCTGCAACTGACTGACTGCAAATTACTTCATCCTCTCCAGCATCCTCCTCTGTCATTTTACCTATTTAGATTAAAATGTCTTTCACTACATAGAGGGTACTACCGAAGCACCTATGTTGGCGTTCCCAACTTCCTCTGTTCTCTGTTGCCCAGAAAACTGGTCAGAGTAGGAGAAATAATACACTATAAAATGCAGACAGAGCAGGAAAGGATCTGAAAGTGGGTTTGGGAGCCGTAAAACTTATTAGAAAAATCTGATTCAGATAAAGACCCTAACTTAAAAGTCACCAAATCAGCCTCTGGAAGAGCATCCCTCCCCAGTGGTCACAGACGGGCCCACAGATTTGCCTTAAATGACAAGCCTGAAAACAAGGTGCCTGCATATCCATTATATGCTTCTGCAGTGAGTCGGAACATAGGGCCTCCAAAAGTTCAGGTGAAATCTCCTAAGCAAATTGTATGCTAAGAGTCCAACTCCTTAACACAGCTTTTTCATCTATATAACTCTCAGTTTCTGCAGTATCTCTCCTGATTAACAGGAAAGAAAAATGGAGAAGGTGTAAATTTCTAATAAGGCCCAAAAGGCACGCACTTCCAACGTGGCCACACGTTTGTTTGAGTAGGCAACCTGAGGCGCTTGGATCCTGTTTTCGGCAGAGTTGAGCATCCATAGCTCTAATTAGAGTCCCTAGCAGTTCTGGGCACTCACGGCTTGGCAAAAAGCTGAGGCTGTCAGAGAGCACAGGATCCGATTACTGGACATGCTCAAGCCCTGTGAGGCTCTTCAGAAATCCCTGGCTGGAGCCAAGAAGCAAGCCGGTGTCGGAGCTGAGAACTGGCCCCAGGAGCCTGTACCGGTCGGCCTGAAAAACTCCTTTTTCTCAACTTGCCATTTCTATGATTTGCTCTTTGTCTTTTAAATATTTCTCACTTTCAACCTCACGGGATCTGACAGCCTCCTGTCTGAACGCTCGCATGTGCCAGACCTATTGTTAATATTATTTCACGAGATATTAGGATTTCAGATGCATCTCCCTTGCCTTGTTTGCAAGAGCTTTTCAACAAAAGACTATGGACATGTCTAAACTCCTAATATTTGCTGTAATAATACCATTTAAAGGCAAGTGGGCTGGGAATGGGAGAGAATAACTGATATTTTCATTTAGCTGCTGATGTGACTGGGATTTAGAGAACAGTCTGATTGATGTCTCGGCTTCATTTAAAATAAAATAATTAGGCTACTAAAATCTAGAAAGTATATTTTCATTTTAACTGGTCTGTGTGCTCAGCCCAGGCTCCAAGAAAGAACACGTAACGTTACAGGAATGGAAATGAGGAGTCGGAGCAGGAGAAATGATATACTGTAAATTAGAGGCAGACGAGGAAAGGATATGAAAAAGGGTCTGGCAGAATTAAAATAATCAGGAACTAAGAGGAAAAACCAAGAGTTCAAAAAAAGTGTAGAGCATTCCATTAATCATCATTGTGGGAGGTAACAGAGGGTGGACAACAATATGAGAAGAGGACTGAAGAAGCACAACTGAGAGACAGAAAGCTGTAGATATGAATAAAACAGGCATAAAATTCATATTTTTTGTTCCTGTTTCTAATAGCACTCAGGTCCCTGCTCAGTGGGAACCATGAAAGATTAGCTGGGGGAACAAGTAGGCTCCCCGCTGCATGAAAGCAAGCTGTATGGTCAAACCTGCAAAAACATCCACGACAAACATCTTAACCCCTCAAATAAACACGTTTTGATTCTTTGCATCAGTCTAACACAGCAAAAGGCAGTCAAAGCATTGGACACAGAAAGCAGTCCAAGGAATTTTGGATTTGATCTTTTAATACTGTGAAAATTCAGGCCTAGATCTCAACTGCGTAAGAGCTGAGAAACACAATCACATGCACCAGCTGGACAGCCCTAATTACACAAACACACAGACTCTGACAGCAAGAAAGGCAACACAACACACTTTGTTGAGACAAAAAAGCCTTTTGTTTATGTGAAGCCAAGATACGGTACTTTACATCTGTACACACATGGACCGCAAGACCACGGCTAACAAGTTAATCATGCAGCTTCAGCCAGGCGCAGAGTGAGAGCGTTATAATACCCACTCCAGTGGCCAACAGTATCCTTAGGATTGCTTGGAAACATAATGCAAAATTTCCAGAAGTCAGGAATCTCAGCCAATGAACTGAAAACAGCTTGAAGCAAAACCAAGTGATATCTCCTCTGGATCTTTACAATCACTCCCACAGTGTGAAAGCCTCATCTGACTGTGACAGGAAACGGACTGAACACTCCTGCTCCTCTGTACTGATTACTCCATATAACTGTTTCATGGTTGCCTGGTCTTTCACACCTACCTTCCTCTGGAAGCCAGTCACCCATAAAATATAGTATATGAACTGCACTATATTAGCTAGAGAAAAATGAAGCACTCAAAATCTGGAGAGAAAGCTGAAAGAAATTTACACTAAGTGAATATTGCATACCCGAGGGACAGGGGTACTTGGAAGAAAATTCCTTTAAAAACAGATTGTTTCCCCCCTCTTCAGAGTTTAACTTTTTTTTTTCTTTTTCTTTTTTTCTTTTTTAATTTAAAATAAGTTTGTCATCCCCCATCCACCTCTTTCCCAGAACAGAGAGGATATTTTTTGCTACACTCTGGCTTACATAGCAGGATACACTGAAGTGGTCTGGAATAACTTTTCTGTTCCACTCACCATCAGTGAAAGAAGCTAGGTTTGGGGGTATTTGGGTTTGGGTTCTATTCTACAAGAAAGGTAAGGACTAACCAGGAAAAAAAACAGGAGTTCAGAAGAATAATCCTAGAAATAAGCCCAAAAAACATACGTTAAAAATAAAGGTAACATTTCTTGTCTTTGTAGTTTTGTCTTCTGTTATATATACCTTTTCCCAGATACTAATAAAACTAGAGTTTCCACTGGAAATCTGCTTTAGTTTGCTGCAAACACATCTACCCCATCTAGTCTTACAACTGAACTAACTACAAAACAAAGCTGTAAGTTTTTTCATGGAGGTCTGCAAATACATCCATAGAATAACTTTTTTGTGGTCTATGCCACTAATAAAACTAGGTTAATCAGCTGAAAGGAATTGTAAGTAAAACAAGAT
Organism: Psophia crepitans; assembly: GCA_013399095.1. NCBI lineage: Eukaryota > Metazoa > Chordata > Aves > Gruiformes > Psophiidae > Psophia > Psophia crepitans. The sequence continues at coordinate 500,583 of VWZZ01004029.1, forward strand.
TTATACAAATACTTCCCTCTTTACCTTTTGCTCCTATCTGATGCATAAATGTGAATCAATTACTAGTGTTCATGGATGTATCTCACGCAAACAGAATGAAAATTCTCTTCCTCTTTGGCCTAACATGTTTTGGTTTTTCAAACTATTCACTCAAAAACAACTCATGATAGTTTAGAAAACTGTAAAGAGTGTACATCAGGGAAAATCAGAATAAAAAAAAAAATGTACCACCCTCTTCACATTAAGAAGACAGACTTTTGTTTCCTATTTGCTAACCATTAATGGTGCATAAAAAATACGTGATTAGGACCCTGAGAGTTGGCATGGCTGAAATACTGTATATTGATGAATCACGTTGGAATGGAAATCAGATCAAAAGTATTCCTGTAGTGGCACTTTAACCTAACTGTTGACAGATGGAGAATGGAAGCAACATAAATGCTCTCTTTTTGTGTCAGCACTATAAAAATGTCTGACTAGCCCATGAAAGATGGAGATGAAAGCTTAGGCAGCCATTAGAAACTGTGCCTTACCTCAAGCAATAACTCATTCCCATGGTATTATGAAAATGGTTTTATTGCAGAGGATTACTTCTTCCCCTTCTGAAAAAATTACTGCTTATCAGCAGTGCAGAAATAAAGCCAGAAACTCCCAATCTTTTAAATTCTCCTACGCAATCTCCTTCCCAATGGTCAGGAATTTAATAAAATGTAACATTTGATTAAACCAGTTTGCATGCCTTTCTGAAACTGACACCATTATCTGAAATACGGCACTTTCAAGTGTCCTGCCATTAGCTCAGAGCAGCTTGATTGCCTGTTGCATTTATTTATCTGAGTATTAATGCTCTGCGAACTGCCTTGATTGGAATCCAAGTCTTTTGGCAGACCTGGATTGGAAATCAAAAGGAGGTTATAAGGGCAGGAAGAAATTCAAAAGCAGTGTCAAATAACGGGGGGTTGTTTGTGGGGTTTTTCTGAGGGGTAGGGAGACCTTTTTATGCACAATGCGTTTTGGTTACTGCTTGGTCCTAAGCAGTCAAGCTTCAGTTTGAAAGCAAAACAGAACCAGGTGTACTTTAAATTCAAACGCTCACGAAATCCAAAGGATGCAGGATCTTCATCATCAACATAACTGGAAGTTACGTCAGGACATCCTGAAAGGATCACAGGCTCCCCAAGGTACAGGAATTGAGCCTGAGAAATGAACATTTAGAGTCAGTGCAAGGCAGCAGTAAGGTGTCGGTATCAGACTCAGCAATCCCCCCACGATATCGGTGCCCGTCCAAATGTGCAGCTGACATATCACGGCAACTTCATCCAGATCTTGCTTGACAGTCCAAAGCCGCTCTCTTGGCAGCCGTTCCCAGGAATCCTTCTCATAAACCTATGCTGATGGACTGGCCAAACCTCATGGGATGGCTGCAATGAAAGAATGCATCCTCGCTTGGTTAAAATACATTTTTAGTTTTGCTTTCGTCTATATCTCAGGAATCTCCACAGCCAAAAAAAATCTGAGCAACTTTGGCTTCAAATGGTGCTGACAGCATGTTGGCTGGGCCAGTAAGGCTATTCCCAACACTTTTTTCGGCGGTCATAGGCACATGTGCATGAATATGTGCGCTCATAAATGAGAGAGAAGCAGTGGCAGAAAGAGGGAGATACAATTCTTGTACATGGCTACATCTCTGCTGAGCAACTCCAAATCACAAAATGAACAGAAAACATGTTCTACAAAGCTGGAACAGCGCAGGCAGACAGAGAGCATATTTTCTCAGACACTCCAGGACTCAAGGGAAACCCCACATGACAATTTTATGACTCTGTTCATTTTTCAAGTGCCATACCATAAGAAGGTATTGGGGGCTCCTAGGAAGCCTTTAAAGCTCCCTCTGCACAGTGAAAAGAAAGGCTGGAATAACTCCCCAGCCTCCACTGGGACTCAGCCTTTTGCTCCTCAGACAGTGACATAAACATCTGCAAGAAAGTTTTACTCTGAAACCTAGGAGGAGACTTCTGAAAAGCAGATCCTCTTTTCCTTCAAAATGTCTCTAGTATCACACCGAGATTTTCCAGGGAGAAGGCCTCCCATTCTTCAAACCGTGCACACTGGACACGCCATGCTTTCCAAGGACCATAGAGAAACCTTGGCACAGAAATTCAGCTTCTTAAATGTTTATGTACCATTAATGTTTTTACCCAGACGAGCAGCAGAGTTGCAGTTTGTGTTTGGGACATCTCACTCCCATCAGATGCTCAGGAATAGCACCCATCTATCCTTTTTAACTCCAGTTAGACAACTCTGAGCTAGGTTCTCCTGAAGCTGTATTTCAGCCAGCCAGGTGGCTTTGAATGTTTTGCACTACTACCCTGTAGTACCCTTTTACACAAGAGCTTAGACAACACCACTTTCGTGCTCTGTGTCTTAGTGAGGAAGCCGAGCACCTGCCTTGGAGCATAGTCAGGTTCTCCAAAACCATATGGCCAGCTGGACTAATCACTCAGCTGTGCGAGTATTTACTGGATGTAGAACTACATGCTCAGAGACCATTTACAGAAAAATGTCATTTGCCACTATTACACATGCTTAAAGTTTGCCAGCATTTCCTTATTAAACCACACCCTGTCCTTCTTTTTGTCCAAGTCTCACCAATCTCAGCATCCAAAGTCTCTCTTGGAGACCCAAGTTTTTCAAAAGGGAGAGGAGAAAATATATTATCACTTTCTATCTCTCCATCCTACAAGGGTAGTTGTTAGTTTCAGTTCAGCAAAGCAACATTAGTAGAAGTTCTACATGCTGAAGTATTAGTTTAAATCAGGAGGGACTTACACATTCAGCGTTTGCTGGGTCTGGCCCTTATTAGAGAGCTTTGCAGAGACATTAGCCACACGTACAGACTGCACATTTTAAATTTAAAATGACAGAGTCGCTGATGTTGAAAACTTGGCTACCTTGCCTGTACAGTAATGTTCTTACAGAAGTTTTTAAAATGTGCTTCATTTGCATAACACCATTACGAGTTACCCTGCCGGAGACTCATTTAATAACAATGCCATGCCATGGATTGACATGATAGCTTATTATGGCTTCAAATAATATGTAAATAATATTTAAATGGCTTCTCTCAGAGCCATTACTGTCAATCAAATAAATACCTATATTTTGGCTTCTCGTTTTTATGTCCCTAACTAACATTAAGAAATAAAAAAGCAACTTATACACAAAACCTGTAACAAACAGTTATTTTGCTAACAATCTGGTTTAAACTGCCATGAAAACAACACAACTTGGTTGTAACGCCAAAGCTCTAACTGAGGTTGCCCTGTTGCATCTCAATACTGCAAAGATCAGTATCACTTTTGTGTGTCAGGCCAACCATTATTTATGGGCACCAGCCCAATAGAGATGATATACCAAATTTTATCATCAAGGAAGAATTCCGCAGTGTTCTCAATAATCCTCATCATACACATTTTATGTACATTTTAAGCACCAGATCTTAAGGTGATTTACAAAGCTGGATGAGGGCCCACTGGGAATGTCAGCTACGCTGGGGAACAGACACCAAAGGGTGCTCAGCTCTTCTGCATTTGTGTCTCATGGTGCAGCAAGTGCTTTGCACAATATTGTGCCTGAAGGAAACGCTACCCCTTACGCACTCCCTGCCCACCTGCCGCTCCCCAAAACTTTGCTTCTATGCTGATCACCCCCAAGTTGCAGATACGATGAGTCACGTACACAAAGCAACGGGACATTTTAAAGGAGGTACAAAACTCAGTACCAAAGCTAGGGACAAAGCCAGGTTTCCTACAGGTAGTCAGTGCTATGCCCACCAAAGGCGGAAGCCACTACATGTATGTAACATGGGCCTATAAAAAGTAAAATAACCCAAAATCTTGGTGGTCTATCTCAGCCCTGGTCTGGTTTCACATAAAATCATCTTCTTGCAGCTGTGTTCCTTTCCTCACCCTGTGCCAATGCACACAGGTGCAGAATGAGTCCCAGTAGCATGCATTTCAACACATTATGCCATATTTTTTTTCTTTTGGCAAAAAGCTCTCCTCTGCAGTGCAATTATGATGTTGCAAAGACTCAGTGTGGTACCAGTGCCACATACAGAGCGTGGGCTTCATCCATTTTGCAGGAAAACAGCTCAGTGTAGGCAGATGTGTCCAGTCAGGGTGGGGGTATTTTTGATAGCTGGATTCAAAATTAACACCCCATTAAAAACAGTCTTATGTCAGCAGTAACATTCAACCATGTACCTAATACTCTACAAAAATATGACTTCACTATTTACCGAAGGGGAAAAAATGCACAAAAAGTACAAAGCCTTTGCCTCAGCCCAATTTCTGCAGGAGAGAGCCTCTGTCTTTGGTTTCTCTATTTTGGGGAAAGAAGCTACCTTCCTCTCTTGTGAAGTTCAGCTCCACTATCTCAGGCAGAAATTTTTCTTCTGCCCTCAGAAAAGATGGTTTTACTGACATGACTCCTGGCACATTCCCAGCCAGGAGAAGAAAGTCTGTGTAATCAGCTCTTAACTGGCACCTGATAGCTGCTCAATGGCTTCTCTGCCTCAGATTTTTTTTTAGTAACCTCAAGCAAACCACTTGACACTTTGTACTTCAATTCTCCACTCAAAGATGGTCTCCACTGTGTTATAAAGAGGTTGTGAGGTTACAGTACTGATCATGAGGTGCTCCAATGCCATTTAATGAATGGCTCTATCAATACCCTAACTAGAGAGCAACAATTCAAGCTAAAGCTGTCGTTTTCCTTTGCTCTCTGTCCCCAAAATGCCTGCTGCAGCAGTGACAGCTATGTTGACCTTTCTTTACAGAAAAAATAAAACCTATGAATATCATACACGGACCAGCAAGACTAGAATGAAACAATTAGGAAACGCAACACACCTCACATATGTCCTTATGTAGGAAAGCCAGAATTATTAGCATAATCACAGTGTGCTCTGTTAGCATTAGAATTAAAACTGGAGAGGGGAGGCAGAGGGAGCCAGTTGCTAATGCAGACAATTCAGCCAGACAACAGTTGGCCTTACTAATTAGCAAAATGGTGCCACTTTAAGAGTCCTCTTTGGGTACTCCTCAGGGAATTTCAGACATCAAAGCAGCTAATATGTTTTCCAAAAAAGCTGGCAAGAGCTAAAACCTACACAGCCAAATACCTGTGTGCAAGGAATCACTATCCTGAGCAAGCTCCATGCTGAGAAAAGGCTGGATTCACTCATTCATAAAAATGCACCAGCCTGCAGGTTCTACTGCAGGTCTCCTAACACTCGGGTTGTGTTTTGTTCTTCACTCTCATTTCAAGCTCTTTAAAGCAGATGATTATCAGAAATTAACATATCTTTTTAATGTGCATTTCTCATCCTTTTAAGGAAGAAAACTCCAAAGTGTGAACTTTATAAGTCCAAGCACAAGATTAGAATCAAATAAACCTGCTTCATTCCTCTTAAGAAGCTTCAGAGAATTTTGGAGACAAAATGAATCTGAGATTTTGACAAGCCTGGAATTGGACTTAAAAATACACCTGCTGGATATCAGAACTGCATCATTTAAGTAAATCTAACTCCTTGCTTCCTTATTTATCTGCCTCTCAGTTCTCCCACCCAGCAGCCTGAAGCCAGCCCCCACCATGCCATGGTACAGCTGCCATGTGCTGTTCATGGCAAGTTAACATGCAAGCCAGGCCTTCAGCAGGTCCCCAGTCTCTACTTACTAACTTGGAGATGAAAGAAAGAATTCTTCTGGGAAAAGCTGTGTACTTCATACTACATTACACTTACTTCAGTCCATGTTAGTGTATTTAAAGCACTGCTGGTTATTTAGCATAATGATTCAACTAAGGCCATTCATTCTAGGTCTGTCTTGGAAGACAGAAGGATCTGTTCTGTACAGGGTGTTTTGGCTCTATAAAGTATACGATGGCTGCAGAGAAAGATCTGCCTGAAGTATAGCATACAAGAATAATAACCTTAAATGTTAAAAGCATATTAATATATTTCATCAGGGGAACGAGAGGAGCTGGAAAGCACTAGGAGCCCTATCACATGATAATCATTTGATAGGACGCTACATCCAGCCACAGGGATAATTCACAGGGATTACAACTGCTCTATTTTCATTGGCAGGCCTAGCAGGCAGCGCGGGACGCACTGACAGCAGGAATTCGCTTGTGCGAACAACTCCTGAGCAATTAATCAGGGTCAGGGCAGGATCCGGTTTCAGAGAAGTCAGGCTTGTTACTGGCACTGCTCTCCAAGCTTTGCACCAGCCCAGTTGTCCCATTTCTTCTGTTCGTGTAAGTCAAAGGATTGCTGCCTGCTACAGAATATGGTGGATTGAAATAATTTATTCACATTAAGCTGCCACGATCACATTTCAGTTTTGCCTAACCCACCCATAGAAGAATTGTCAAATGCTAAACATTTCCTGAGATGTAGGATCAGTGTTTGGATTTAAACACCCAAATTGGCCAGCCTGATGGCCACCAGGACACTCAGGAGACTGAGTCCCAGGTTCAAGTGTGACGCTTGTACAGCAGCTTGCAGGAACAATGGCACAATGCAGTGGTTTCTCTTCCAGAAACCGCTCCTTGAAAGAGGCTGGACTACATTTCATGCAGAGATTCACACATCTCCAGGTAACAATGCTAAATGGTGCCCAAAAAGCCTCAGAAGGTTACGCTAGAAGAGACACAATAGCAGGGAAGATACCACAAAAGCCTAACAGGAAGCAACACTGGAAAAAGTCTGAAGTTTCTGACTTCTGATTCAAAGGCGAGCAGACCATGCACAACGTTAAAAGCAAGGAAGCTTGAAACTGAAGAAGAGCAGATTTTTTCCATGCAACTCATAATTGTACTAAAATTTCATCGGCACAGGACGTCAAAAAGGCCAAGAACTTTGCAAGACTCAGCGCAGGGTTAGACACATGGTTAATGAGAACCTCCCCTGTTATACCTGTAGATACTAAGTGCTAACATACCTTTTGGAAGGGAGAGGCAAAACAGTGCTTCAGAGTTTAAGCCAATATTTAGGAATTTAACACAGTATGTTCATATGCATTCTAGGTGCTTATATCAGGCTTGTTACATGTTTAAGTGCCTCAACAAAAGTATTTTCCTGAGCTACTGGAGGCCCATAGCTGAGGCTTGCCTTGATCAAGCCTTAGCTGAAGCTAAGACATACTGACCTCATTTTATTCCAAGCCTTCACCACACCAATGGTGGCACTAAACCTGTTCTTTACATTTCTACGTGGAGCAGCAAAGGCAAGCTTCGATCTTACTTTACCCTGCTGGTTTTTCATTTCTGGAGCAGGGGATGACTGCTTATTACATAATGTTTTTGCCATTAATATTTCCATACTTACTCAACTTTAAAATCAAGTAAACTGCCAAACAAGCAGCCTGGAAGTTTTTCTTTGTTTCTCTGTGTCTTCATTGAATATATTGCATATATTGGAACACACCAAAACCAAAACATTACCTGTCCTTGAAATCCAGGCTGAGCAGTCTTTTTTTCTTTTTTCCTTTTTTTTAATATATATACACAAAAAAAACCCTGCCTTTGAACAGCCTTCAGGCATCAAAGTGTCTGCGGTCAAGTGTCATCAATCTTGCATCACCAAAGAGCCTTCTGCTTCCCCACACCGCCAAAATACATTAATTAAAATTGTGTTTGTTCCCTCCTCACCCCAGTGTGAGCTCATCCCCCTGTGACACGTTCTGACCTTCAGAAAATAGGCTGCTTCCCTGCCCCACTAGCCCGCAACATAAAGCCCAGTTCTCCATAAAACTGTTTCCTAATTGCTCATCGATGATCACATTTATCTCCCAGGCAAGCCAGATTGCAGCAGTTAATAGTATAAATGGTATCGAGAGCAACAAGGACTGTGGTTCTGTTTATTTCATAGCTATCTAAATGAAAGTCTACATTAGCATCAGTAACCTGAAGACATTATTCACACAAGTTTTTAAGCCTGTTAACACGATTTGTTAGAACTTTGGGGCTTTGGAGTAACAACCCATTGAAACGAAGCGATAAAGAGGATAGCCATTGCTGCCAAAGTGAACTTTACATACAGTTAAAGCAACTGCCATGATCAAGTAGGAGAAGGACAGCGTAAGGCAAGAGTTGAAAAATAATTAAGGCTTTAACTTAATTCAATTACAGCAAAATGTATTCTTAAAAAAATAAATCACATTTTCCAGTAATTCTGATTCAGTTAAATTTTTACAGTATATAAATAATTCTAATTATGCTCATATAAGGTTAGCTTTCCTGCACGCAGGCATTTAGAAAAATGTTAAATTAAATTATCTACATGCACTGGAAATGCAATACAAAGGATTATCTGAAAAGCCAGGAGCAGCAAGCCAACATGAGCAAATTTCTTATGTAATGTCTAACAAAGCCTAACAGGAGCGCAGAAATAGAGCTCACATTTTCCTAGGAACCATTCTTTTTGCAAACGAAACATTTAATTATGAATCTTGAGCCCATAAATAGACTCAAGGAAAAGGAAGACTTGATGCAGATGCGCCACAGGATTAAGAGAAGATCCTAAAAGAAATTTATCAATGTCACAGGTAATTAATTATAACTCCCCATCTACAGATGGGGATGTCTGTGTTTATCAGCCAGGATTCCCAGAATAGCAGGTGGTCAACAAAGAGCCTAGTGAATTTGCTGTCTGCTCATCTACCTATATGTGACTTATCTACATTACAAACATGTAGCTTTAAATTATTCCCACTGGGTCGAAGAAATTCAATGTTGTCAATTCTCATGTTTATTATCATAAGACTTGTGATATCTGCTGCTCTTTTGTAAACCTCCAGTTTTGGAGGTCACGTGATTACACTTCTTATATTTAAGGGAGGCCGATTAACTTCTAATCCTCATGTTTCAGAGAATAGTGTGAAAAAGATTAATTGAAAAGATTCACACAGACGAGAAAGCAAGTGCGAACAACCCAAAATGTAGACATAGTATTCCTAAACATCCATTTTATTAAGCTTTTTATATTCTAGGGATATAAATAAGTTTGTAAAATCTTTATATTAATCTTACCAAATGTACAGCAGTGCTTGCAGACCAACTGCAGCTTCACATACACAAATTTTACAAAAGATACTAAGCATACATACACAAACAACAAATGTTGAAATACTACTTGCATAATTCTGCTCCCTAAAATCTGTAGTGAAGAAAAACTGCATGCTTTTAAGGTGTATGCCTTCAAATAAAAAAAAAAAAATAAAATCCAAAACCAAACACAACAACAACAAAAAAACCTCCACAGGACAGGACTACATTTTTCTTGATGTGACCAGACTCTGGTTCTCTTAGCATATAAGCCATTGTTGGTGATTGCTCCAGTTTCTGACTATACTGTGGCTCTCTAGTGGTCTGGGTTTCAAACAAAGCACAGCTCTCTTTCAATTCCTTATACATTATTCTCAAGATCAAAACAGTGTGATAGCTTGAAATGAAAAAAACTATGGCCAGTTATCTATAAGCAGCTTTCCCAAGTCATGTTTTCAAACAACACGCAGTTACCTACTATTGGTTCTCTTAGCTACAAACATAGGCCAAATTCCTTGCAAGCAACTCAGAGCCACAACTTCCTGGCCAGAGATACAAATGCCAGTCACTGAGGCACCACAACATGCAAAGCAGTTTGAAGTGGCTTCAATGACCTCTGCTGCCCCATACTAAAATGATTTTCCACACCAGCAGTGCACAGGAGAGCTGATACTATTGCAGACTGTAGCTGCAGTGGCTGGGAGGGTAGCATTTGGAATTTTACCTTACATATGATATGAAATTCCTCCCCGAGAACCCACTACTCTCAATGCTCAGCTGTGTGCAAAAACCTACAAAAGTAAAAGGTCTGCTGAACTCAACATGGGCACCTACATGAATTAAGTTAAGCAAGAGCACATGCATCGGTAAGGTCAAGGTCCCAGTAACCTGATTGCCATTAGGAAAGTCTCAAGAATAACTTGAAATACAATTCATCAAGTGGAAGCGTAATGACAATTGGAGTGCTAACCTGGTCATTCAAGGCTCAATTTAATTAGCAGATATGGTCATTCACTTACAGTACTTGATGTCTGAAGCTGATTAGAAGAAGAAAAGAAAAAAGAAAACTGCTCAAGAGCTTCATGTTAGCAGAGTCCTCTCTTTCTAAGAGAGGAGATAACAATACACTTTAATTTCAGGTGCCAATAACCTCCAAAAATGTTTAGGTCCTTTAACTAATACGTTAAAAGTGCCATCAACATAAGTGAGACATATGTCTAAGAGCAAAAGAAGCACAACCAAATCTAGTGTGTCACAACAATAAGCATTCAAATGAAAAGACTTGTTCCTGAGAACAAGTTTGCAACTTTTATGTGCAATGAACAGCATCTTTATGCTCAAACGCTCCCCACTCAGTGCAGCTTTCGCTCAGCTGGTCACTCCTGTGAGTGATCAGACATCCAAACAGCTCCTGAGGTCTCATAACTAACGTCTATCATTTATTGGTAAGCGGTTTGAAGCTGCCCCCCCAATTTCAAGCTCACCTGTCCATGCTGAAGACAAAATGGGGTCCCTTGACAGACTAGAGGAAGGGACGGATAGGGGCACCCAAGGAGCTTCAACAAATTTTCACATCTAAGCCCAGGACACCCAGGCCAGTCTGCACAGCAGGACTGCTTTGGAAGTACAGTACGTGGTCGGAATGGTTTGAGCCTTGCACCAAGGCCAGGCTCAAAGACACTTGCACTCAGCAGTATAAAGGCTGACACCAAAATTAAGTAGACAGCATGGAATGGGATACTAGCGAAACTTCAAGAAAGGTTATGTAGGACTGTCCTCATTTTTCAGGCAGGGCAAGGGGAAGCAAAAATGTTGCTGTAACCTGCTGAACTTCACACTGTAAATATCTCAGTCACAGATGAGTGGCAGGGAAGTGCAATTCAGACATGGCTTGCCTGCTTCACGTTATAGAGATGCAGGATGGCTGAGGCTGCTCCATTCTGCAAAAAGTGCACAAGGATCTGTCTATGCCTGAGAACTCACTGGATGCATAGCACCTTGACAGCTGAATCCCTCTGAGATGGCTTTGGAGTGGTGGGGGTGGACCTAGCACCCTACCAAGCTCCCTGTCCATCCTGAAACCACTCATGCGCCAGCGGGTTCCCAAACACTTCCCTATCAAAACAGGAAACATAACAGAGCCCAGACTTTAATGTGAATAGATTCTGGAGGAACAAGTGTGACAGGAAAAAGGCAATCACAGCAAAAAAGCATTTGCTGGCTCGCCATTTTTTTTAAATAAATAAGCAAGAGGGCACTTGGGAGTGACATCAGAGTCAAATCCCCTGCCTAGAAGCACTGCCAGTATCAGAGAGTCTGCTCCATTTCCCCTTCCGTCTCCCTCCAACCTCAAGGCCAAGTCTGCACCAGTGGGAATGACCACACGTTCTGTAACTGTACAAGTGCAACCTTGCCTTTAACTAGCAAGGCAGTACTAGAGAACTGTATGTCCCTCAGCTTCAGACATTAATTTGTATATTATTGTATAGAGAGGTCAACTTCAGGCAAGTATTAGATTATTTATAACTTCAAATAAGTTACTTTGCAAGCTCATTTGCCAGACTTCCATGTGAGGCAGCATTTGATAGAAATATGGAAAATGGCCTGAACTTTAAATGACAAACAGATGAGAAGGTCCGATGAAAATCAAACACTTTTGAAGGCCATGTGTTTTCATAGGGAATATAAATGGGATTTTTAATTGATGTTGACTTCAGCTCATGGTAACATTTTGGGTGATCTCAATTAGTGGGGTTACATAAAACAGTAAAGAAAAGAATTTGATTATGACCAGCCCTGGAAAAAGAGATCTGGCAGAAGTATCCCCTACATTTCTTAATTCAGGGAGTAATCTCTTCTGTAATGTAACTATCCACAGTCAACACATTCTTGCAGCCACCAGGCACAATAATGGCTGCTTAATGCCAAAGATGCTGAGTACCATCCTATTATCTTTTAATCAGTTTTGGTTTTTGATCTCTAGTGATTTGGGTACATCTGAGTGCAGAGCTAGCTCGGGACTCTGAAGAAAACAAGTTGAACTGACAGTTCCTGTAAAGACCTGTTATATGATTTCGTGTCACTTTTCTGAAAAGCTTTTCTGAAACTTAACCCCCCAATCACACAAATGAGGATATATCCTCTCACAGGGGTGAGATGAGGATAAATTTATTGAAGCATGGAATGTTCTCACGTAGTATATTAATGGAGGCACTAAGAGTACTGAGAAGTTATTCAAATTTATTTCCCACCTGGTATCATGTTGGAGTAACCAATGTTCACTGCTTCTCATTCAGAGCTCCACTCAGATCACCAAACTGTTTTTAAGCTGGGGTTTTAAAGTATTTCCACCAACAAAAGTTAAATATGTTTTTCCGGCTCAAGATGGATGGGCAAGATTGTTTTATTGCACTGTTACAAAATCCTTTGTGCAGAAACAGCTTCTAAATGAAAACCATCTTACTAAAGTAACAGCTTGCACACAAATGCACCACCAAAATAAATTTTTACCTGTGCCAGGAAAGCCTTTCACATCAGATTTAACATATTTACCAGCCCTACATTAAGAAGTACTTTTTCTTGGTTCACAATGGACAAGGAAATTGCATCTTATCAGTAAATTTTTAAAATCCCATTTTTCTGAGAGCTATAGTATATAGTATACCCACACTGAGAGAGTCTGAGACTCCACTGGTTTATAGAAAAAAGTTGTCCGAGCCTTCTTCTATGTGCTATTCATGAACCTGTGCTCTTTATTACCTCCGGCTGTGCCTCAGTATAAAGGCACTGAAACCAGCAGAACCTACAACAGTCTATATTTTATTGAATATTAGTTCAGCTGGTTAAAAAAAACCAAACAAACACACATACACACCCCAGACCAACAAAAAACCACCACTGATCTCCTTTTAGGGAAGGAGAGCTCTTACAATCAATTTGAACACAAGTGGAGCCAGTCTTCATTCACATCAGTGTTCAGCTATCCCCTTCCCAACAAGGGCACCTTTTCCCCCTTGGCCAAAGCATCTTCCAACTGATGCCAAAGGAAGATTCAGCTCACTACAGCCTCGTAGACCTACACTCTCTCTCCCCAGCAACAGTCCCAGCCCTGACAGGACACGTTTATCCTTGATGCTGTATTTTTCATGGGTTTGTTCTTACCTTGACTGTGCCTTTACACTTAAGGCTCTTCCCCAGGCTCTTCTGGCTTTTTTTCTTATGTAAGAAGGCATTTGTTCATTTGTAGCTATCAGAGGGTAGCTACCTACCCTTTGGGGACTCATATGGCACACATGCAGATGTAAAAGGCACAGAGGTACACTGCCACCTTCATTTCCAGATAGGCCCTGCCAGCCACTGTTTATTTTGGGGCAAACTGGGGTAAATTCACAACTGTCATCAGTTTGCACAGCTGTGGAGCCCCCCAGACCCTTCTTTCAGACTAGAAACCTGGGGACAGGAGGAAAGGGCATTTTTGCAAGTCACACACATCTTGCACCCCTCCTCCTCTTCCCTTAATTCATTGCCACATCATGCCTATATCAGGGTTAACATTCACTGTTAAGCAAATCCAGCAGTTATTTATGACTCAGAAATAATTCTTCCTTTCCCTCTGCTTCTTCCACAGAGATGGCAGTTAAAAAGCCTTTGAGGGCCTTTTAAAATGAGAAAAAAAGACGACACTCCCCCACCCCCAAAAAAAACCCAACCAAAACCCCAAACAAACCCCCTCAAACAAAAGAAAAAAAGAAACCCAGACAAAACCCAACAACCAATAAACCAACACTCTCCCCAATGTTTCTTCTTCTCTTGCAAGCAAAGTGGATATTTACCTACAGAAAGTGTCCAAAGAACTGATGAGAAATACAGAAGCCAATGAAATGCCTTTGTTAAATACAGTCTCACTTGGGAATATAAAATTTAGACTTGCTATTCATGCAGTTAGTGCTTCATCACAGCAGATCTTTTTCTTTCTTTTTTGTCTGACTTTGAAAGCTAGGAGATAGAATATCAGAACACCAAAGCATGGTGTTCTGAAGTTATTTTTCTCATTAGGTTGTATGCTCCAGGATATAGTTAGATCCCCTAGAGATTTATCGTCTTTTGTACGACAATCAGAGGCTTTGAAAGGTGTATAAGTATTAGTTTTGAAAACACATATGGCTTAGAACAAAGAGAAACAGACTGATCAAACAGCGGGGGCAATGTACAGGAGTTAATAATACAAAATAATTCTGAGCAGCGGCCAGTTTTCACAAAGCAAACATCTCAATGTGGATGCCATATTGTCAATTAGACCCAGTCATTTTCAGATGTAATGGGAAGTGGAATACAATATCTACATCTGATGTATGAACACAACTGTAAAGAATCAATACCATCTGGCTGCAAAGCATTTGGGTCTTTTAGTCAGCAAAACCAGGCCGTTCACACAATAAAGAACAGTTCAGACAATATGGGAACCTCAGACTTTTCAGCATATCATTTGCAGGGCAATTTTTAAAAGAGGAGACAAAGTTTCAGCGGTGCTTTACCAATAAATCTGAATGTAGGGAATAACCTCAACCAGGGCCAGAGGTTGAGGTGGAATCTGTGTTCCTTCAGAAAAGGTTTATGCCTTCACATGTGTTACATTACAGTTCAAATTCAGAGCTGTGTAAGCGGGTCCAGCGCCAGGTCTGGGTTTGGCCCTGCATTTTCTCATTACGCTTGTCACAAGACATCAGAAGTAATCACACCGCACAGCACTATGAATGCTAATAAAATAAACCAATGATTGATGAAGAACTTTATCCTGAAACATCAGCTATCTTAACTTGTGTTTCATGGGTACAGTGGCATTAATTGTTTCCATACTGACTTAACTCTGTTTTGCCAGAAATTAGCACCGCTGCTATTTACTAAAATTGCATTTCTGTGCCAATGCTTTTTCTTTTGCCCTTTTTTTTTCCTTTTTTCTCCTGAAGCCCTAGCCCCATTATTCACCTTCACTTTGCAAGGCTGAATAAAAGAAACTGTGCCACATTGCTTTCCCCAAGCCTTCCCACTGGCAAATTAGGCCATGCTCTCGATGCTTTAAGAGCTAACAAGCTCTTGAAAACCTGGGAGCAGGTTTGTGTTTCTAATGATGTGTAAATCTAGGGGATGAAGGAATTGTGTCATCTAGCAGGATATTTTCCATAGTGGGGAAGGAGCAGTGAGAGCTCTGTTTGTCCAGTTTGGTGTATAATGCTGCCCTAAGCTCTGGCATGCGGCTGACCTTGGCTGTCAGACAAGGCAGCATTTAGGGACAAAGGGCAAAAATAACCACAATGGGCAAAAAGCCAACTGGCTGAATTTAGGAAGGACATGCTAATATAAAGCCAGATACTGGCTTACTGTGAACTGGCTTAGCTCTAGGAAAGCTTGTTCAGAAAGGCCAATTGCGTAAGCTGAGGATCTGACTGGGACAATTTTCTAGGGTTTTTTTGTTGTATTGTGAAAATAAAATAGGAGTTCACACATTATGTCATATTCCACCCACACAAGTCTTAAAGGGACTCTGTACTCCCAGGAAAGTACCAAACTTGTATTTATATAACTATAAATAAATATTATTTTATATCCCATTAGGGCTAAGCTCAAATATTTGTGGTCCAACAGCATGACAAAAGACTGAACAGCCAACTCTGTAGGATGACCACTTAGTAAGTGGAGTTCTGCACAGTGCTGCCCTGTTGCTCAGTCAATACCATCAGTGAGGATACTCACAATGTACTAAGAAAGAAGAAAACCTCAGACACTCAGCAATATCTCTGAGCTAAAGGATGAAGTCAAATCTCCTGACCTTACCATGGCTTGGTTATTTTCTGGTTTATTTTGTTTATTTAGAATTACAACAAAAGAACTGAATGGCCTTTTCGGCTCTCCTGGCTGCCAGGATTTTGCCTGTACGTGCTACTTTGTCAGCATCACAAAATATGTACATTAGACCTTGCAACATCCTTGTAAGTAAAGCTTACATACTTCATACCTCCTGATGTAAAACAGTACACACTCCAAGAAGCTTGCTGCCTCTTGTCTCCTCTTTAACTTCACAGCTTCACATATTACATTATCATATATACAGACTAAGAGCAGGCAGGAGCCAGGCCACCTGTCTTCATGAAAATCCAAGGGGAAAAAAAATGGAGTCCACCTGACTGCCTACACCCACTCCCGAACGGCCTGAACACAAGTTATAGAAACACAAGTTAACCACAGTCCCTTCTGCTTTTTTCAAGACCTCCATAATACGCATGCTGAGCACTGCCAGGTTTCACTATACGATGAAGCCAACGGACAGACACACTCCTACCATTACGCTGGGTTGTATCCCACCCCATTGACTTCAGTAGGCCTCCACAATCTGTCCCCTGAAACACGCCTGGCTGTAATTCCTATTTTTAGTTATGCCAGACAAATCTTGAACTGCTGATATCAGAATTTAAAGAAATACATGAAAAACACTATTTTCCTTTTAAAAAATTGTCCTCCTGGGTCTCCTAGAGATAATAATTACTGCCTTGCTCAGCTAGTGCTGTCATTATATCGCTCAATAAAATGGATCATTCTTAACTCTCAGGAGCATTGGAAGTGCCGCTGCTTCCTTGTGTGAAAGTAGGAATGTGTCAGTTTTGTTTAGCAAATATAATATTTAATGTCTTTGCTCTTGGCATTCGGGACCAGCACTGAGCCAACAGCAAGGATGCAAAGTACACCCTGAACAGTCAGACTTTTAAAAGAAATTAAGCATGTAACAAAAATTCCCCCAGGTAAAACTCAAACCTAAAAGGAAAGATTTCCCCAGGAACACTCAAAATACAAAAGTCATAGCCAAAACCACTTTGTGCATTCTGATTCTATGTTACGCTGTCAGTAATTGTGCCTCACCACTGCATTAGTGGCCCTCATAACTCCCACTGCAGTTGCCAGAAAATATTGCTGGATCTGACTGTTTCTTAGTTGTCAGGGTAATAGTCCACACCCAACAAGCAAGCAAGGGCAAACAGCCTTAACACACCCTTCTTCCAGTAGTATTCATCATTTACCCCCCAACTTTAGTGGCTATACTGCATCACACGCAATAAAGCCTCCTTAATGGCTCAAACTTGAGAAGTCTCAATAATCCCCCCGCAAGCCTACTGGCTAACAAGGCATCGCTCTGCAGAGAAGATACCCAGACTCTGTGTGAGGATAATTATAATCTATCCAGTGCACATTAACACTGGAAATATTATCCTCATTTTCCTATCTTTTTTTTTTTTTCCTTCCCAATCTAAACTCTTAAGGTCCGTGGTCCTCCCAGGGAATATATCATCCCTCAGCCAAAGAATGCAGTGGACAATTCATCTGCCCAGGCATCAAAAGAAGTCACAGTGGTTCCCTTGGTCAGAACTGGAGACCCACTTACCATCATATTATATCACCTGTCATACCTCTGGACTCACTGCCTTTTACCTCAGAGTACGCGTGGAGCACGACTATGTGCAGGTGAGTCTCAGCCTCCTTGATGCTGGAGGCTGAACTGACTGTCTTAAGCTCTAAAAAGCTCTTCATGTACAGAATCTTATCTTCTGAACTGATATATTGGCTTGGTCGCTGTTTTAAACTACAGAATTTGTAATACATCTCCTGGCAGAAAGAATCTGAGGGGAAAAAAATATTTTCTGAACATGGAAAAAACTAAAAGAATGGAACACAGGAGCAAGCCACTAGGATTTCCCCTGTGAATTTCTGCAAGTTTCTGTACAGAGAAGCAGTTTCCTTCACTCTGAAAAAGGAAAGTCTTGGGCCCATAACTCTTCAGATTCCCTAGATCTGCATTAATCTTCAGCAAGCACACACAGAAACCCTATGCCTCCAGACCATTCCTTCTCATGCTCTCCCTTCAGACCCCACCACCACAGCCCAGGATGGCTTCACTTCTCAGGACGTAGCAGAGGCCCAGGCCAAGTACCCAGGCTGCCTATAGGAGATTCAGCACGGACTTGTAAGGAGCTTGGTGCCTTATCACCACAGTCCCCTCTCTGCTGGGGCTACAGAAAGAGTCCTCTGTAGAAACAAAAGGGAGTAAAAGTCTTGAAGATGAGAAACCCCCTCACTTCCTTACAGAGCCCTCTTCCTCTGCTCAGACTTAAGAGTATACAATTTAGCCTCTTAAGAGAACAAAAACAAACCTAGAAAAGCCGGAGGAAAACACAAGAGAGTGGTGAATACCAGCTGCCTTACAGATCTTTCCCAACATGCCCCCCATATTTATTCAAAACTGGTGTGCAACACCTGAATGCAATTCTTCAGCCTGAGGATGATATAAGCAGAGTATTTTCATACCATCAGTAACCTGATCCCACCCAGCTGGGCTGGCTCCCTGACAGCAGAGGTATTTCATCTTACTGCATAACCATGCTGCATCTGCAAAGACAAAGAAGCTGCCATAAAGGGGTTCCCAAGCACAGCAGAAGGGACGGGGGGTGGTCCAGGACAAGAGGAAAAAGCATAAGACCAGATCTGGTGCACTCATGCTTAATATGAACACATACACACACAAAAAAATATCCATCAAGAAGATGAAGAGCTTTTTGGATAGGGAAACCTGCTTGCTAATATCACAGAGTCTGAACTTCTACCTGACTAAACGGGAGCCTGGCGACAGCGCTCAGAAGGACTGAACTCAAGCTGCCAGCAGAAGTACGGATCTGGCACGCCAGCTCGGGCTCCAGGTCATGAAGCTGCGTTTTTGAGATTAGCAGAGCCAAAAATAGGCCTGGAATCATGTTGCATTTCATGGAAGGGTTTTACTCCACTGCTGAGCAAAAAGGGTCATACAAGCAGGCAACAGTACACTTTATTGAGTCCCAGGAACGGTAAAGAGTGGGAAAAGGGGTTCTTATACTTATTTTTTTAAATCCTTTTTGTGGTCAGGAAGAAAAAAACTTTTTCACTGATTTTTTTTTCAGCTTTGAAAGCAAAGGATATTCCCATTTATGATGCCTGGGCACTTACCGCAAAGCTCAAGACTTCATTTTGGCAGTTTGGAAAATTCTGTCTTATTTTCTAAGCTCATTTAAGCACATGGTGAATAAAAATTAGTAATCATTCTTGAAAATTTTACCATTGTTCACAATTATTTTTTGTCATTCGTGAAAATTAAATTACTGTTGTCTCATCTTGCTTATTTTACACTGAGAACCTCGGTCCTGCGAGTCACCTAGTGACCTCCTGGGAGCCTGCCAGGGTACAAACGAGCGACCCAAGAGATTGCAAAAGGGAAATACTCCAATGTTCAGATATGAAGAGACATTAGCATCCAAGTCTCCCACTGACTTTGGGGGCGGGGGGGTGGCGGAAAGATGAAAGGTTGCAATAGCACTGACTGTCTGAATCTTCATGTGCCAGGGTCTCTGGAGTTCACTGAAGTTAATGAGAGCACTGGGTGCACAAAAAATGCAAGACATCCCCCTGCAGAAGGGAGGGAGGTTGTGGCCCACTCACTGCAGAGTTTCCTGTGTTCATTTGTTTATAGAGCAGAGTTGAGGTTAGTTCAGAAGAGAGTTCCTCATTTCCTCCTCCTCCTGCCCCTCTCCCTAACCAGATGTGACAATGTTACAATATTATTATCCTGTCAGCACCACAGGGAGAAATACAAATAAAATTCAGGGTGAAAGGAGAGCCAAAAGAAAAACAGATCCAAGGCAGCACCTTTCAGATTCACTAGCCCATCTCAGGAAATCAGAAACCTTACAGCTGGATTGCAGTTTCATTTGAAAAGTTTGTGGGTAAATCATTAACTACAACTTTTTGAGGTCCTGTTGTATGCTACGGGTAGCTCCTACTGAAAGCCAGAGCAGCTATCTGCTGCCAAAGGATGGGATGTGAACCTTTGGAGCTGACAGGGTAAATCACAACCTAGACTGGAAGGACCAACCTGGGAAGGTTTCACTGTGCCAGTGCCCTTCAGCTTCTCAGAGCCACTGGGAAAAGCATACCAAGACTGAAGTTTTGCTATACAAACTACTGGCTTACTGGTTTCCCCTGACAAGTCTCCCACTAAAGACAAGCAGGCTGAGCTTTCATCCAGACACAGGAACCAAGAAAGAGTCCACAAGAGGGAACGCATCAAGAAAAGAAAAGAAAAGGGGGGTGAGGGATGTGGAGAAAAAAGGAATGAGACTGTTTAAATGAAATGCTGTTAAACATTCAAGATATGTAGAAGATTCCGTTTCACTGAAAAGCCTTTACTTCAGCTTACTGTAGGGAAGAAGTCAGAGATGAAGCAGTTTTAGGGCTGCACCTTGTGAAACTCAGAAGCAGGACACCCCTCCTTTCCCTGCAGCCCATGGAAGAGTTATAGCCACAACATAAACCACCATCTCTGCTCACTGCACTCTGTGGCCAAAAACATGACATAGACATTATTAATCTCCTCCAATGCTATAAGGCAGTCTACAGTTTTTCCTCCAACTGGTAAACTGAAAGACACATGGTCATTGCAGGAAAGAGTATTACCTACCTGTAGATCATTTTTCTTTGGGTGTTTGGGGTTTTTTCCCCTCTTTCATCCAAGGACAGGTAAATAGGAAATCTTGCCTGAGCAAAGACTTGACCCCTCAAGAGGCTAAAACTGCTTTCTGAAAAATAAAGAACTCAAAAATATCCATCCTGCTTTACCTTTTGTCCTTTCACCCTGAAAATTCCCCAGGGCATGCTGCTACCTTATTGAAGAGAAGAGTCCGTCAGTTCACGTGGGACCAGGATCTGCCCCCAGGTCGATAGGAAGAAAGAAAAGAGCTTTCAGAAGGCAACAAAGCTGGTGAAAGGGCTGGAAGGCATGTCCTATGAGGAGCAGTTACAGACTTTGGATTTGTTTAGTTTGGAGAAGAGGAGGCTGAGGGGCGACATCATCACTCTCTGCAGCTTCCTGAGGAGGGGAAGTGGAGAGGGAGGTGCTGAGCATTTCTCCCTGGGATCCAGCGATAGGATGCATGGGAATGGTTCAAAGCTGCATCGGGGAGGTTCAGAATGGAATTAAGAGGCATTTCTTTACCGAGAGAGTGGTCAAACACAGGAACAGGCTTCCTAGAGAGATGGTCGATGCCCCATGTCTGTCAGTTGTTAAGAGGCATTTGGACAATGCCCTCAATAACATGCTTTAACTTTTGGTCAGCCCTGAAGCAGTCAGGCAGTTGGACTAGATGATCGTTGTAGTCCCTTCCAACTGAAACTATTATATTCTAATTTGTACCAGAAGTCTTGTGCAACATACTGCTGAAAACTACAGGTTCATCATGAGGTAGACAGAAATCTTTGACATTTTCCAGCTAAACGTGCAGGCTTTGGAGGACACAAGTGTGTCCTCCTATGGGGTCCCCATGAGGGCAGAATTATGTTCTTGCCTCAGCAATGGTCTCTCCTGGCAGGCAGATGGTTCTCTACTGGGGCTGATGAGAAAGTAATTGAATTCTGAGTTCATGTTCATCCAGCTCTCTGGGACTGAAGTACAGAAACAGTTTCAAGCCCGAAGGTGGTTCGCATACCACAGCAGCCCTTTCATGTGTTAGCTCTGCTAAGCCGCTGATTACGGATCTTGACAGACCCATTAATCCTCAGAGTGTCTCAAACAGGAAATCATCCTGTTTCTTCTTTGTAAAATAAAGCATTAGCATTCTGCGGGAAAGAGCATTGCTGTGCACCTCTGTGGCTAAATATGATGTAATCAGAAAAACAACTATATGGCCTGACTTTGACACAGTACAGTTAAAACCAAGAAAGAGATCCAGGACAGTCACCTGGGCTACTGCTTAGCAGGAGTGAGATGTTAGGGTCAGCTGACCTCTTGAAAATGAGAAACCTGGTTTCACTATGTAAAAGAGCCAAAGCCAGGAAATCTTCGAAGTCACAGAATCATTTAGGTTGGAAAAGACCTTTAAGATCATCGAGTCCAACCGCAAACCTAACACTGCCAAGTCCACAACCAAACCATGTCCCTAAGTGCCACATCTACATGTCTTTTGAAGTCATTCCTACTTGAGCTAAGAATCACGCTGGCATCAGTGGTTCTACCCATGACAACCAGAGCCAAGTTTAAGAAGCCCAAGAAGAGCTAAGCCAAAATGGCAGTTTCTACACACTGGTAACAAAATAATTGGAAAACATAGGTTGGGTACATGCAGAAGGCTCAACTGTTTCTCATTGTGGACAACTGCATTATAACTGCTTTGAACACATGCCCCTCAAAATTAGCAGGAAGCTCTCAATTGCTCTCAACAACCATGAGAACTGATTCCAGGGTAAGAGCTAGCGCTTGGATCTCCTCTGCCCAAAAGCAAATTTCTGCCAGATGCAGCAGTTCTCTTTTCCCTCAAGACAGAAGCAGTGCAGATGTATCTCACCCTTTGCAAGGAACACAAGCAAAGTGTTGCGCTTTACAGCGGTGCCAAGCTGCAGTCTGATTGCCTGCCTTCTCCAATCCCCTTTTGCTGATCTGCTTTCTGGTACTGCCCTACAATCCATGAAGGTAGCCTGTTGGTTGAGAAGGCAGACAGCACAGCTACCAACAAATGCTCAGCGCAGTTTTTTGAGCAGCAGTCATGAGTGCAAAGTAACAGAGAAGGAAGAAAGGTCATTGTATCCAGTAGAAATTGGCAGAAATTAATAGAAATTATTATATACCCAGAGGAAAAACAGTGTATTGACTTTGCGAGGTGTCTAACAACCATGTTGGAAAGAGCCGACCTCTGCAGCATGCCCTGTACAGACTTCCTTGTTGCAATCAACATGATTATTTGTCTGGCGTTAATACAGTAACATGCTGCCTTGTTGAAAAGGCCCTGGCTGCCTTTCAAGCTCTTGAAAAGACACGAAAGACTTTTGTTTTGGTTTCAAGCTATTTTTCACCACCTCCACATTGGAGTACCCTTATAGAAGTGCCCGTGGAGTCATTTGACAGGGTTGTGTGACTCAGGCACTTAAAGGAAGGAATTAATGTTAGATGCTGACACCCACACAGGGACTTCTGGACTTTAAAAAGACGACTTCTTTTCACTCCACTGACTTTTCCTGACAGTTCCAACTTACTAAATTATTGTTTGTTTTGTAAAAAGGCTGTCTTAACCTCAGTTTTGAATTAACAGGTCACCAAGATATCTTATACTATGGTAATGCAATGCAAATATCACTTCACAATATGGAACTAAAAGAAGCCAAGAAACTATTTACATGTTCATGAAGTGATCATACTTGCCATATTCTGTTAAACCAGTACAACGTCACTTTTTGTAAAAAATGCAAGTTGTTCTCCAAGGCCCATCCTTTCAAGATGAAAAAAATCCTTTCCACCCATGACTCTTCTAATTTAGAAGTTCTACTGAAATCAAGTATTGAAAATTCGCAGTTACGCACTAAGCATATGCATCCAGCATCCCATACTGCTGGCTGCTGACAGTAAGGATAACGACCGACTGCCTGGCACTCAGAAAATTTACTCCTTTTGTTTTACCAACAAATGTCAGGCACCTTTATGAGCATGATCCTGTTTCTGTCAAATTCTGCAAGGTCTCTACAGCATGTTATCACCGAGCATCCAGCAAACTGTTCAGATTAAATGACTCCAAGTAGAGCTGATAACACAGAAAATATGGGAGGCGATTGAAGTAAGCTGGATCTTTTAATGTGGAAGTAAATCAAAGCCAAAGGTGAAAATCTCATACAGCAAAGGACACGGTAGAGCTTTCAGTGCTAAATGTGTTGAGAAAGGCAGGAGGTTTGAAGAATCAGTTCACAGTTAACCCTCAGCGTAGACTTTTGTCTCTGCAGAGAGTGCAGATTACCTGGCCAGGACTGTAACATGGAAGCAGCATGTGCAAACAGACCCCTGTGAGCAGGAAATCAGACTTGAGATACCCAGCAGAGAGAATACCCCTGAACTGATCCGCCACATGTTGGAAACAGGTTTTTTGTTGTTGTTTCCTGATCTAGGCCTTAAGGCTAAGATTTTCAGGGGAGTCTGAAGAGCACTGCCAAGTCCCACAGGAATTCAGTGCTTTACCACCCTTTATGCCTTTTTGAAAATCTCCGTCACAGCTATGTGGGCAGTCTTTGTACTAGAACAAGAAAACAGAGTCTATGAGCAAAACTGTAAGGCAGCACATTAGGTGTTAAGAAAAGGTAGGTATGTTTGGGATGGTTCAAATGATTTTATCAGAAAGAAGACTCATTATAAACTGAATGCATGTTAAAAATCGGAAAGGTTCAAAGTACCAATGCAAATAAGTGTATGAGATGTTGGATCTATTCATCTGAAAGTTGAAAAACTTGTAAAAAGGAACCACATGGTGGTGGTGACTCAAAAAAAAATCTGAGCATCTTCCTGTATTTAAACAAGGAAATATCTGTGGGTAACTGTTGACTTTGCTAACAGCACTCACTGAGGGTATTCTGCAGTTTGCCTTGCAGATGAGGAAACTGAGTCTGAGGGATTAAAGGGTCCAAAGCCACAGACTTCACTGTCAGGACCAAGTTTATTAGAAGTCCCCTGCACACACCTGACTTCCAGTCATATCATGAGGTCTCTGTTTTGTGTTAGAACTACAACGGTTTTGTCTGCTGATGTAAAACATAGAGGATTAAATCTGTCAGCACTTACTGCTGGGATATTTCTGAGAATTCCTAGCAAGAAATACTGATGATGCAAAACATTTTTTCAAAGTGTGTTTTTGTTTTGAAGCATTCACACACTTGCACTGGGAAAGGCTATGAAACAATCACAGGGAAACGTTTTTTCATGCAGCCCAACATAACTTCTCAGCTTTGAAATCAGACAGCTTAAAGTATGCTTGTGTGCCATGTTTCAGCACCCAGACCCCTGCAGAATGGGACAGAGCTTTGGCAGAAGTATCATGTTGCAACTTCCAACATAACAATAGCTTAGAAGTGCTGGTGCCCTGCAAGGGAGCTTAAAACCTAGTACAAGCATAGGAACACAGACAACAGGGTAAAGAGAGGTCACCTTATCATCTCCTGGCTTCTCTCCAGGACCTAGGCCTGAAATGCCCTTTCTTTACCACTCTCCCACCAAAATCCTTCTCCAGATTTCAGCCACAAGAAGCAAATTAAATACCAGCTACCCTTCCAAAATAAGTGTAATGCAATCTTTGGAGACCTGTACAGAAAATATCATGGCTCAACTGTAACAGGAAAAAAGAGAATTTACAAAAGCTCTAGGTAAAATGGACTCGAAATTCTTATTGTTTTCTGTTTACATAGACTCTGAAATCTGTTGACTTTCTGTGGTTAACTGTGTAGCCTCCCTTTATGAAAAGAGAGTTGATAAAACCCCTTATCAAAACACTGAGGACCAAGGTATTTCAATATATTTCAACGATAGATTTCTGTTCTATGAAGAATGGGGCTGATTGTCTGGGTTTATAATTTATAATTTTAGCACTTCCTGCTAATGGCATCTGATTTTCTTGAATTCTCAGGATGTGATGAAAGCCTTCAAAATAGAATATGCTATCTTTTTTCAAATGGAGACCAAAGTTGTTAACAGCATTGGTGACAGGGTATTAGTAATCAGTTTTTTTGGTAATACAATAAAATGACACAAATTCTGACAGAGGATTTCTCTTGACATCCTATGAATACAGTGCTGAAGTTTTCAACAGACTATATGCCATCATCTTCTTTGAGACTTCTACCTAGACATGTTTTGCTGCCACCGATGGTCCCTCCCCAGGTCCAATCCCAGACAGGTTTGTACATATCACCTCTAGTCCCACCAGGAATTGGTGGCTGACCTAACAGACCTTCCCTCCACATCAGAAAGTTTTCAGGAATAAACACATTTGTCAGGGGGCTGTAACAAGACACATTGATGACCTGCAGGTTTAGGAAGAAGTTCTCCTTAGCGCACGTTTTGCTTCATAAAACTACAGAAGTGTAATGCTTAACATAGTCCATACGTGTGCCCTTAAATACAATAAAAATACATTTAAACCATCCTTGACAGATTTTTGTCTTAGCAGATCAGATATTTATCTAACCTGATCCAACTCTTTTCAGTAAAACCAAAGGAGTAATGCAATATGATGAAGACACATCTGTCTCAATCGCTAGAAAATATTCAAGGGAAGACTCAGTCACTGTCAAAGAGTACTTACTGTAGAATCCCAAATAGGCACACAAGGGGGTGTATACTTGCTATAACTACAAATAATGTGGTCAAGTATCCAATTATCTTCACTGAATCATGAAAAATAATCAGCCAAAAAAAAGATTACCCAGATAGGCATGTTCATTTCCACCATGCAGAGTACAATCCAGCACATTTCTTATTTACGCGAGTACAAGCATTGCATTGCCTCAACTCTTCTATAATTGTTTGTCTAACCTAGGTGAAAGAGACTATGTAGCTCATTTCGTATATTTTGTATATTCTGGCTATAGTTCTAAAACAGGGGAAAAATAATTGGACCTTCAAAATCAAAACCTTCAAAAATCAGTTCCGGTTTCTAGTTGGATTCCTCAGAACAACTCAAACTGATTTCATTAAAATATCTGCATTTGTTTTCTTCATTTGCTTTTGCAGTGAGATTTGACTCAACAGAAGAACAACTCAAAAATACCTGGCAATAGCGGTCCACAAACTCATGGCCCATGAAAAGCCTCTGACATGTTTAAAAGCCCAAAGCTGGCGCTTCCTCTTCTGTTTTACATGTCTGTCTTAGTAAATGTGTGTACCACACAGACAAAGGGGTATTCATCCCCTGCCTAGCGACCCAGAACAACACAGTCTTTGCAAAGCAAAGGGGAAAAGAACTACAGCAGGGGAAAAAGCCAGAAAGCAACCTTTGTCCCTCAGTGCTACTCAGTCTACAGTCATCTATACCCAAATCCAGGTAGACCTGCTTAACTCTAAGTCCTCCTATGTTTCCAACAAGCCCAAAGTCTGCACAGCTGCCTAATTCTCCTCAACTCCTTATTTTGTGCTCATAATGCCTGTTTTTGTCATTAGAAGATTTGTTTATGCGGTCACTGATCAGTGTAAGAGTGATAACACCAAGTCAGAGCAAATACCCACTTCCTACCATCTCCAGTACTGGCCAACAGAGAAAGACTACCAAAGAATATACGGATGAGGCCAGCGCATGAATAGTTTCCTACTGCTTTTCCCAGTCTCCACAAATTTTCAGCTCGGGAACTTTTTTGTGCCCAAGGTGGTATTCATTTTAAATGCTCCTGTTGGAATTTTTTTACCCATGAATTGGTTCAGGAGTAGCAGCAGCAATCACAGTTTGTACCACCTCTAATGTGCTGGGTTACAGAGGTCCCAGATCTTTCCTGCTTCCCACAGTTTCCTGAAGCAGTAGTGATTAATGAAGTCAGCTGGGTAAGCTTCTTCCCTGCACTGCAATCAAATATGACAGATGAACCTGAGGAGACTGTCTGATGCCACACAGCATGGCTGACAGCAGCACAGCAACATCAGTCACTCACAATGCCCAGCTCTCTCCTTCGCTTCTCTCACTACCTCTTAACCACATTAAGAAATGCCACTTGAATAGACTAAGAGTAGGGAAACTTGCATTCACACCCCTGTTCTGCAGCTGGTTTCCTGGGCTAACATCAGCAAGGCAATTTGGGATCCTTTTTTTTTGACAGTGTAAAGAGAGGCTCCTACACAGCCTGAATCACTGCAGTTTGGCTCCTGCTTGAATCTCTCTAGCAAGTTTCTCTTCACGGAATTACAGCCAAAATACCCTTTGAGTCCTCAACCTGTAAAAGAGGATAGTGCACTGTGCTGGGGAAGGAAAGACATTACAGCCTTCTACTGTTCAAGTAAAATGGTGAAGCGGTCTATATATAGGTAGCAGCATTTGTTGCCCTTACAGAAGGCAATATCATGTGTAGCAGAAGTGACTTAGTGGGTGATATCGTTCACACACCACAAAGCCCCAGTTTTTTCACACTTCCACTGGTGTGTTTGCTCTTTCCTTGTTTAAACTTGCAACAGACAAGCCATTTGCCATGCTGGGGTGAGAGTGGGAAGGGAAGGGCCCAAAAGAATAGAATAGAAGGTACTTGCTTTAAGCTCATTTCTCCTCGTCGCTGGCCCCGATGGAATTGTATTCTGCACACACACTGAAACATTAGCATCGGCTGATTTGGAAGGAATATTGGAAATGAAGTGATAGCAGAGTAAATGTCAATGCATTCACTGTGACACAGTGAGCACCAGATCTTAAACAGCTTCATCATTGTGGCATTTACTGTATCCTGAAATAATATTAATCCCACTGTTGTCCTTCTTGATGGAATCATCCATGAATATGGTTTATGGGACTGGCCAAAGTGCTAATAGGTTAAAAGAACAACCTATCCAGTGTTCCACTAAATTAAGGTCGCTTCATGGGATTTAATGAAACAAGTACTGTGTGGGGTTTCAAAGGACGTTCCTGTAATTCATGTCTATTTAGGGCTCCCGCTAACCAGAAACCTAATTTCTTTGAGTAAAATAGGTTTTTGTGAAGCCTGGCCATGTGAAAAAAAGCTTTAAAGGGCAATAATCAGAAGACCTCATCTGTAACACTTTGTTATTTCAGATCAGTGTTTTGAAACTTTGAGGGATGGAATTATTAAAAAAAAAAAAAAAAAAAAAGCCTGCAAATTAATCAGAACAAATGTATTGCTGCTATTTGTCTCTCAGAAATGGCTGGATGGTTAAAGTGAGACCAGGACATCATTAAGTTACAAATGGTATAGAGGCTTAATAAGGTAGAGACCCCTCCTCACAGACTAAATCAAGAAATTGGCTCCTGTTTGCCCAGTGAGGAGCTGATGCTCACAAATTGTGGGCAATGGCACCACCTAAGGCAACTGCCTCAGAAACAAAACTATATATACAACTGGGGAAGGAAATACACCACAAAATACTGAAATCTCTAGTACAGGTGTCCACCATTGAACAAAATAATAATAATTTCCCATTAATTTTTGTAATTTAAGGTCCAACTTCCACTAATTTTCTCTCATGTCCTTGATTCAGAGGAGAGGCTATCTTCTAAAAAATACTTTTAGAAGCCACGTTAAATATGGATGGGGCCTGCACTCAGCAGTTAACATCACTGAGCATCAAAAGATGGAATGTTATTTTAGCAATTTCCAGGCCTTTAGAGGTAAATACTATACACTGCAATTATTGCAGCTTGCACCTATGCTTTCAGTGTACCAGACTGAGACTTGTGGAAATTAAACAAGAGCAGCCACAACCCCTAAGGATCATATAGTCTGAACAGTGTTTAGTCATATCTTGATGTTTTCCTCTGAAGCAAATACATGGCCAGGACTAAACATATCTGACTACCTGTGCACAAAGGATAATCCATGAGAAGGATTCGCTGGGAAGGGAAATGAGGAATAACTGTGCCATGGGAGACAGCAGAAGGAATAAGAAACTGGTGAGCTGTGTTTACCAGAACTGGAATTAGGTCAAGACACCAGAGGAGTTACCTTCTATTGTTAAAAGTGGACCTGTAACAACCACCACAGACCAAAAATTTGATCAAGGACATAAAGTCACAGTTGCCTGAGTAAAAAATTAAGCCTTTTCATGCTTTGGGAAGCTACAGTCAGTTTAGCATTCCCTAGAAGTCCAAAACAAGCTAAATATCAATAGCCACCCTAAATCTTAGATTCAGATCTTGTCATCCTTTTTCTAGATTCTGGAAATAGACTGCTGATATCTGTACTCAATCCAAGGACTAATCCTGATAGGTACTTGATGTTAACATGTGTTGTCAGAAAAAGATGAGAAGACACACTGTTTACATTTCCTACCTTGGTGACTCCTCTCAGTGGCTTGAAAATATCTACCGCTAGTGCAGGTTCTTCACAAAGGGAAAAATCAGCAACTTCAACTAGGACATCAGACTTCTGCAAGCTGCAAAGTGCTCAGCACCCAAGCATGCCCATGCCAGAACTAAGGGGCCCATGCTGGACCCCACTGATATTGTGAGAGAACCTGTGGGGATGGCAGCTATTTCCAGGAAGAAATGCTACTCCTCTGCTTCCCAGCCTCCCACCTACAGCAAGGAGGAGGCAGCTTCTGTGACTTTCCAAAGGTTTTATTCCTAGATTCACTCCATTCCAGCATTTGTCCTTCAGTCTTGATAAAGCATGATCCTCACACTGCCAAGAAATCCTGTCCCTGCCTTGCCCACAGCATGTAAGAGAACACCTACAACAAATTCCTGAAATCCAATATACATAACAACTTTTCATTTCAGCATTTCGGTACTTACCAAAAGCAAAAGGCACCTTTAATACCTTGGTAACAGAAATCAGTGATTATATCTGAAAGAAGTCTCTCTACAAGCTACAGATATAGCATGCTCTGCCTGCCACCCACCACTGCCTGTCCACACACCTGCCTTGGAGGCAGGCTCTGTACTGACCCATCAAGTGTACCCAGCATGGCACACGGATATTTGAGGCAGCTGTCTGCTTCTTGCAGGAAGGAAACTTTTTTGTGTGTATCAAAGAGACAGTCTGCACACACACACTTTATTTTTCTCACCTTTGGAAAGAATATGGTTCCCCCAGCCTGTCACCTTCACATGGACTCAACTGTAACAGTAAGGCTTAAGAGGACAATAAATCCAGAGGCAGGAAAGATTGCAGAGAAGTTGCAATGTAACTTGAAAGAAAGTTGCGAAAAAAGTTAATTCCAAATTATGTTTTGCCATAGGTTATCTTCTTAGTAGCTCTAGGATCCACTAGGCAGAATCCTTAAGACATCCCTTAGCCTTTACAGACATGATCCAGATCTTGGGGTCATATCCTATGAGGCAGAGATTGACTGGAAACAAGACCAACATACATCACGTCTACATGACAGACTGAAATACACACCCACCACAAGAAAAATAAAACTCTCTTGAATGTGTCTGCATTGTAAAAGAGAGAGGGGGAAGACTGATTTATTTAAACAGCACTTAGCTAACAATAAACACTATCAAACCAAAGCAAACTCATGCTCAGCCATTAAAGCATCCATTCAATGGCCCATCTGTCATATTGTTAAGACCTTTAGAAGTTGTTTAACAAAATGTTAAATAAGATGACATTCAGCAGCACAAAATGCTTGACTGGCTAATGCAACAAAAAGGGGTTGGCCTGCTGGTGTTTGATATACTGCTCTGTGCCACAGGCTGAAAGCTCTGGAGCACACGAGGGGGCTCCCAGGCTGTCGCTTTTTATCTCAGTGAGCAGTGCCAGAAAAGCCCAGAATCACCACAGGCCAGTGTCAGCAGCATCACGCAGCAGAGAGGAAGAAAATCCCAATGCAGACAGGAAAAGATGTACTATATAAGGAGAGAAAAAGGAAGCAGAAGAAATGAACTAGCCTATGAAAGAGAAAAGGAAGAAAGCCCCAAATTATATTCTTAGTGACCCGTGCCTGTTTCAAATCCAGATTTTTTTCTTACCCACCTCCTATCTTTCATTCTACATTTGACAGTTATGTGCTACGAAAATACTTCAGATTTGGTGTAACAGACTATTTAGTAAATATCTAACTTCAAAGGTAGATGCAGTCAGTTCAGCAAAGATGCATGTAAGTTTTGTTTGTTTTCTTACAGGAGAACAGATTGGTCTCATTCACTTTTGTGAATAGCGACCCTCAGACAATATGACTTTTTAGGAACTGACTGCATTGATGCTAGAGGCTTGTACAGCTTCAAATCTATCACCAGGCACAACTAGGCAAGGTAGGCTATTAGTAGGCTTCCTGCAGTAGTTGAAGAACAGATAAAATGCTGCCCTGAAAAAGTCTGTTTCCTCAGAAAAAGTCTTTGAGATCTGCAGAAGGAAGTAAAGGAAAAAAATACATTTTACATTTAAACAAGTTTTCCACAAGACACTACTGGACAGCTCTATGGTCATAGATGATGCTCCCCTGCCCCAAATGCCACTAACAAAACCAAGAATCTGAGAAAAGCAAATGGCAAAGTGCAAATTACTTAAAAATAAGAGTAGAATTTAAATCTTTCCCCTGGCATTACAAGACCTTTTTTGAGGCTTGAGGCTTCACAATACTATAAAATGTAACTCTTTGTCTACTGAGATCCTGCAGTATATAAGGATTTTGTTTCCCATACTCCCTGCCAGCACATTTCCCTTTACCACTGCTGAGAAGAGAGAACCCAGGAAGCCCTGCTGGCAGATTCAAATTTCCCAGCAGCTCAGCATTGACAGTAAGTACAGAGGTCCCTGGAAAATCTGGCCTCAAGTGCCAGAGGCAGAGCCACCCAGTACCACAAAAGTTCAGGGTTTGTTTCAGCATGGTGACAGCTAATTAAAGTGAGTATTAGCAGGCAGTACGGAGCTTACGTGCAAGTGCTACACTACTGTCCACATAAGGACACCCCTTCTAGTCACATCAGTAGAGCAGCACTGTATTAAACTCTGGAGTAGAAGGTTACAACCTAGAGATCTTCCTGATGTTTTCAGTGACCTTCAGTGGTAGCCAAATGCATATAAGGATGAACTACGATTAAAAACTAACCAATGTTTCCAGGTAGCTTGTAGATTTAGAAAGTATTCCCTCTGAAAATGTTCTTTTAATCAAGTGTTATTTGATACATCAAAACTGAGATACAATAAAATCCTAGAAAACAGGACTTCAATACTTGTTAGCAAGTCTAGGTAAACATGAACTGACAAGTGCAGAGTTTATTTTGGCTGCTAACACATATTAAAATTGCATGCCTCGTTCATGCTGTGATTGATAAGTAGATTTCTTATCCACTATGAATACACAACTGAAAATAAAAGCCAAAACCAAGCACTGTTTTGCCAGCCTGAGGTATACTCGTGGAAAGAAGAAAAAAAACAAACGTGCCATGCCAAGCTGGCTCTAGAACGCAAATCGTCTGCCATAAAGGTGCTACTCTCACACAGTGGTAGTGGTACATTTAAGAAACAGAAGCGGACACAGCATCAGCTTAATAGCAACAGCGATGGGGAAACCATACAACCCCTTCTTCTCTCAAACATCCTCCCACTGCCTGCTTCTGCCTCAGCAAGATCTGTTCCAGATGAATAAGGGACCTGGGAAAAGCAAGCAAGACCACAACAGTGTTCTGTTGATGACATGAGTAAATAACTATATATATATATTTCACTCCTTTCTCACTGAAATTATCTTGGTTGTCAGTAAAGAATACTTACAGGAACATGCCAGAATGGTCATTTTCCAAACTAAGAGCTCTAAAGGTCAGCTCTCAGTTATTCCAAATTCAACACTACCGTGACTGCATCACCTCTTGGGAAAGGGGGAGGGATTCTTCAGCAAAACATATGGCAACAGCAGTTTATTTTATCACACTGCTGTATTGTTTTGAAGGGAAAGAAGGCTTGTAGGGAGAGACAGTATCTTTTATTAGACCATCTATTACTGTTTCTTCCCTGTCCTTTTAAAAGTAGTTTATTTTATGGGTTAAGGGTGACTAGAGCAGAGAAAAGAGCTCTGCTGTAGTACTTACAGACAAGTGAAGAGAAATAAAGATAAAAAGGAAAAATAAAGAAGAAATAAAGTAAGACAGGCTGATCTATTCAAAAGCTGGCACATAAGCGTTTTATTAGAGACATATACTGGTAGAGTGAGGTAAAAGGAAACACAGAAGAAGAAAAGACTCATCCTATACAATGAATGTCTGACTACCAACTAATTCAAAAAGTCAATCCAAAACTCCAACCTGGTCGGTAAAAAGATTCTCACAGATGCCAGTCCAGCCTCTCCTGTATGCAGTTTTCAGTTATATAAACTTTGTTATGAATATTCGAGTGAGAAAGAGGAGGCTATGCCAAATTTCAGGCTTTATTAGCCTCCCAGTGCAAATTATGTAGAGGAATACCAGCTAGCTGCCTTCTGTGTGGCAAATATGCCAGCGTTTGACACAAAGGAGAAAAGAACATTGCACTGGCCTTTTTGGTTTTCTCCTCCATTTTGGGAAATACTTTTTGCACTGGCCTGTCCCCCCAAGGTATGTATGGCAATTAAAGCTTTCTACTTCCAAGCTCACCTGAATAACAGCATGCAAGATAACAGAAGAGCGCCAGCATGTGGAAGCTGCATTGCTACACCACCAGGGAGATCCCGGCTCCCACCGCAGATTCTTTGCTTGCATGATCATTAGTTACCTTCAAAGAAGCGGCTGACAACCTTCCACAGCGCATAAGAAAGCTGAAAAGATCAATTACAAAAAGGATTAGTATGCAAACTATACCCAGGTTCTGCAGGCAGCTATTCCACAGTAAGTATATCAGAGACAAAACAAAAGGACAAATAAATCATCCTAGCCTCTGTTTACAGCAGAAACAGCAGTCAAAAAGAAGCCTAATTCTATTGGAAACATATTCCTCTTTTTCTATCAAATATATCCCACTGAAACTTAAATGAAGCTTTTAAAACTAGAAACTCATAAAACTCATTATCCCATAAAAGGACAGATTTGCTTCCCTGGTGAATTAGTCACCCAGCTAATCTACCCAATTCCTTCTCTTTAAAGCAATCTTGCTCTCATCAGAAGTTGTCATTAACTGTACCTCTGTTTTTTGTTCCAGGGACAAGGTAACACACTGTTACAACAGCTTGCATATTGTATGCTTGCATAGCACTAATATGATAGGTTTGCAGTTGTGGAACTAGGTATATACCAGCACCTTTACTGCAAATACTGTTTTCAGGGACCTACAAAGTAGAAGTTAAAAAAAAACACAACACAACAACAAAAAACCTCACACACACCACCAACTTCTCTCTAATGGCCGGTTTCCTGAGCCTCCCTTGACCTGCTTACTGGTTTATTGATAAGATTGTGCCCTTTATAGAAGTGGGTAGTTTTTCACCTTTAAAGGTAGAGTAAGAGTTTCTCAGGCTTAGCTCTTCTCTAAATATAGGAAGAAGTTTGGTTTGTAAATGCATCAGGCAACTATATTCTTTACTAATCTGAACTAGTGCAGCTGCACTGACACCCATAGAACTGCACCTGTTAATAACAGCAAAGGATCTGGGCTGTAATACCGTGCTATTAAGGGCCAGTAGGTCTCATCAGTCGCCCCCTAAGGAAGCAAGGGAAAAAAAAAAAAAAGAAAGAAAGAAAGATATTGAAATATAAAAGCTGAAAACCAGCTACTATGACTATATCATCAGGTTCATCTTTCAGGTAACTTATGTGTGATTGTTTAACCTGAAGTGGCCTTGGATTAGCATGAGAGACTTACAAAACCTGCAAACCACGTAACGGGTCATTCATCCATGAGCCCATTTGATTCACACCGTTTCAGAATTAGCAGAACACATGCTGACTTGGTACACTGCCTCACCATAAAGACATTAAACCAGATGTGCAGCGACTGACCAAGAATGCCTTTTCCCAAGCACGTTCTTTCTTCCTGCTGAACTATTTGTTATATAGATAGGTCTGCTGAAAGGTTACTAAACCACACAGGTAACGAAAATGCACAGGGATAGGAGCTGCATCCTTGACTGCAGCAGAATTCCTCGCATCCATGGTGAGCCACAGAGAAGCTGTGCTGCTGTTAAACGGCTGATTAGTTTATTCTGCCAAACATCTGAGAGCATCATTAGTTACACAAATGGTTTGAATTATGATCAAATGAGCTGAGTAACCTGCTGCCATGAAACTCCATGTGAGTCCTGTTTTATCAGATCTCAACATGTGTTACTCAGTGCGAAGCCATGTCTCCTGGCTCTATCTGAAGGCTTATCCAGGCCGGGGCTTCAGAGTCCTCTTCTCATCCTGAGGATCACTTTTCCTACAGAATTGTTTTACCCCAAGATTACCTCAGTATGTGTCTTCACCAGACAAGAACACAACATTTTCAGGCATCTTTTGCCACTGCACTTTCACACAGTCTGTTTGTTGCTCTCTAGTTTTACAGAAAAAGAAAAAAAGAAAAAAAAAAACCCAAAACATTTCCCTGTTTGAAAGCTCAGTGGTGACGGAGAGGAATTAATCAGATCAGTTTGTCATTTTGCTAAGACACAACCAGGCTAACTCTCTTAGACCACAGAAAGTCTACTCTGTACAGTATCAGCCATAAGATTTACCTCTCTCCTTTACTTTTTTGCTACCACTCCTGCAACCCAACCACTTACAGCAAAGAGGCTTTGCCATGGATCAAGATACATCAGCTCAACCGAACTCCAAGAAAAAAAATTAAATGCCACTATTTCAAAGCATCAGTCCTCCAGTCTGCTCTCACTTGTGAAGGTTGACACCTGCTGTGGTAAGTCCCAAGGGCAAATCCTTGTATTCCAGCAAATGAGAGATTCTTTTATAAGCAAAACCATCAGTTCCAAATTTCCTCTACTGGGTGTCTAAATTCTTTGCTCAAAGTAAAGGTCCAGCTAGTATCACTCACAAATGTGGGAATCCCCCATGTATTTATTTTTGTTCTGTGAGATATTTGACTAAACAGGAGATAACCTGTACAGAATCAACACAGAGAAAAAAAAATGCTGTTCTGAATCCAGAAACACTGAAACATTTTGTCTTCCAATACAGAACAGTGCTTCTGTGCACAATTTAGCCCCAAATTATTGCATGGAAAGGTAACAAGAAATACACAGAGCTACTGATGAAAGGTTTGTAAGGATAGTCAGTGCGTTCCCTCTTAGTTTTACAAGTCTCAAAATTAACAGTTTCATTCTCACCTCTGGGAGTAAATGGTTTCTAAAATTTGAAGGGGAGAAATACATCACACAAAATCCACCACTGTCACCAACAATGGTTGCACTCGTTTAGCCATGACTGATCAATCAAGAAGCTCCACAAACTTTGCCATGCCAGCACAGTCAGACAAGAAGTAAGCAGCCAGGTTCCTTCCCGAGATCAGAAGAGAGAGAACCAGGCTTCACACATGCATAAAACCCTGTCCAAAATGAGCTGCGGGAGAAGGTACAGCACAAAGCAGCTTGATCTCCTGCACATCCTATGACACATGCGCTGAGTGCGCTGCTTTATGACTGAGCTGCAACATGCCCGTTTCCAGCACATGCACCGTGCACAGGGTGGTTTGTTTCAGATGATGAAAGAAAGGGCTTGGAAAGCTGTGTTTGTTTTGCTAATGCAGAGCCATGCTCTCTCACTCAGAGACACACAGAGAAGGGATGCTCTGCATAACTCCAGTTGTAAGGGTCCTCCCTCTTGTTTTACTACATACTCCTCTTCGCATTGAAGCAGCTCTGCAGCAGTTTAGGAATGTGGGAGAAAGGAGAGCATTTCCCCTATACCCAGCAATGGACACTATTTTGTATCTACTAAACAGTTCTCAAATACACACTTGCACAAATCCCTGCAAGTGCACTAACAGAATTAATGACCTGCCTCA
Organism: Psophia crepitans; assembly: GCA_013399095.1. Lineage (NCBI taxonomy): Eukaryota > Metazoa > Chordata > Aves > Gruiformes > Psophiidae > Psophia > Psophia crepitans. Next base: position 538,128 of record VWZZ01004029.1, read on the forward strand.
TTTACTTTCTTCCTTCCTGTTTTCAAGCACTTCTGCAGAGAGCACCTGAACTAGAGTATAGCTAAGGTAGAACTACAGCAAGCACCTGACAAAATGCTATAGGATATGTTGGATCATCAGATAAAATAGAAATCACAGCAAACACTATTGGCTTTAATAACAGTGAATCCAAGGTTTAATCATATTGCAGTCATGTGGCTGGGAATTTTCTAACAAGTAGTTTCTGTAAAAATAAACTTTTGAATTTAAGAAACTCCCATTTATTTCTTTTAGGATAATAAGAACAAAACTGTCTAGTTTCAAGGCAGATATACTTCTTAGAGTTCACCTGACCTACAGCAGTGCCACGTGACATTTCAGTTTTTAACTACTACGCCACTGACATACAATGGTAACATATATTGTTCTGGAGAATATATTCATCAGTATACTAATAATAATTAACATGATATAAAAATAACACTTTTCTTCTGCCAGGAACACTTTTGTTCAAAAATAGGCTCACAGATCATGTTTAGTTGCAACAGCCTCACATAATGTACAGGGGGTGTAAAAAGTACACCACCAATAAATAGTGTATTTTTAAACTCTAACAATTCTTACTGTAGGAAGACAAGAGAGGGAACCTCAGTGGGATTTTCATGCCGAACACCTGTAGGCTCCCAGCCTGCAGCAGCAAACTTACACCAGCCACTAAAATCAGTTCACTCATTTTCTGCTATAATACCTTTTTCTATAGTTGATGAGGAGACACTTCACAAAAACAAAACCACAGATCTTCACATTCCAAATCATCACAGATCCAAAAACTATGGTTTTCCCCCACTGAGAGACAGAACTAATAGCGTTACTCAACAGCTCCTTTGCTCAAACTCACCCGCAGATTTGTAAGAACACTTCCATTACCCAGCTCATACAGTGCACTGCAATTGAGATATGACTGTTTCTTTAGTTAGAAAAGATTACCAATGCTCAAGTCCTGATCTGCTGTCCTGACATAAGAAAAAGCGTGATCAATAGAATTATGTTCACCTAAAGGTGGAGTAGAAGAGCGACCACACCTCGCAAATTTGCCACTAACATATTTTCTGTTATTGCTGTGTGTAATTATATTTATGGATTTACTATGGCTTCTAAAGCAATAGTTGCAACTCTTTTTTTTTTTCTTTATGAAAGGACATCTGGATCAGCCATATACCCAGAATTAATATCCTTCTTGCAGCACAACTCCAGCATCTGTTCCATATGTTATTGTATCTTATGTACTGACTGATTTCCAATAGCATTGGATTTTGCAGGGTTTACTACAGTGCTATTAGAGGACTCATCAAGATGTTCCTCCACTTAGACTTCAAAAACCTACTCAGCATTATGAAATACAAATTTACAGCTTTTTTTCTCCCAAGAAGCCTGTCACTCTTGCAGTTCTGTATACTGTCACTCCTGTCGGCCTTTGCATCGCTGTAGTTACAGAGAAAGCAGACATCAGTTCTTTTTCTGCAGTGGTCTTAAAGAAGTCTTTGTTCCAAAGCTTCTTAATGGAGCCCTAAGATATGGAGGCATTTTACCATTAATAATCTTTTACTGCTTAAGGGCACATTTTTCCTGCATAGCATGCTTCTCTGTTTTCTTTCTGATGCCTCTGAATGACCTGGAGTAGGAGGCCACTTCTAAGTAGCCTCTGATAAATGGAGATGGAGACTGCAACACTGGGCAGAGGTTTGCCAACAGAACCTCAAAGCATATATTTTTTATTATTTCCTTAAAAGTTTTTCTGACCTTATAGGAAAGTCTGATTAGTTTTCCCAAACTTCAGGTGTTCTTTTCCAAGTATCTCACATTAATTTGGCAAATGACTGGAGTATTGCTTGCTTTGTATCTTGTACTTTCTTTAGCCTTTCCAGTTTGCCAGCATAATTTTTTTCACACTAGAAATTTCAAGGAGTACACTTGAAAGTTTTATATCAAGACCACTTTTCAAGATGCAGTAGTTCTATAACATAAGCTGCTCCGCAGACAGGAAAATGTAATCATGCTCTGCTTTGTATCATCTTCTCCCTCAGATCTTCCCTGCCCAGTAAAGTTACTCCTCAGTTTGCCTTCTGCCTTCCATGTAAAAAAATCGATATAAGCTTTTTGAGACTGTAGGATGTTATCATCCTCTAAGACTGTATTTTATTTTCCACACAAAATTCATTATTCCACCACATATCTACACTCATCTGACACCTACCAGTCTGTCCTACATGTGATCTGAAACACTTTGCTCTATGAAGTGTCTGTCAACTAAACTTTTTGTCTTGCTCTCACACTCTGTTGCACAAAAATTACAAGTACTTGTGGACGTATTGAGGAATTCAAACTGATCACTATCGCACCTACGTCTTGTCTCTCCTGCTTGAAGACAAATGTTTCATTTACCCTCCTTTTTCTTTCTTTTCCCCTAGAAAGGCACAATACTGAAGGCATTTTTCAAAGGGATTTTCATCTCCACTAGGTATTTTACTGAGCAGTGAATCTAAGTGACATTTACCTTCTCACCCATGCAGTGCAACCAAAGTGGAGCTTGTCATTTTGGTCACTAGTTTCAGATGCTGACAAAAGATTTTCTGAACCAGCTTGTCCACTGCTACACCGATAACCCAAGCTCCCCGGCCCCTCCAAGGATGCCATGTCGTGACCATACACACGGAGAACGCAGTACTCCATTTGGGTTTTCAATCAGTTTCACATGCTGCTTCTATGTATTTTTTTTTCTTACTAGATCTTGGTCAAATTTATTTCCATTTGCCTCCCCCAACTGTTTTATGTAGCCTGCCTACTGCATGCTTTATTACTTCCTCTCCTTTTCACTGCAGACTTCTTTGCCCTCTCAACAGACAGTATGCAAGAGTAGAGCTTGTATCAAAACATGACCACTGTTTTTTCGCTAGTTTCTTTTGCCCTCAGTAAGAGACAAGCACTATACATCCCATACATTGATTCCTCTCACATGAAAACCTCCTAGTACGTCTGGGAATATCATTACAACTCCGCCTTGGGCTCTACAGATAGGAAACCTATTCACAGCCAAAAAAAAAAAAAATAAATCTGTTGAAAATGTGCGTGCATACACACACTCACACACTCTTAATATCTGTGGAGATGAATCAAAATTGCCAAACCAGCAATTAGCTTCAGATGCCGCTAGTAAGACTCCCAACAACACGTTGCACTTTAGGAGCTGAAGGAAGGATGCCAGCCATCCTCACACCTTCACAGCCACACCAACTCACCCAGTGAAGGGAAGGATACATGACAGCGATTCCAATCAACAGCAGCCACCTGTGTTTCACTCTTGCCATTGCCAGGGGAACATGAGGGTGCCCGATGTGTCTCACCAGCTTCGAGGACCAACACCCACCCACATTTTGCCCTCCGGTTTCACTAAGGTTTGTGGTTGCATTTTCTTCATTTTTTTTCCCCAACACCTTAATCTTTGACTTGCTATTCAATTTCTGGGTTATTATAGCTACCACATGAGGAATAACCTGGTTCATTGAAACCTAGAGGTCTGTCAGTTGCCCACTCCATTGCCCTCCAATGCGCATTCAAAAGCTGATGTTTAAATTTTGTTTGTTAAGGCATGGAATGGTTTTGTGGAGTTCACCAGGGATTTTTTTAATTATTATTATTATTATTGTTTTGATTCTGCACCTGCTGAGGAAAAAAAGACCAGCAATGGAAGGGTTTTCACCTCAATAGGGTGGGTGGAAGGATTATGTAAACAACTTGTCTGTCTGGAAAGAGGGGCCTTGACAGGTCCCGTGTTGTCAAATGACAATTGTGACTTCTTGCATTTCAAAAGTCACGCTCAGATGGTTTCATCTGAAACCCTCTGGGTAATAGTAGCCTTTTGAGGTTATGATATCTCTGGATGGAATTCAATAAAAGAAATTCTCTTTCAATTGAAGAACTGGAACACCGCCAGACAGCCCCAACAATGCAATACGTCTCCAAAGAAAATTGGACTGATCCCCCCCTTCTTTTTTCTCCTCCCCTTTCTATTTCTCTCTCAGTCTTTATTTGTGCTTTTAACCTTGTTTGTGAGTTGCTTTTTTGATATATTTCCTCTCCCAATAAGCTTGTGATGCTGAAGCTTTAGAAAAACAAACCAAAAAAACCCCCCACACCACACTTGGGACTGAAACACTAGTAGCTAGTAATAGACACAGACGCTCACAGCAGCAACGACAAGTCGCTCTCAATAGCTGACCTTTGCCATATACGTGAAAGGAAATAGAATAGAACTTCTGCTCTAGGTGAAGGGGGGGATATTATTACAACTACCAGCTTCCTAGTCCTTGTTAATAAGTCTGGTTGATGCACTTACTTGTTTATTTAGTTTAAGGCCAAGGGAAGGGAAAAAACTCACAGAACCTGCCGGACTGCCAGAGGCAAAAGTGTTGGCTTTTTGCTTGGGTTGTCATTCACTCTGCCTTGGGACTTTTCTGCCTTTTTTGCCCCCCCCGTCTTTTCCCTGGGTTTGGCAAGAGCTGCAACTGTCTTTCTTCTCTTGTTTTTGATCCTCTAAGCAGATTAACGCGTGTGCATAGTTGGGAGGCAGAAGATGGAGAAGAGGCATCAATCTTGTGAAAGTATTCTTTTTCTCCAGTATTTTCTTAGTCAATGATCTACCTCTTATGTTACTACTGCATGTGATTTTCTTTTGATTTCCCATCAGGTCAAATGGACATAGGAACTGCATAATAAAAAAAATTAAAACCCTCGGCTTGAAAACAGACTGTAGATCTGTTTGGCAGACACAAGTTCCTTGTGGTTTGCATTTGATTCACCTTGGATTGTAAATCCCCTCTTTTGTCTCATTTCTACAGTGATTTACACTCCTTCCATTAGGTTAAGATTTCAAAACCAGTAAACTAACAGCAATGTTAGAGTAAAAAAAAAAAAATCTGACCTGGTTCCTCTCCCTACAGCATTATTTGTCCTTTTATCCTTCCAAAGCTCACAAGCTACATAGGTTCAGGTCTGGTCAAGTGTCAGCTGAGAAAACAGGCTGGGAAGGGAGGGCTGGGAGGAGGGGAGGAGAGGAAAGAGGATCATTTGTTCTGTACATGATGCACTCTTCTGATCACCCACATAAAAAGAACGGTAGGGGATGCACAGCCACTGTCTTTGACAAAAGATGTCAAACCAAATTGCTGCCTCACAGGGATCCTTGGGATCCACATGCGCTTTCAAGAGAGTTGCCTGATTGCTGGCATTAAAGTCAAATCTAGAATGCAAGCTTCTGAGCTACAAGTTTAAATCCCACTCTCATTTCAAATTACTGCATTTTTAACCATGCTGCCTAAACTATTCTATATGTACTATTAAATGGCTGCAATAGGACTCACTTATTTCATAAGAGCAGTGGCAGCTAGAGTTCCTTGCAAAGACTGCTTACACAAATTCAGAGTGTCAGCAATAGCATTAAACTTACCTGATCCCAGTTACCTGGAGAAAACTATTTAGGTACTGCAAAAGCAAGCAGATGGCAGCTCTGGATAAATTTGCATGCACAAATATTAAAGAGGGATTAAAAGTCTCTAAGACATGAGATTTTCCCCTAAAATTCTCAGAAGTATAAGAAAATTAAACAACTGCTCCAAGCTCACCAAACAAGCTCAGTGACAGAGTGAGGAACAGAAAGCAGGTTTCTCCCTTCCCCTCTCACACCCAGTGCATCACCTCCTTAGAGTGCTGGCTGGGTGTAAGAGACCTTCCCAGAGCTAAGGTATTAATGGGTAGTAAAATATTTAGGTGCATTTACTGCATCTCATGGTGTTGAATTAAAAAAAAAAATCCTTCTAGCTAGCAGTCTTTAAGCTCTCATTGTCTCAAGTCAAGACATAAATAAAACAGGTGCACGTGCATCTGAGTGCAATGAAAGTTCATGGAAGTATATTCTGCCCCTCATACTTTTGCCCTGTCTTAATTCTCTTCTGAGTGCTAGGCTTGGATATAGAGTCTATTTGGACTGTGTTTTCTTGGTGTCATTATATTTAAGTTAAAAAAGAACTTCAGTTCTCTCCTCAAAAGACTTACACAAGAGAGTCATTTGTCTGTCCTTTATGGACAAACTGTCACTCTCCAGAACATTTTTCTCCCCTTTCTTCTTTGCAGGAAATACCATTTAGTCACACATAAAAATATATTCTAACTACCTGTATAATGCATAGGAGTGTTCAAAGAACAATATTAGAAAATGGTTAAAAAAAAAAAGAAAAATATGTAGCAAGTTCAAATCACTGCAGAGCTACTTTCCTAGCCTTTTTAGTATTTGAAAGATTTTAAATTTTGTTATGGAGTAGTAAGTCAAAGCTCTCCAGGCATAGTAGTTCATGAATATCTCATCAACATTCTCCCTGTTACTTACCCCCATGTTTTTGAAATTTCTAAGAAAAAAGAAGCAGTTGTAACAGACTTAAACATATAAGGCAACAGATTTGTGCTTTTGAAGCAATTCAGACATCTGCAGTCTAATCATCTATGTTTTCCTGTAGCAATAATAGAAAAATATTCCTTGCAGAGTACAACATCAGGTCTAATCTGAAAAAAAAAATTACAGACATTCTTCACTTTATTCTTGAAAAACAACCTTTGTCTACAGAAACAAGAATTTTCCATTGTGTGGTGGATGGTCTTACTGACTTTAACAGGATTACCCACATTCATGCACTTAGTGGCCATGCTGCTGTGGCAGGTATGGTGATCAGCTACTTCTGGGCTAGCACAAACCTCGTCAGGTCAGATACTACTGAAGGCAAAGAACAGCAATGTATTTTTTTACACTATCGAGTAAAAAACAGAATCCTGGTCTGGCTTATATAGATAAACAGATCAGCTTCACAGGAACCAAAATTTAGCTGGTGCTGGTGCATCTATATACACATATTCTTGGATGTAGGCAAAGGATAAATACTGGAGTCTGGCACCAGGCAATAAGTAGGTGCAGTCCTGCTTACCAAGATGTACATATTCTTTTCTCTTGCCAACACGGATTTTCTTTGATTGGTTAATCATAGTATGTTATTAAGAGCTCTAACATGGATACTGCTATGTGAGGATCAAGGTGCTTTCTTGCAGTACAACTTTTTTTTTAATCCTAGCACAGCTTATTCCAGTTGTCAACTCAGAGTGCACTATAAATCAAAATACACACACATTTATATGAAATAGCATTTACATTGCTAACAATTAAAATCACAATACTCAGTAAAGTTACAACAGAGACCTTTAAGTTCAGACCAAGAATCTCATTTTTACCTTCTTCCTTCCATGTTTCAGATCGTTAACAAACAAGTTATTCTCATACCTGGGAAGAACATAAAGCCTTGCTTAGAATGTAAAATTTGTACTTTACTTCCACCAACAAAGACAAATTCCTTAGGAAAACAGAGCTATGAGTTCTAAGCTGTCTAGTAGCAGAGGGGTCCAGGAGAAAAACATTTTCCTCTAGCGAAGTGAGACCATACCACCCCAGAATCCTGGATAGCAGTGTGGTTTACTTACAGCATACAACACTAGTCCTAAAATTTAAGTATCTCGGGAATTTTGCAGTGAACAGAACTTCATGGGATATTAAGCTGGGTGTTTAAGCTGTAGCCATAAGTCATTTCATGAGAAGAATTCTGATCCATTCCCCAAACTTTGTGATTTTCTTTTAGGCGATTTTGTTCTAATAGACTGGATTATCACTTTGTGATCCACTACGTTTTCTCATTCTTTTAAGACCGTCACTGCAGCATAGCACTAAGAAAGTAATTTATTATTTTAAGCTACTGCCGAGAGTGCCCCAGGTAACTGATATTGGCACCAGAATAACAGGTCTGACTCCCATCAGCCTGAGGCGTGGGAGTTCCTGGGACCATTTCCAACCCAGAGCTCCTTCTCACAGTGTGAACATTAGGGCTGACGCTGTTCCAGAGTCCAACCTGAAAAGGAGATTTTTAAAAGCCTATAATTATGCTTGTTCAGCCTTGCAAAGTCATTGCAAAAATTAACCAAGATAGGCAAAAAGTCTGCTCATACTGCATTCGTGATAAAGAATAGTGAGAATAAAAGGCTAGATGAGGAAAGAAAGATGCCTAACTACAAAAAAAACCTGCCCATGTACCATAAGCATGTAAGACTTCTGTGAGAATATTCCTTTTCCCTCTCAGATGTCAACAAGAGTATGATATGCTTTTAATTTTCACTTCCTGAGCCATGTCCAAGTTAGCCCCCCTCTTTTCTGTACATTGCCCCAGCAATACTAAACTCAACTTAAGGAGTAAAGTGAATTTCAGTTATCATTCCAACACAACAAAGCTTACCATCTACTGGTAAGCAAATTCCTGCAAAGAAACATTCAAGAAGTAAAACAGTAAAAAAATAATAATCATGTTTTCCAGAAAAAGAGTACCCAGAAAACACAGGAAATTTTTGTTTTGTTCTTAAGAGACAATCTGAAAAATTACTGCAAAATAAAATCTAGCTGTTTGTTGTATTAGACTGTTCTGAAGGGGTTTGCTTCCTGTACTGGTGGTTTTCTCCATTCTGTTCTAAATTAATTGGTCCTTCCCTCTCATCATTTATCAAGTCTCCAGTACTGCAGGGCAGAAGAGACTGCAACTACACCTGCCAGCATTGCTCTGCTGTGCTCTGCAGCCACAGACAAACATCTGTTTCCTACCCAGCTGTGCCAGGGAAGGAGTCTCTATCTCCAGACACTCATTTCTCCCCCTGTGCTTCCACTACCATCTCCTGTTCAGTAAACAGCGCGACTAGCCACCAAACAGCAATTCTATGAGGGCGCATTATCAGGTCCAAGGCAAAAGCTAGCCAGATAACAGCTCCCATGAATCACTCAGACTGGTAAAAGCACTGTCATCTTCTACCACCACCCTCTGCTTCTGGAAAAAGATCTCTCCACAGCCTGGAGTCCTGTGGGGCCAGAAGAGTCGAATTACAAGTTATAAATTCTCATAGTAAGAAAGAAGTACAGCAACTTTCATTGGAAATCATGCTCCAGAATCCCTTGGCAGTTTTTAATCTCTCTCCCATACGATGATTCATCTCACCACCTATACAAAACTCCAGCTTCATTTTACAATTTAGTAATCAATCCTCCCACTAAAAGCTAGAAGAAAGTTTCCCATAAAAAAGTCTTTTTTGTAACAATATTCTCTGCACAAGACTTTTAATTTGTGTTGAAAATGGTAAGCATGCAGGCAAAAGCACAACCCACCAGGATGAAATCCCAGTGAATCAGAACATACAAAACAAGCAGCTAGCAGTAACTTTGGCTTTACATACCATAGCCACTCCACTGTTGATCTCTCAAGCCCTGATCTTCTAGGATCCTTAGTCTAGAAGTGATCTTCAAAATATCAGTCTGAAAACTAAAACTTCCCAACACAGTGGGCGCTAAAAACTTAAAAGACGTTCTTAATGTCTCTAAATTTCCCATTATGCCTCATACAGCCAAACCACCTAAATACCTAGCTGTCCTTCCCTTTCTCAACAAGTCTAACCACCTCACTATGTCTCCTACTTCACATCTCCGTTGAGACATCAATCATCTTTCTCTCAGATTCACTAACTGATTTTAAAAAGTGTCTTGGTAAATAGAAATTCACTCAGAACTATGTAAGTAGTTACAAGGACTAGTTACTAATCCCATGCTTGGGATGAGACACCTACTTTGCTTCTCAGCATCTATCTGCTAGGTAAAGAGTTCAAAACTAGAGGAGACAAGATTTGTTGCTACTCCCACTGACAGGTATTTACCTTAAGCAGCAGCTCTTCATGCTCTCAGCTTAGGTGTCTCTGGCTTAAATACTTCTGTCAGAAATAGGTCTGCTGGTCACCTTGCTAATACTGCAACTTCTACATTCTCTATTCCATGCACCAGGGCAGCTAGCTAAATAAGACACACTGAATTCATTTTGGTCTCCAAGATCAGTTATTATTTCTGTATTCGCCTTCAGCACTTAGCATGGAGCTCCCAACATAACTTGTACACAAAGAACACTCTTCCCTAGTCTTGTTTATGGAGGGTGTGTTAGGCAATCACACAGGAACTAAGCAGAAAAACTCTTTTCCAACACTACTAATTTTTGCTTTGCTTTCCTCTATCCTCCCCCACCTCCCTCCCACCCCCAAATCTGAACCACAGGCATGGTGCATCTGGAAGAGTAACTGTGGTCTGCAGTTCATATGGGTGACTTCAAACCAGGGCTTATGAGGGTGTATGAAGGGGAAAGAGGAGGGAAATTAGAGGAAAAAAAAAATTCAAAATCACATGAACTAGAAATGTAAGCGGCAGATGAAAGATTATCCTTTCCTCTTTGTTATCATGTTCCTTCAAGGGACCCTGGATTTCAGCTCTAGTTTTTGGCCGGAGAACTCCCCAAGCTTAATTTTAGTGAACTTATAAAACAGGGCCCTAGGGATGATGCAATACTCTGCAACCTCTAAACAGCATGAATGACTAACACAAAATGACAAATGAAAGGAAATTCCACCTAAACTGTCTACTTGTGACCCAATATTCCAGCTTGGAGGTTAAGTAATATCCCAAGTGGACCTGAGCTCTGGGCAAACGTTGAGACAAAGACATCCTTTTCCTTCTGATTTTACTTTACTTGTTTTTAATCAATAGGATTCCTTTACAACCGAAGTTGGCTCAAGAAAGGGATCTGTGTTTAATTTCACTGAGGTAGCTTATTTGTCTCAATTCAGATACAAACTGAAAAGTGTCACCTGGATCTGAACTCATTTATTCTTTGCTTTACCATCAACCCAGTTTGAAAGAGTTTGAAAGATAGTCTTATAACAACTCTGCTTTAAAAAAATAAATCCCCAGAATAACTTTTAAAGGTATAGCTCTTTTTACAAGCAAACTCAGCTATAAATACTGTACTTGAACCAAGAACCAAAAGTAGAGATCTCTTGAACTTTTGCCACAAATCATTACAGAGCAGAACGCAGGCACAGTCTGCCGCATATCCCTGGGATATGCTGGAGGAGTTGTGAGAAGAACGAGGTTCAGAGAGTCCTAGGATTAGTGCTCTGATTTTCCAGTTCAAAACACAAGCTGCCAGCAAAAGCTTGCCTTCCTACCTTCTCCTCCACACTACATTAAAACAGGTTTTACCCATAGGAAATTACTCCTGCCCACAAACTTGTGATTACCTGCATCTTGTCTGTTCCCCCCTCCATCTGCAACAGGCCAATGAAAAAGAAAAAAAAAATCTCAAGTTGCAGCCAACATAGTTGAGGGTTCATCAAGAGTTACACAATGCTGGGGATGGCCAGCTACAGAAGTTCTCCTAAATGCTAGGGTGCAGAATGGCAGCGAAGGCGGTGTGTAGTTTTGGCAACAAACATCAAAATGGCACAAAGCCACTGAGGGTGGGCCCACATTGCTACAGTGATATAAACATTGCCCAAGAGATCTGGACAAGCCAGAATGCATTTACTGTACACACACATGTCCCTACAACACAACCTGACCAGCTGGACAGAAGCAAGCTGTTGATGAACACATATTCATCCACCAGACACTGAGTTGCTCATCGCTTACTCTTCCTACAGATCTGGGACTCAACTACTTAAACTGCTTTAATGATCTCAAACCATTTAAGCTTTGTTCAGCTGAAACCATCTCCAGTAAATCTACAGTTCTTTGTATTTCCTACCCAAAAATGGGTCAAAAGTATGATCCTGCTTTAAAAGAAGCTTTATACATATATGAATGTTTGAAGTAGTATATGACCAGACCTATATATTGCTTTAGCTGCTAGAACAAAGTCTGACTAAAGTCAGCTAAACAGTGATCAAGAGAAAAAAAAAGTTTTCTGCTAGACAGGAACTGGTGAGGAAGCAGTTTCAGAAGCATTCGGGGTACTTCTGATACAAACCAAGCAAAATACCGAAGTGTTGGGTCCTTGTCACAAACATTTTGCAACATTTCAAAATTCTTACCATAGTCAAATAACTGATCTGGCAAGGATTTATTTGCTGAAGAACCTCAAATACATAAGCTTATAAGTGGAAAATTACCTACAAACACTGCAGGTCTACAGAGACAATGAAGAAGAGAAAATCGCTATACAAATTACAGCAGTGCTACTATAAGCGCATCATCATAGTAGGAAGGGGGGAAAAGCATCTGTGTTGTCAAGGAAGAGCGCGCTTCTGGGAACCCCTCTGATACACTGTGCGGGGTACGAGAAGGCAACCATTCAGGTTGAGGGATTGGTGCTCCCCACAGTGCTATTCCAGGAGAGCAGTAATATCACACTCCAGTCTGTAAATTAACAAGGGTGAAAATTCAAAGGAACAAAAACCTCACCTTCCTCTGGGAATACAAAAGAAATCTAAATGCACCAAAACTCCCCATGAGAGGGAAACATTCCCTGGGGCTTCCCCGTACTCTGGGAAAAGCCAAACAGAAACAGCACCTATGCTTTGCATGGATTTGCTAAATTCACTGGTAGATGATACTCTATGGAAAGTCATGGACCCTGTTCCCCCACTGCCAGACCCATAGGGAATGTGGGTGTACCAGGACTCTTCACCCAACGGCCTGCAGCGCATGCTGCAGTTTTCTTCTTTTCTCTCTGGGTGTTTCAAAGGCGACAACCAGCACAGGGACCCCCTGTGCTACAGCATCATGCTGTGCCTCTGTGTTAAACATTACAACTGTGATTCTGGGGAGGCTGAAGCAGTGAGAACCACTTTGCAATTGTTTCAAACTGTTGGGAAGGATTTTATCTTTTTTTTGACCTGTCACCTTTACAGACCAGGTATAAGTGCCTAGATACACCTTCAACTGGAAAGGAAGGGCAGCAGTATTTTCTGGAGAATGGCTTCTGTTTAGGTACCTCAGCAGAAAAACAAACCCTCCGCAACTTTAAGCATCCAACTATTCTAGCTGATAATGGCTTTTAGAGCAAGGAAGTCCTTGGCCTTTGCCTGCTTGAAAAATACTGCTGAAAACGACACACAGCAAACACACAAAGCCAACAGTTCCATGGGAACTGCTGCCTATCGAACACTGATGAACATCCAGCTGCCTGTGTCCAGTACGGCCCTGCCAGCTCCTTGTTCAAACCTGACCGAAGTCCTCATTTACCCAGAGAATGTGAAAGGTGTGAAGAATGCCCTTCCTTCCAGGCCTTTCCTTGTATGCTTGGCCAAACCGTAAGCAGACTTATTTAAAAAGAGCTAATGGAAGCTATGCATCAACCGCAGCTCACACAGGCTAAGAGCCAAATGACTCTGTTTACTGTAACCTCTATGCCCAGAGAAGTTTCTTTTGTTCTTAAAATAGCATCAGTCACTGCAGAGTGGAGACATACGGAAATTGAAGATTATATATATATATATATACACACACACAGATATTGTCACAAATCCTGGAGCTCGTACATAATATTCATTTTAATTAGAGTTTTAATTGATTTGCATATTACAGTACTGCAGCTTCTGTAGATCAATGAATATATCAATATTAGGTGTTAAATAAGAATATTAAAAGGCTTTTCTAATGCATAATTTACCTCATGGCAAACAGTCTCTTCCTCTCAGATCACTACTATTGAAAATTTGGAACCTTATCTGAAAGGGTTTCCCTAATGCATTTCCTAGAAATTTAATTATTCATACAAATATGATTTACATTATGATTTTTTAATTTGAGTTGAGCAGCACTGTGGGAATGTGCTATTTTCTTAACTGAATGAGAATAAAAACTTGAAGGGAACACAGCAAGCTCTGAGTCAGAACATATTTATTTTGTTATTTGTATCCCAGTAACTGCGTCAAAGTCTCAGCCCAGGTCAAGCTCTCATGGGCCAAGACCTCTGCAAAGTCATCACAAGGAAAAGATCCCTGGCATAACAAAATAAACACGACTGAAAAAGGTGAGGTGAGACCCTGAGTATTATGATCATCCCCACTTTGAAATGTGGGGATAGGGATGCGGATGCAGACTGCTGTAAGTCATAGAATCATAGAATCACTGAGGTTGGAAAGTACCTCTGAGATCATCAAGTCCAACCGTCAACCTAACACCACCATGCCTGCTAGACCATGTCCTGGAGTGCCATGTCTATGCGTTTTTTGAATGTCTCCAGGGACGGCAAAGTCACAACAAGCTAAGCCAAGGGGCCTGAGCTATGGCCAGAAAATGGAACTGGGCTTTATTAAATGTATTGTAAGATACTATCATTGCTTACAAAAGGAGTATTTCTGGTTACTAAAGGTCTCATTAATCTAGTGGCGAAGGCATGACAAGATCTAATGGCCAGGAGCCAAAGCCAGGCAAATTCAGAGACATGAAGGGTGACCATTTCTAAAATGGGAAAGTAGGCCATTAGAGTTGCTACACTGGTATGTAGGAACACAGTGACTTCTCCAACTCTTGGAGGCACTGAAGTAGAGCTGAATGTCTGTCTAAAAGGCAGAGATGCTGTATTCCAGAAGTCACAGCCTCGTGCAAGAATCACTACTCATATTACACAGTCTGTGGTCATATTCCATGTCTAACTCTTCTGGCTTTAACTGAGTCAAGAGCAAGCTCTCCAATTCCAATCTTTTATCTCAGCTACTTCCTCTTAGAGATCAGGTAACCACTGAAAACACATGAGAAGCTAGACAACAGAAAGGTGCCATCAACAGCTGCTGGTGTGAAACCGCACAGTGGAAGAGGAAGCAGGGAGTGGCAAAGAATGCAGAGGGTTACCTGTCAAAAATATCATGCCAATAAAACATGACATTTCTAATATTGACAGCAGCTGACAAGAGAAAACACTTGTACCCTACAGTCCCTTCCTGTCAGCTGGGGAGGAAAGAATTTCCTACACAATTCCCTGAATTTACACTGCGAAGGAGACGATCAACAATACCATCACCTTTGAGAAGCAGCACAGCACAAACCTTGAGAATTCATCACTGAGGCACAAACCAGGGATTTACAGATGCAATCCATACACATGGAGGATGATTTACATCTGCCTTATGTAGGGAATGGCAAAGTGCTCAGCAGGTCCCCAAAGCAAGCTGCCTTGCTCAGACAGTTTAATAAGCAAAACAATCTCTAGGTCTAGAGGAAAAATCCTGGCTTCAAGAAATTCAACTGGGGAGCTGCCATAGCAGCAGTTTCCCCTCCAAATTCTACTCCCAGCTGAACCACTAACCTGCTGTACGACCTTGAACAGCCCTTCACTTCCCCAGGACTCTCTGTCAGCATTCGCACGCCTTGCGGAGCATCGTGTGACTCTTGCTCTACATATGTGCAGTGCCTAGCATAGCAGGGCAAGAGGTCCTTGGCATTTCCACGGTACAAATGCTATTACTAATACCATTCACAGACCAATCCTACTTCAGCAATCACCATGTAGCTCAGCAAGGTGACAGCCAGCTACAGGAGTCCTGCTTTTGGGAACAAAACAAACAAACAAAAAATGACAGCACTGCTGTACCAGGAAGGATTGCTCACATGCTGGTGACAGGTGTTCATCTCTGCTTTGTACCAAACATGGAACAACATTACATCCCATATGCTGTTCCATAACGCCACCAAAATCAGAGGCATTGCATTCACAGAGTTTGGCCTCAAAACTGACCAGTTTCCTGTTCTATATATGGTTCTTTTTTTGAAGAGCTGTATGGACACTAAGGGGAGGAGGGAAAAAAATACTATTGTAACAAGTAAGAAAACAATGCTGGAGATCGATTTGAGATCCAGCTGCACATTCTATTAAGGGTCAAGACAAAGTTTAAATACTTCAATCGCAATACTCTGACCAGCTTGAAGAAAGTTAAAAAGGATAAGTTTGGGGGTTTGGTGGGGTTTTTTTGTTCGGTTGTTTTTTAAGTTTTTTGGTTTTGTTTTTGGGGGTTGGTTTGTTTTGTTGTCCTGTTGATCAGTCTTGTAACTGACCTTTATGGGCAGAGAGAAATTGCCTGCAAATGGCTTCATGATCTGCCATTCATGCAGCCCACAAGAGAGAGAGTGTGCAGTTTCTTTCAATACAAGGTTTTGGACAGAGCCGGCCTTAAAATATTGAGAGCTAACTTTCCGCCTCAGTGCCTTACAGCTCAGTTCTAAATAATGGCCACCAAACAGGAGCAGGCAGAAAAGAAACAAGTTTTAATTAGCTGTACAGTGAGGGTCTTTGTCCCACAGATAGATTTGATTATACTGCTGATAACCTTCACAGGGCTTGTTATTACATTGCACTACACCATTCTTCTGAGCTGAAGACATTTTCCACACACCCCAAATAGACTTAGCAGCAGTGAAAGAATAACATCAAAAGTCCCTTCCAGATAGTTAGGTGGGATTCTTCTGTTTGACTGACTCAACTGGGATGGAGCCAGGAGAGCTCATCGGTGAAGCTGCAGAGTGGTGAGTGATATCAATGCAGACCTCCACCAACTCCTTGTTTACAGGGCTTGTTTGTAAACTCGTTTATGAGATTTTTACAAGGTACATGAAGTGCCTTACATTAGCTCCCGAGACTAGGATCGGGTAGCTACAGACCAATGTACTCCACATAAACACAGACAAGAAATACCAGCACTGATATTACCTGACATGCTGTGACCTGCAGGCATCACCTGCTATGATTACATATCCCAGGCTTTCATGGAATTGGGAAAGTTGTGGAAAAAAATGCCACAAAAATAGAGCAAGCTGTTTCTCCATGACTTGAGCCCCTCCACTGTATTGTTGTGCACTTGTGAGAAGTGCACCTAGCACTGTGCTTCGCTCCCCCTTGCTAGTGGCCTGCATATGACACCAAGCAAAGAGAAAAATCAGAACCTCTGTTCTACAGTGATATCAGGAAAAGAAAGGGTTTGGATCCAACAGAAGGCTTGTATGGAGGTAAATGATCCCACAAATAAGTATATACAACTTAGACCATTGATTTCCAGTTATTACACCAGCCAAGAATGAAGCCTTCCTGCTGTACTTAGATAAGTAGCTCTAATTTAGTAGGGCTCAGACAGCAGTCATTAACAGCCACATTCCTTCTCCCTTTCCAAAGCAGGGAAACCAGAAACCCCTTCACAAACTGTCTGCCTATAGGATACAGGAGATCTGATCCTCATAGCCCCTGCACAGCTTATACTGCAGGTGTAGTGGCACTAAGAGTTTAGCTCTAGCTCACAGCAAGACAGTTGAGAGCAGGATCAAGCACTGTCATATCTGTTTTTCACTACTGCTGGGGTAGATGGAGCCCTCAATGTGCTTGGAAGGAGGCTGGCTCCAACAGTTATGTCTTATCCGCTATAAAACTGATAGATGGCAGACTGCAAAATTTGGTAGTTTTGGTGATGAGCAAAGAATGAGCTCATGTATAATTAGCAAAAAATAAATTGGTAATAATATAAACATATCCTGAAGCAGATGTAAGAGTCACATTTTGTTTACACCTATGACTTCATCATTCCACTGGCCTTGCGACATCTCTGGAGGAGGAAGAATCCAACAGCCAGTAACATCCCTGGACAAAGCACAAATTGTACTGATAGGTGCCTATTCCTGAGTGGGGCTCAGGGAAAAATGTTTTCTATTCTGTTCCCCGTACATTCAGATATGGACATACAATACAAGGAAGAAAAAAAAAAAATTACACCTTTGACTTTTTTTTTTCTTCAGACTTTATCCTGAATTCTGGCTGCTGTTTACCCTGATGGCAACAGATCTTGTAATATTGCCCTTTCTTGTACACCCTTCACAAGATCAGATTATTGCTGGTTCACGTACCTTGGCAGGAAGGCTGGGCAGGAGTTTCTGCTCCTTGTCTGACCTCCCTGCTGGACCCACCCATGTCTGCAGGTTTCCCACCAGAGACTCTCCAAATGCCTTGCTGCTGGAATTCAACAGGGCACAAGCTTTCCAAAGAGAAGGCCCAGGGCTGCTGAACAAGTAGGGGTAGCACTTACCCCTCTCTTGTAAGAGGCAGCCAGACAGTTCTGAGGACAACACCATGCTCCTCTCAGCCAGACTTACTCTCTTTCTCAGAGAATGCAATGCCACAGCATCTCTAACAGATGCTTGCTAGGCACACACATACTCCTAACTGAACTCTGCTATTGTAGATAGTACAGGGTGGTCCAACCTCAGCAGCTGTGGGGAATGGATTTGGGTTTACAATTCCCCCTCCCACTTTCCTCACCGTGGGTTGCATCCTGCCTCTCCCTCCCCAGCAGTGGCCAGACCTCTCCCTCCCCCCACCACAGCAGTGACTGCCAAGCACAGCCTTGAAACCATCCACACAATGCCAGCAACAAGGCACTGCCATGGGCTGTGACCTGATGGAGCCCATGATGTTGACTAAAAATTCCTTGACATTTGCCCCTCAGTAGCAACTGATTCTTCATTTCCCCCCAAAATACACACACCTCCTGTAAACAGCAGCAGTGCTTTGGCTTTGTGTTGGAGGACAAGCTCAGCTGCTGGAGGGTGCAGTCATAGCTCAAAACAGCTGTTCCCCATCTCCTCCAGGGAAGAAGCTAGTGGGCCGGATGGATCAGTGCAGAAGTCTGGAGCTGGCCTACAGGCTGCCAGTTGGACCACATGTAAGACTTCCAGCAGTTGTGGCAGACTGCTAGCATCTTCAGTGGCGCCACCGCAATGCAGAGCTACCCCTTCGACCAGGGAGCTTGTAACTGTGTACTCACATCTGTAACAAACATATAACATCTAGTCATTCTTTATAAGTTAAGCTTTTATTATGTTCTGCTGCAAAGCTTTTCTGAAGCATGATCCTTTTCCCTAAGAAGAGGTTTTAAAGTCTTGCCTTTTCACACAGAAAGGAATTATTTTCCCTGTCCCCCTTCTTCCTGCCACTGCTTTTCCACTAACTCTTCTGCACAGCTCCGCTTCCCTTAATTATTCCCTCAGTCTCTCACTCTACCTGAAAAATTAAAAAATGTGTTTTGGAGAAAATCATGGGTTTGAGCAGAAGTCTGGGAAGCACTTGTCTGGGATCATTCTGCTCCTTAAGCATCAGTTTGAAGTTGTTTACCTAAGACTTATTTTAACTCCTTAGAGCAGACCTACTGATGGCAAGTCCAAACATTCATTTTCATCCCAGTACTGCACATATTAATTTATTTTTTTACCAGAAATCACTGTGATGAAAAAGCAAAGCATACAGCTAAGATCACAATTACAGCAAATAATTAACCGCTCAGGATTTAATATACATCTCCGCAAACGTTTCTCTCCTATTAAGGCCTTTGGCAAATTGAGAAATGCGATAAATCATACAGCAAAACAAGCTTGGTCATTGCAAGGTGGGGAAAAGAGTATTCAGCTGAGATGTAAATTCCAACTTCAAACTGAAGAATGTTTCCTCTCAGCCTTATAATGCTGCATAGTATTTTTTTAATCAACTGAAACACCCTAGAAGACATAGTTTTGCAACATCATCTGTTGAGTGGATCTTCAGGTACTAACAAAAACATTACAAGATACCTTCAAGGCATCTGACTTGGCCAGTAAGAGTCATTG
Source organism: Psophia crepitans (assembly GCA_013399095.1). NCBI lineage: Eukaryota > Metazoa > Chordata > Aves > Gruiformes > Psophiidae > Psophia > Psophia crepitans. The sequence goes on from VWZZ01004029.1 coordinate 557,689, forward strand.
TATGCTTTAGTCATTTTCATATATGGCATTTATTCAAATCCTTTAAAAGCTTTTAATTCAAATACCAGATTTATTACAAAAAATGTTTTTTCTGAAAGAAATAGGCAGAACCACAAACAAACTGCTATATTACAGTTCAGCTCAAGGTGTGAACCCTCACTTATGGGAAAAGTTTTACTTTTAGCAAGGTGATACTCTGAAATTCTTTCCAGATTTAACCAGCTCCCATTCTTGCAGAACAGTTCATCTTCCAATATATTTTTAGTTAAACAGAGAGAAAGCGCTTTAAAACTACTTCTTAATTATATAAAGAAGTTTTTAAGATCTCGCCTTTTTGCCCCAGTCCCAGTGGTTTTGCCATTGCTTGCATTGATGATTGAGCCTTTCTAAGCAGCACTTTGACCACACATTTGGCCATTCTCCTTACTTGATCTCTCTGCCTTCAAAAGCAGTTTGCTAGAAACTAAAACAACTTAAAAATATAAATGGCTGTAAAGCAGTAGATTAATACTGGAGTGCAGGAAATCAGAATGTTATAGTCTAATTAGCTGGCAGGTGGTTCATGATCATGATGGATTTCATAGTCTTAGTTGACACATTTTCAAGTGTTAATGTCCTCTAGAGGAATAAACTGTGTTGTAATGACTGGAATAATGGCTTCTAAGGTGAGCATTCAGTTTATCATGGTTTCAAGTCCTGGTACTCAATGTACATAGGTGTTAGGCTATGCACTCTACAAAAAGGAAACAATTATGATCGTATAATGAAAAAAAGAAGAGGTTTACAGAAAAAGGGTTGTGAAGAGGATCTGAATCATGGAGAGAACAACCTCCTTCATCCGTGTGAAACAATAGTTAATCAAGTACTATATAGCGGTAGCAGACGAGCACTCGCAGGCATCCCAAGAGCCACAATGTTCTGTATAATTGCAGCTAGTTTCTTGGTGAGTGTATGGTTTCAGCAAAAGTAAAACTCCAGTATCCTGCTTCCTTCTCTCCCACCCTTTCCCCCGACACTCACTGTGAGCTGGTTTCCTCAAGGGAAGGAACTGAGGCAGATTGCACAAAAGCAACAATGAACAAGAGGAAAGTTATGTTGGAAATTCAGCCTCATGGCAGCCAGTAACCAAGGCAAGAAAGAATCCATTGAGAAGCAGCAAGGATAGTTTTTAGGATTGCCATTTTGGACTGTAACAAAGGATTTGGATCTTCTGTCTCGTGAATCATGCGCTCCTTATAGGCAAGTGCTGTAACTCCACACTTTCCTTCTCCCATATGCTCCCACATTCTCCACCCACAAACATGCACACACACAAATATTAAAGGCTAAGCCAGCCTAAATATTTACACAACATGCACAACAACAGCATCATTCCCTAGACGACTTCTCCTTGGCTATATAGTTCCCCTCCAAGTACTTTCTCAAAAGCCAAACGTTCCCATGCACAACCATGCAACAGCATTCTCCTCTAATGACCTACTTGTCATTGCAAGTGGAATTAACTCAGTTTTCATCTTCTGATGATCCCATGGTCATGGATATATCCCACTATCCTCTTCATAACGACTTGTGTTTCAATGTCAAGGATACTGTAATGCTTTATGCCTTTCCAAGACAAGTAGAATCATCTGTTGAGCAGCAGTCACGGCCTTATTTGCCAAAGTACTGCATAATCATACCTTTGCCCCCATAACACTGCTTTAAAAGTGTCCTCTGTCAAGAGCCATCCTGCAATCAACATTGCTGACCATGTGTTATTAATTAAGCAATTTTACAAAATTAGAAATACAAATCACATTGTTTTCAACCAAAATAACAATCTACCAATTATTCTGCCAACAGAAATGACTTGTAGCTTTTGGCAGGTCTTTCCCCTTTGGCCATTGTTTTCTTAGTTATTAACAAGGTTACAGTTGGTCCTTTTGATTAAAAAGCTTTTTGGCCAGAATCACTGCTATGGGAAAACAAAACCTGAAATTCAATATCCTTCCAGAATTCTTTTGAAATTTGATCTCAGCACCAATGAGGGAGGAAGGTGAGAGGCCACAGGGGACATATTTTGTAACTTTTTAATTTTCTTTCCAACCTAAGATTCTTAAAGATGAGGCTAATACACCTGGAAAGCAAAAAAAAAAAGAATATTTTTGTTCACTTATCTCCCTGTAAGCTACACACCATATTACTTAAAAGCTGACTGTAACATTAAACCTTTAAAAATATGAATTAGGCTTAGGAAGTATACAGCTAGAGTAAGACTACATAAGCAAGCTGTATCTCCATAACTCTTTCAAAGCAGAGCACCCACAGAGCCCCAGAAGATGCTTTCAGACCCTGTAAAGGAAAATAAAATTCAGGACAGCAGAATCCATGGCCTTTTTGAACTAGAAAAGTAAAGGTATGTTTTATATATATATATATTTATTAGTGAACATATAAAAAGAAATATCAGAAAAAAGATGATTTTTAGTGTGACCAAACCAACAACATAACTGATTGTAACAACTAGATTTCAACAAAAGACCTGACCCTGCTAAAAACACCTCCAAAATCAATTCTTATTCTTCAGCTCTTAGCACTAAGGGTGCTATGGAAGTAGTTACATCTTAGAAAGATAATTTAGAAGGTAAAGTGTGTCCAGTAGGGAGCTGCTGTACTCCCACTGGGAAAAATCTTAGGGTTTGGGCCTTCAAAATTAAACTTCCGTGCATTTGCAGTCATACGAGAGCCTACAGAAATACGGACTGGCTTCACTCCCTGTGTAATACTGCAAAAAAAAATACCAAAAAAGAAGGGGGAAGACCTCTACTTAGCTTGCCCCTTCAAAAGTGGTTTAAAGCAAGATGGTGAACTGTTCCTGTCATGAGAGTCAACATCGTACAGAGGGACAGAAATCTGCACCAGCAGAAACATGCAAAAGACTAGTGAGCATTTCTAGGTTTCTCAACAAACTGGCTTGTGCCAGGTACCTCAGATTGGATGTTTAAACAAGCGTGTTAAGTACTTCAAGCTTGGGAGATTTTAAGGCTTGGGTATAATTGACCAAACCATTCAGAAAATGGCACACAGTGGTGTCAACCCTGCATATCAGCAACAGCAAAAAAAAGTCAAGCCTGCCCTTCTACATTGTTTTGCTTTCTTGCTCCATCAGAGAGACCAAGTACAGATAACAAATCCAAACATAATGATGTGAAAACACTATTTTCAAGAAATAACAGACTAAGTCTTTCACAAGACAGACAAACTGAAGGGGGTTGGAAATTTTTTTTTCCCTTTTGCATCTCTCTGACATTTACAGTCAGTGATTTAGCCCAGCTAAACATCTGGGCTCTGAAAGGAACATACCACTACTTGGTGTAATTAGAGCTCTGGCAAACGGCACATTGCTGTATGCAAGTTACTTCAGCAGCTTTCATATCTCAACCTTTGCAGTATCACAGCAAAAGTTCTGGTAGAACTACTGTTGGCCATCTGGAAATTTCTCCCTTCCCCAGTCATGCAGCCAGAACAAATGTCACCTCTTCTGCTCTGACGTGGTGCTTTGCCTGGGAGCAAACCAGAAAATTTCTTACTTAAGAAACCCTTTTCCAGAGCCAGTTCACTCCATCCTTGGACAGGGGAGGTGTGGTGGAGCAACAAGACAAAACAACAACAAAATAAAGCCCTTCAAAATTAACCCTTCAAAAGATGTCGCTGAAAAGCAAATGTTAAATATTACCATTTTGACTGCAGAGATAGCAAGGCTAAAATTAAGTTGTGGAGTAGCCTTGCTTGACCTTAGAAGAGAAAGATCATGCATTTCAAGACTTCTTGCTATTAGTGAGATTTATGCAATGCTGCACCAGTGACACTCACAGAATGTGCATTACGCTTGGCAACAGGCCTGCAATCCAACCGCTCACTTCCATCATGTATTATAATGTAGAAGCAGTCACACCTGCAAAGCCTATGACAAATGACATTTCATTAACTCTGAAGACTGCTGGATCATTTTCCCAGGTAACATGTGAGTCAGGCCATAATAGTCCTTTCAACAGCCTATCATGAAAAGAAAGTCACTATAATGTCCCAAGTATTTCAGGGAGTAAATACTTCTCAATTCGTTAATGATAAAGTTCTGTGTCAATTAGATGTAATGGGATAAAAGCCTATCATTAGAGATCCTAGGCCACACAAATTTAGAACGGAATTTCCCATTCCTTGTTGTGTCACTTCCCCACCACCCTTTCTCCTTCTTATTTATTTATTTTTTTAACTGTTTCAAGTGTCTAGCAGAGTAGTCCAGCACATTTCACACAATCTGCTTTCATGTCAAACAATCTTTCCACATATTTTATTTCATTCCCTTGATGATTTCATGGGATCAACAAATTGAACTGTAAGGTTTTACGAACATGAAAATGTCAACAGAAAAACACAGGATAACACCTCAGCTGCTTTCTTTCTAAGAATTCTTTTCTCCCCAACCTACCTTAGCTTAGTCACAATAACCAAATCCCATTTAAATTATACGTATTACAGATGTATAAGGACACTAGTCCGTGCAGCTGATAGAGAAGGGCTTACAAAACAGCTCTTTGTACAACATGTCAGTGTTTTGCTCACTGACTTCTGTTGCTCTGAGTAATAGCACTTCTCTCTGCTCTCATGGAATGGGAGGTGGGGATTACTCACATGTATAAAGCTAAGCATATTTTTAACAGCTTTGCTACACCAGGGCTCAAGACTTCGAACAACAAGGCTTCCATGTGAAACTTAATACAGCTTAGACTGAGGCCTGCAATTGGATCCCACAAGTGTGCAAGGTTCTGCAGGCAACAGATCCATGGTGTAATTCAGCTCCTGAGGGCATTAGTTGCACCCCAGCGGCCTCACAAAAATCTAGGGAGCAAGATAGCATTCATCCAAGCTCTACAGTTACTTCTGCAGACTGTTTCGTAGGACCTGAGGATCACAGGGTGAGAGCCCTATGATATTTCTGGTGCAGAGAGAGAAACACTTGTAATAAACAGACAGGTCCCCCTTCTGCCTAGCCAGAGGCTGCCTAAAGCAACAGCCAAGAGTCTGGCTCTTAATGTGTGCACACTAGTCTATCAATCTCTTCTCAAGCTGATCCTGAAGAAGTCATTGGTCACATCACAATCCTTCACAGTTAAACTGAGCCCTCTGAACAATATCTGGGTGCACACCAGATCACAGAGATCACTGTTGGAAAACACCTGCAGATCCTCCCTTAGAATGCAGGCTGGCACTCTATGCCACCTCATTACACATTTAGATGTCAAAACCTTCCTCTTGCTCTGAGCCTTGCTCGGCCACAGAAGAATTCAATCAGGATTAAGCAGCATGAACTGCAAAGTCCTAAAGCTGCCAGATCTCTGTCGCTGTTTGTTGGCTTCTCAAGGAATCATGCTGGCAACATTTATAAGTGTACTGAAAAACTATTTGCAGCGTGAAAGCAAGAGGCGCACAAACAAAATTTTAATATTCTCTAACTACAACCTCTGGAGCCAACTGGGGACGTATCTCTTTTAGGAGCATTCTAATTGTGAAGATGTAAATGAAGTCAACAAAATGTAAAGCACCCATGAAAAGAAATGAAGAAATTCAGGTGATAATGTGACAACATCATGTTGCTATTCCCTTAGGAAAGCAAACTCCATGGGTAAAAGCACAGCTGTGCTAATGTAAACATGCCTACACCAAAGGCTCATTCTGCCTACACTGCTTTGTGAGCTGGAAGTTTTCTCTCCTAGTGTTCGGTACAGGAAAAAGTATCTGAAAGAAGCCTGTCATGTACAGATGGCCCATAATAATTAGCCCTATCTATTGTGTCAATCTACTTAAACCAGGCTATACTATTTTGGATCGGATTCAGAAGGTTCTGATTCAAACGTCATCACAATGATCTAAACTAGGAATTGATGGATTTATGTCAACATCCTTTTACCTTAAAATGTACTATGGCAGGCTTCATCCATTAATTTTTCCTGCTTAGGAGTTTAAGTTTGTGTGTGTCTGTATTACTATTGTATTTCAACTACATACCCTACAGTAAATAATCTTAATGATCAAATGACAGGCTTCATATCTCTCTGAGCAGAGTTCATCTGATTTATTAAAGTGACACCAGACATTTACTCAAGAAGTAAACAGAGCTGACATTATAGGATGATCTCTGAGGGGAATGCTCCAGGGTAAATACTGAGGAAAAGGAGTGGTTATGCATTCCATTCTTTTGTATTTCTTGCCTAATTCTTTAATTTCTTCTTTTTAATGTCCTTATTAGTATTACAAAACAATTTGTGATCTTTAGGCAATAGTCTCTGAAAGGGAGCCCTCAAATATGGTCAGTCTTTACAGAAAAAGGGCAATTGATTGAGTCTGGAGAAGGATCTGGAGAAGCCCAGTGACTCTGTCTGAAATACAGTCTCAGTGACACTCTGACTACTTGCTCTGCAGTGGGGTCCCGCCTTGACAGGGAGTCATTGAAGAGGTCTGGATAAACCTCTTCACCTCATCTCTAGGGACTACTTAAGAGTAGGATTGTTGTCCTTCATCCCCAGAGAACATCAACCAGATTTACCTTTTCTTGTTAGGATCATGGGTTTGTGTTTGTTAATAAGAACAAAGGGAAACAAAAGGAAGAGAGGAGCAATATACGTTACAAAAGAGAAATCTTGCAGGCTAACCACAAGCACAGTGTTTTCTCTTATGACATATAGACAAAATGACATACGGATTGGAACAGCTTCACCCAGCAATCCTATCCTTTCTGTGAATGACAGTAAGAAGCTATGTGGCTAACTTTTGGTAGCTAATTAAATAAAAATTTAAGATAGTTATTCTGTTATTTGCGTAGAAAATAAGCACTACCCTCCTTCAAATCTAGGGTAACACAATATCCTGTTTCAAGACACTGTTCTGGTGACCATCTATCTCCACCCGCAACAGTGCGGAAAGCAAACCTCCTCAATGTAAAAGGAGGAGCTATTGAGATTACCAGTTACTTGTAAAGGGGGTACAAATTTCACGCTTTTAAAAAAAAGCATGGAAAAAAACCTCAAGAGCCTTAAAATTACATTCACCGAAGCAAAATGTTTTCCATGCTCACATTTGTACCAACAGAAAAGAAAATGGGTTACTGTCTTTTTTTAAATCACAACCAAGAGGCCAACACAGTAAGATGCATCTGAAGAGGGGAAACAAAATGTCAGAGCCAGGAGGGCCACAGAGGACTTCTTTACAGCTTTCAATTTTACAAGGAAGTACTCTGATGGTCTGGTGACTCCTGGTGAGATATACCTTCAGACAATGAAACAGTATCCACAGGCAGTAGAAGAGGCCAGGCTATGCAGGCAGCACAGCACAGCACAAGGAGAAGTAATAGCACCTAGAAGACAACTCTAGGTGGTCTAACAGCATGTAAGCATTACTTTCACTTTTTTCTGACATGTTTTGACAGTCCTTGAACAAAGCTGAAGTGAACACAAACAGCTCTCATTCCCTCAAAAAGAAAGTGCTTCAAACTTGTACACAGGGAAGGGGAGAAGCCTGCAACATACACTGACTACACAGATGTTAAGAAACACAATGAGAATGAGACACATCACAAGTAAAAGCCTTGCCTTGGCTACACCAACAAGGACAGCACCAAGGCCTGGATTACCTTGCTTGACATCTATCACTAAAACCAAAGTTTAGAAGAGTTCCCCTAAAATCATAGTATCAGTAAGGCCGCCACAGCAAAAACACCACCTCTGACATGAACCATCCTTTCCCCTCCCCTCACATGCGGAATCATCTATAATCATTCCCTCTCATCCTGCCCTCAGACAACTGTGTGGGTCCCATTACATATGTAGGACAGACACAGGCAGGGAGACATCCTGTCTGCTATGCCAGAAGGTTCAGGCTTCTTAAGGCACTGTTTTTAAGTTGAAAGTGCTTTAGCTTTTCAACTAAAACTTCGCTAAAATATTGCTGAAAAACATAATTTTGCCATTCAAGATTGTTCCATCTGCAACACGGCCCCACACATGAAGGTCCACATCTGCAACCGGCAGGATTCAATATAACGCTCCTTCAGCCAGCAGTGATATAAGCAGAACATACAGCTTCAAACCTAAAGGCCTTACTGCCACAAACACTAAAGACAGCTGGAAAATTATATTTAGCTACAAACAGCAAGTTAACCTGGTACTGTTATGAAAAACGTTTGTTTCCTTGACTCATCCATCATCAAGGCATAATAAACGTATAATCAAAATGATATCACTTCAACTGTTGCTGCCAATCTTTCCTTAACGGATTTAATTTAATAAAATTTTAAAAAACTTTCCATGTATGTCTACAGTAGACAACAACAGTAACAATGGCCTCATAAGGACTGTGGAAAAAACCCAACCTATTCCGCACTGGCAAAGCGCTCTGCCTGCCGGATGTTACTGGGGCACCACAGGGCTGGAGGGACTTCTCCTCACAGGGCAGAACTGAGCTTAACTACCCGTTCAGAGAAATGGAGTGAAAAGAGTTAATCCTTTCTTTTCCCAATTCTATTTTCTTTGCCAGTGGCTGGAATCCAAGCCCAGGAGGGTTGTTTGCTGTTTCAGGAGGGTTTGGAGGGTTTAGGAGGGTTAGGCCTCTGCACCTGTAGATAACATTGCAAAGTCTCACTTTGTAACATTCATGAGATGGCAAACTGCTATTCCCCTTTGGCTAATTGCCTCATTCAAAAGTATTCCTCTTTAATTTCCTCTTTCTTCCAATGACTCATGATGATGGGCCCAATCCAGTGTTTACTGGAGTTTTGGGCCTTTCTGCTCAGCTTGAAAAATCCAATGACTTCTTTTACTAGGTGAAAATAGCACCCACTAGAACGTAGAAAGGTGAACTAGAGTTCTGCATTCAAGGCAGGGACTCACCTCCAGATCCAGAAGATCAAGGGACTTTGAAACTTACAATAGCAAAACCTAAGCCAAAGTCACGGGGAACTTTGCTTGGGTCTTCAGATCAAAGGAATGTCAGCATGGTATTTTCAGCACCTACAGACCAGTTTCTACCAGTTTTAGTCCTAGTCCCTCCATCACAAAGCAAACCCAAGATTAACAGAGATCGTAATCAATCAAGAGAGCAAAAGTGGGTTTTCTATTTAAACTAAAGTCGTACTTTGACACACAAACAAATGGCTTTTAAGTTGCTCATGGGCACATTTTGACTCGAAATAAGATAGGTATTATTAAACAAACCGCTTAAGTACAGGAATACAACTCAATCAACTTTCTCAGGGCCAACAAACCTAACAGGTTAAGGAAGTTGACAGGATTTTTTAATAGGACTAGGCAGCATTGTTGTCTACCGGAGGACTTGATGTCCCTGTCCTATAAGCCGGCTTAATTGTTACACTGATGCCTTGCCTGTGTTACTCACCAGTGTTACAGGAGGCAGCACAGGTATAGACACATTGTTTAAGAAGAAAAGGGAAGGGCAGAAAGAGTAAAAATCACTTTTTCTCAATGGACAGGCATAATACTCTGTTTTCCCTCTAAAAAAAAAAGTAAAATTGAAGAGCTAAAGGCTTTGGTAGCTAGTATTCATTCTCTACTAGGTTTCTTTTGGGAGCTGAGTATTTTGCATTCACACTCTAAGACACAAACGGGGAATTCATCTTGGGGCTCAGCCAGTGTAATGTTATACCAATGGGTGGATTCAGGAGCAGAATCTTCAAAGAGACTCATACTGCCAAAATTCTGGAGAGAAAAAAGGAATGACCAATATGCAAGTAACTACATGTGTCAATGGGCTGTGACTGAAGCTAAAGGACTTTGCATTCTTCCCAAATTCAGTGGGGAAACTGGGGCAGGAGGGGTGAATCACCACAAGTTTTGCTCAAGGAATGTAAAACAGAATACAGGGTCTATTGCCCCCAACGGGATTTCACAACTACATATTACTGGTGATTTCACTAGAGTCAGCCGCGATTTATTTCAGGGCAGAATCAAACCTCAGGTCTAAGGAAGCCCTTAAAATAAGTCTTTACTAGTGCCTTATTATTTTAATGGTGTAAATCCATAGGAATCAGTCAAGCTATCCAAGATTTACAGTGGTATAAGTGAAAGCAAGAGTCAAGACTTAACATACAGGTCTCTTGGACTTGTGATATGCTCATTTGCTAGTTTAAGCACAGACATGAAAATCACCAGTGACCAGATGCTAAGCAGTGAATAAACACTGTGAAAATTAGACCTTGCCTCAAAAAGCTTCCCAGATAACGTTGTAAAAAAAAATAGGTATCTAGGGCTACCATCCTGTGCTGGTAAAAAAAAGCATTGTTCCATTCAGAGAAGAACATCCACTTTTGCTGGCCAAGGCTGCAGCCCTTGACCATCTTTTCCTTCCCACTTGGAGGGACGCTACTTTGATCTGAATGGGGCACTGCACAGATGTGCACACCTCAAACCACACACCTAGCATGACACATGCCAGCTAGGACTGATACACAGTAAGCAGGGAAGACAAGTCAACACCTGCTTAACCCTTCTGGTAAATCTGCATCGCTTCATTGCCAAAGAAGTGCAAAACCTTTAGAGTCCACAGAGCATGGCTCACTGCACCAGCTGGGGTCCTGTCCTCCAGTCCGCAGTTGAAAAACACTGCCCTTTTCCACTCAATATTTGCAATTTATGGGGATCCTGAGCAGAAGAATAAAAGACCTGATGTGTTTCTTGCTTACACCGTTGTAAATCAGAAACAAATCCATCAGCATTAGCAGCCTTCCATGAGTATAAAAGCAGGTGTAAGTGAGAGTAGAAACAGGCCTATAAACTCAGCTGAATTTAGAAATCAACGTATTCCTTTCCAATCGTAGAGAGATTACATTATGTATATACATACGCACACCCATACACGCATATTTTTAAAACTTCTCCAAAAAATCAGACAGAAACTAAGCAGAGCATATGGAAATTTAACTGGTTGCTCACAAAAAGCTGCTAAAATCTGCCAAAGTTAAAAGACACGGTGCAGTCTACTACACAGGCTTGTTAAAAAGATATAAAGGCAAGAAAAGCAGCATGTTAACTACGACTACCTGATGGGTGGAGCAGCAGTTTCACTTATCTTAGAAATACAGTATTCTTGTATTTTTAAGGATTTTGAAAGCTTGGGTTCTTCTTCAGTTCAGGTTGGTTTTGGGGTTGTTTTGTTCTTGTGTTTTTTGGGGCTTTTTTTGGTCCCCCAACCTCAGGAGCAGATTTCTAAGGCTTGAAAAGCAGTTCTCAGTGCTGCCTCCCACCTGTTTGATGCTCCTTTGCTGCCACCAAGTGGAAAAGAAACAGCAAGGCTAAAACTTGCCGAAAGCATCTATAGCTAACACCATGTGCCAAAGGCCTCGTCCAAACTTGCTTTCCCGCTTTTCCCTCCCCGTTTTTCCCCTCAGCCGCAGCCTCCTCCGGGGCTGCCTGTGGGGTGAGGGAGGTGACAGCTTCCGCCATGTTACCCCCAGGGAAGTCCCCAGCAAAGCCACCCTGAGCAGCCTGCCACAGCACTCCCATCCATAGCATACACTGGGGAAACAAAACCAGCAGTAGGGAAATAACAAATGTGCGGTGTCACCACACAGGACCTCTAACAGATATCATAACGAAGGGACTCCTTAAGCATTAAATTAATTTCCTCAGTAACATACCCCCACTTTGCCTCCTTGCAGAGCTGCTCCTCCACTAAGTGACACAGGTGTGCTTTACAGCTATAAAAAGCACAAGGAAGAGTAAATCCTACCTTTGTATTCTATTCTATTCTTTTCCCTGTAGAGGGACCAAAGGACAGGCCACAATACACTGAGAGGCAAACCCAACTCACAGCCCTGCTCACATGAGGCAAGACCTACTAGGAGCCGCCACAATTTTGGCCCTGGGCTGGGCAGTGACTGACGACAAAATGGCGCACAGAGGCTGCAGCTACCTTGGGCAAGGCAGGGGGGTAAGTACAGAGAAGGAGAAAAACCACACACACAAACCCCACCAAATTCAGAATGAGCCTTGTATGCCTTCAGGATTTGTAGGGGACGTGTGTATCTCTGAATGCAAGGCTCTGCTAGAGAGGAACGGAGGTTAGGCGATGGCCATAGTCTCTGGGTAGGTTATTGTGAGGTACAGGAAAATGGCCTCCCTTAAGCTCCTGAGCCTGGAGGTATAGTGGTGATCGAAGCAACTAACAGCCCATCAGGGAATGAATTTTGTTACACACAATTAAAAAGAAAAAAAGGCAAATCTTTTGCTGAATCATTTAACCTGGCTGCTGCGTTTGCTTAAACCATCCATGATGCACCTATGGATTTAAACAAGGTAACCCAAGCCAAACCAGATACCATCAGTGATTACATTCTATGAAAGATAAAATCTAGCTATAGTATTACAACTCTGATGAGTCAACCACTTCTTGCTGAGATGTATCAAGTGGTTAAAAGAACATCTATTTTATTGTGGGATGGATGGATGGTTTGGGGGCAGAAGTGCTCCTCTGGAGACGTGCAGGGGACTCAGTGGAGAGTGCTGAGAGGGATACTTCTGTGCAGACGCTGCAAAGAAATTCAATGGTGCGTATTGGTTTCAAGGGATATATATGCTGTTCACCTTCCCTTTTAATTTAAACTAATTTAACCTACTATAAGATGTTCTCCCTGTTTTAATAGATCTTGTTTTTGTAGCAATTACTGTCATTTAGGTAATATCACACAGATGTGCCCAAGGAGCACAAACTTGTGAGAAACCCTGAAGAACTTCTGGCAGTATTTCTTTCATTCAATCTAATTTCAGAGGCAGAAGAGCCACCCAGCTGAATTATGTTGAAGGTGGACACATGAAAAGTGACCAAAAGACTGAAAAAGAGATGAAGCACAAAGGTAATTAAACATGAGAATTTACACGTCTTCTCTGTCATGCTGTAATTAAACTGAAAAATGCTTGCCTCTCAAACTTAACACAAGTAAGCTAACCTACTGAAATAAGGAAGCACCAGATAAACTAAATAGGGAAAAACAGCAAACTTCTAAGCTAATGGCTGGCTGTTTAATTTTCCAGATGTTTTTCAAAACTTAAGCTTTTAGACATGTTCTTCAGTTACGTCAAAGAAATATTCAGTTATCTTAAGAACATGGGGGCCACAGATGTGTTAACACTGCCAGCAAAGTCACTCCAGTTAACACCAGCTGAGAATCAGCTTTTGGTTTTGGGTGGGTTGTGGTTTGGTTTTTGTTTTTTTTTTTCTTCCTGTTGTTGGTAGGACTTTGGCTCAAATGCTTGAATAGAGTAAATCGTTACTAATCTTTGCCAGCTGAGGTAATGGCCACTGAGGCCAGGAGGCAGCCCAGTACAGGCTTTGTCTTAAATGACTTAGAACCTCAAATTCTTTTTGGACACAGATGAGCTTACCACTGTGCATTAATTGAAGGCTTGGCTCAACTATATCTTGGCTTTTTTGCTATGGGAATGGAAGTACCATGACATCAGGAAATTCTCTGCAAGTCAGAAGTCACTGTAGCTAATGAGAGAACCTGGTCTCTCTGTCTCCTGAAAACCTGTGCAAGCAAATCTAAGGGCAAAATCTGGCCCTTAATTTTTCTGCTAGTACAACCTCACCTAGATGGCAGAAGACAAAAAAAAAGAAAAAAATTTTTCAAGCTTATTTTGGTCTTGTTAATTTTTTTAGTGGGCCAAGTCTCAATCTGGGCAGTTTGCCCTGGTTTCAGGAAGGAAAAAAAAAGCACTAAAAAGGTACAGGTACAACTAGAAATATTATCCTATGCCCAGAAATGACTCATTTATCTACCAAAATTCTTCTGCATAATTCAGTATATAAGGAATGAGGTCAAATTCTTAGTCTAATGATCTGAGTGTCTTCCAGAAAATGGGATGCTTCATTTCACGCATCCCAAGAACACCTATTTAAAATAATACATTAAATTAACCAAAATCCATTTTACCAGCAGCAACCTGGAATAGCTCCACAGCTTGAAAATAAACACAGATCCCTATTTAAAAAAAAAACAAAAACAAAAACAAAAAACACAAAAAAACCCCCAACCAACCAACCAAAAAAACCCCACAGTATAACAACTGTAACCCTTCTTTTCATTATGGTTTGAGTAATTTAACTTTACGATTTCTAATACGTTCAGCATACTTAAACAGTGGAAGAAAGAGGTATGCTTGGAGTTATGCCTTAGAAAGTTGACACATGAATTTATTCCATTTTAGTTAAACTACTATGAAGTTGACTTCCAGTGCAATCGTAATGTAAATTAATTGGATACCTAGGAGAGCATCCTTTGTCTACATTAACTTTTTAAAAGTCTGAAATCCATATAAAGCATTAAAGCAGTGCTTTTAGAAGTTGCAAAGTTGTACTAGACTGCAAATACAGAGCCCTGTCATTATCTGAGATAAACTGGACTTTAACTGCAGAGTCTGTATTCCTCCCTAAGCTACTTGTGGCTTCAAAACTGTTCTGGGAGCTCAGTAACGCTGATGACCGTGCATGGGAAAACTGGAACACAAGCAAGTTAAGGGCCAGTAGCTACCATGAACTTCTCGGAGGTTTCTCTAGAGCCCTAATCTGGATAGATTTTCACTGAGACAACTTTTCTTTTTAATCTCCTGACAATGCATTTCAAATTTTTACCTCAGTGAAGGAGAGTTACAACCTTTAGAAAAACACTGTTGTTTAGCTAACATTACCAATGTGTCTTATACTTTACAAACCATGTTCTTGAACAACTGTAAGAATAACTGCTCAAGCTTTCCAGGAGGAAAAAAAATAAATAAATTTAGCTATGGCAGAGACCAAACATGACAAAGTCCAATACAAGTAGTTAAAAGCTGGCAAAATTGTAAACATCTGGGAACAGAACATACCATAAGAAGCTGAGGCAGTGTGGAAGTTTCAGTGGTAAGCCCTATGTATAATAAAAAGTAAACAAAGCTTAACAAACACTGTCAAAGCATGGAGGAGGTGGACTTCAACTAACAAACAAGTAAATTTCACTGGAAGTCAGTGACTTAGAATCAGCCAGATTTTTAGTGCTGTTTTTGTTACATAAATACATTCACACCCACATAAAGCCAAATTCACAGTTGTTCTGTGCTGCATTTTTGCTGCTGTGGTCTTAACAAAATCAAGAGCTAAACTGACTTAAAGCAATAGAGAATTAAGCCTGTGATGTTATACACAGTCTCCAACAACAGCATTTCACTAATATGCACTTTGTATTCTGTTACCCACCGAGAGAACTTACAGCCATTCAGGAGATATATAACATGCAGGTGGATGTGTAATGTGTACATACACAGATAGCACCTCATGAGATTAACTGCCTTGAGGAAATGCTCTCTCCATGGAAACTTTGCAGGAGAAAACACGTTTTGGCTTGTGTGCAAGTTGGGGAGTAGGTTTGTCAGCCCAGGGCAACAAATTAAAAAGATTGTTTACACTATCCAACTTGACAGTGGTTGTTACTAGGCATTTCTCCTTCTCACCTTTTAATAATGGGGACAGTAACTTTGTGGCCTTAAACAATGACTAATTTGTTCCTGTGAGGCTACAAAACACTCAAGTGACAAAGGAAAAAAATAAACATTCTAGGAAACAAAGACTACAACACATTCATGAGAATGAACCTTCATATGGAATGAGAGAATATCAGACTACTGCTTTTTCAGACAACTTTTTCACGTGCAAAACTCAGCAGCTGCTCATTTACTTCAACAGATCCTGCTGGTAAACAGCAGTTAAGAATTATTACTTTAAAAAGTTTATTTGCAAGCACAGCTGAGTTTCATTTCTCTTCTGCCTACTCTGGATCATTGCTATGCAAATATACCTCCATGAATTTGAGGTGATCCTTAGCTTGAAAATTATTTTGTTGTTAATATACTCTTTGGATATCCCATCTAGGTGAGTTTGGTATCAAGATTGTCTTGATGTAAAGCTGGAACAACATAGTGTTGAATTAGACCCATTTTCTATCTCTTAATATAGGCTTTAAATTTGTCCATGGAATGTGTCCACACTAGACTGAGAAGAAGCCTCTTGGCAATACTGAATTATCATACTGAATTGCTTCCATCCATTTGCTGGGACTGCCAAATTGAAATGATGCATGTCAAGGCAACCCTACACTGAAAAGTAAAAGATAGCCTCTTAAATGTTCCATTTATAAAGCTTTTTATTCAGTCAAATTTAGTATCCCCTCTGAAATATATCACTTTACAAAATTGATACCTTGCCATTACAAGATTTCCACGCCGTATTCACTCAGCTTAGTAGTAAAAACAAGCTTTTGCTCTTTTCCCTTTGGTACAGCTGATGAAAACTGAGCAGTTCAAGGTCTGCTTCTTAGATCACGGGCACTAAGTATTCCACAGATCTGTAATCTTCTACAGGGAAGGCTAAAAGTCAGCAAAATGGCAAACTGTTAGTTCCATCAGTAAAATATTACACATGCATCATACTGGAAAGCGGAAACTAAAGAAAAAAAATCAAACTACCACTAATACTAAGGATGCTAAGTGTAATCTGTAAAACAAAAGCATTCACATGGACTTTCTGGAACTCTCTGCAAGGAATATTACTCAAAGCAAATTAGAAAAAAGAATACATTGTCATACTGCAGAAATTTAATGCATTTTTTCCTAGTACGTGTCACACATGACTCTAAAATGACAAATTGCATTGTTTACTTTGTGTATTACTTCCTCTAAATTGCAGTAGCCTAACACTTTTTTTTAATCACTGGCAATTAAACTTCTAAGAAACATCCATAGTCTTTATAACTAATGCCCTGTTTCGCCATCTTTACATGTTTATGACAGAGCAATAACCTGTCCACGTTTGGGATACAACCAGTTACAGTTATTTTGGCCATCTAAGTTAGAAAATTTCTTTGACTTGAAGTTTGTCAGAAGCAGAACATCTCCACAAAGCCTCATGATCATTTTTCCAATTATATTCTGATTTGCATGTCACTGTTTAGCTGAAGGTTGGGTTTTTTTTCAACTTCTGATTTGCATCAAAAAGTTTGCTATTGTTTCCTTACACTTTAACACTCTAAAGCAGCTATACATTACTAGTCAGCCATGTCTGATGGAAGAAATTACATTCCCATCAAGATGTTTTCTTTTTTTATGGATAACTTGGCACATACCCCAGCTTGTAAGGATGTTAAACAGAAGAAAGGTTTTTTTCTAGGTACAAGGGGTTTATATAGTTGCTTTCAGTGGAAGCGAATCTGCATGAATTGAGTCAAAAGTTGAATGAGATCTTGCCAGAAGGAATCGTATGTCACAAAATGTCAGTTACACCAGTATACCTCCACACATGTTTCCAGTTACGGATTGGTTCACTGTTCACAACTTCCAAAAGCCTTCCTGTGGCCATCAGCTGATAGAAGGTAATCAGGGTTTCTTCTGGGGCTGCAGAACCAGGCCTTCATCAATCCCGGCACAAAGCGTGTCATTTACTATGGAACCCAGGATTTCCCTTTACATTTGTAATGGTCCCAGCCCCACAGTTAAAAAGCCTACCCTCTTAAATCCAAGAAAAAGTTTAATTCTGAGAGAATTAAGTTTAACTTCTATCATTCCAGAAAACTATGTTTTGAGATTTTCCATGAAACTGTAAGATTAATACTTTGTGACAGAGCTTCACGCTAGTATTGATTTTCAAGGCCAGGAAAAAAAAATAGGATGACTTAATAAAACATCCACTCTTGGAAAATTTCAGTTTTCCAGTAATAAAAATACTGAAGGAGTAGAAATGAGCATCAGTGATGTGTTGACTTCCCAACTGTCGTGGTTCGGCCCCAGCCGGCAGCCGAGCCCCACGCAGCCGCTCGCTCACCGCCCCGGCAGCAAAACAAGGGGCAGAATGAGGCAACAAAAGGGCANGGGGCGTGACGTCACGTGGTGTGGAATAGCGGCCGGCCCGGCCCGGCTCACCTGGCCTGGGCCTGAGCATTAACCCCGGCCTGGCCAGAGCCAGGACATCAACTAATGGCTAGCATTTATAAGAGTGGGAATTTAAGTTCTAGTAAGATTCCTCCGTTTTTAGCAGCCACAGTAGACTGTCAGAGAGAGTTTTCTAGTAGAAGATCTACAGAAACTTTACACAGCTGGGAGAAGACAGAGTTTCTCAGGACAAAAAGATTTTGTTGTGGTAAAAATCTCTTCACATGGTTGGGGCATAATGACATGAAGTTTTCTCCCTGTGGTATTTTTTTTTTGAGAAGCATAGGGGTCTATGGGGAGGAAATCTTTCATTAGACATTTAAAAATGTATCTAAGATTAATTCACTGACTGAAGAAACACTTGAGTAGTGGTCCAGACATCTACAAAGTCCCAAGCCATTGATTTGGTAACTGAGTAATTTACTTTTCCTCTGTAACTGTAGCAGTTCAATGAAGCCACGGTAATTGAAGGACCAAAGTCCCCAACCAACTACAAAGTCTTCCACTGACTTTCAAGTCAATGAGTCAGGTTCCTACTATCCAATGACCTCCAAATACGACCAAGCACAGAGCTCCCCAGATGCCCCCATGTGCTGTTTGCTATTTTAATGTAATCATTTAACACTAAGACCAGTGTGGGGCTTAAAATCTTGAGTTGTGTTTTCATTTTTCTTCTGAAGTTTTGTTTGGTTTGGGTTTTTTTTTGTAAGCTTGGAAAATTCCCTGTGCAACCTCATACCAAATTCTAGTCATAGCTGCTAACTTTAGATGCTCTTGCAATCTCATCACTTTCCTGGTGCAAAGACTAGAAAGCAAGAAAAGTTCCAAGAACATACATTAAATGCATGTGTCAAAACACAGTCTTTAACAAAATAAATACTATTTTCACTTTTAACCTAAAAACTTGAACACAAAACCACCTAATTTTGACATCATGGATTAGCCTCTAGTCAGTCCAACTACATATATATTTCTACCATAACTTACAGAGTTTTACATAATTTTCTCATTGCATTAGTTACAAACCTTCTCAGAAAGAGCAATTTTGTTAGTGCTTCTCTTAGCTGGTACATCTAACTAATATTAACCTGTAATACATTTATAGAACAATCAAGACAAAGCAGAGAGATGTCACACACACCCCTTAATGCTCTCTTTAAATATCTTAAGTTCATTAATACTTTAATTCACTGGTACTAATAACTTACTATTATAATAGCAACTCTTTGCATTACATTGGCATTAACTAATGCAGAATTGCTATTTCTGTACCATATTCAGCACAGAACAATGGGACTAGAAGTCTCCCTCATGTTTTCCTTCCCTTTCAGCCCCTGCAGAACCATTCTGCAAACTATGGCTCATACAGATTTATGCACACAACCTCTACAAGAAATGTTCTTCTTGCCAGCCTCCTATTTTGAGGCAGGAAAGTTGTTATTTTTTATTCTAACAGTCACATAGCTTTTCCAGGGAGGAACTTTTGTGAACAACGTTCGGTCAAGTCATTCCACATTTGAGATCTCACTAAAGTCAAATACCTATCCTGAAAGTCTAGATGTTCCAAGAATACTTCAGTGATATAAAAACCACTTAGCATTCATGATCTTGTATTTCAAGCTTCTTTCTAACAGGGCTGTTAGTAACAAGCACATGGTCATGCTTCTTAGTTTGTGGGGCATTTGTCTGGGTTGTTCTCTTTGTGTTAGAGAAAAGCCACAAATCCAGGCTGTTAACAGCCATACTGAATGATACAAGCCCTAAAAAAAAGTTAACAAAGTTGCATTTGTTACTTCTATTTAAACTGCCCTATCACAAATGCCAAATACCTGTATATAATTAATTATACTAGATGGACTTCTACCTTAGTAAGTCTTAGCTAATAGCCTTGTATTATGCTTGTTTAAACATTTACCGATGAAACCTGTGTACTTTACTGGACACTGAATTATTATCCTTTTCAGAAATTATCCTTTTAAAACAAAAGATATAATTAAAGCTTAAGAGGAAAATCATGTAATGGAAATGTCCTTCAATTCCCTTCTAATTAACGGCACTGTCCATAAATACTAGCTGAGCTACTCATTTCCTCAAGACAATGCCTCTTGAAGTATAAGATGTAACTCTCAGACTCTCAGAAAACCTCTATATTAAAGAGCACTGCCTTGTGCCACTTCAGACCACTTCTATCCTACTGTCTTCCCAACAGTTCATAGGACATCTCACCTTTTTTTTAAAAAAAACTAATGTTTTTGAGGTTAACATTTTGAACCTCATGCTTTGCACTTGCAGACCTCTACATCCACATGAAGTCCAGAAGCCTTTTTGTAATAGTCTACAGCTGCCATTTGCAGTATCAAGTAGAAAGGACTGCAAGACAGGACACACAAACTTACAAATAAACTCAGTCCAAACCTGCTGGGGGCACCATGAGAACAGTTTTACATGGGTATTGCGGTCTTTGGTCAAGAACAGACTTTGGGTCTTTTGCATTTTTAACCTTAATTGCACAAAACAAAACAAAAAAAAGACTCCTGCGTCCAACAGCTCTTGTGTTTGCCATAATCATGGCATTAACCTGTAGAAATAAAGCATTCTCCTTTTACCTTTAGCTGGCAAATGTTTATGGGCCTTTGATATGCATACTCACACGAGTAGTTCTGTAGATTCGAGGCAGCAAAGTTAGGTACCTATGTGAACATATATACAAGCAAGTTCTCTTGTTAGTTGGATTGAAGGAATTGGCTTTTTATTCAAACAGTTTATCATAAACAAAAATGTCTAAATTCATACCAGTCACTGAAATAGTTTCTAAAGACAGGCAACAATTACTTGGGTACTTTAATAAACTTTTCAATGTATTGAACTTTTACTTGCAAAAATATATATTTTTAGGCAATGACTAGAGAACCTTCATTTTAGCACCTGATTCAGTTTAGTCCATATTCTGCATTGCATGATGCAGTACAACTCTTTAAGGACAGTAGCCATCCACTGTACATCATTCAGCTTGCAGTACATACATACAACTGGATTCATTTGTCCTTATCATTTAGTCTTTCACACTAACAATGTTTCCCAACCAGTTTTGTAGACTGCTACCTAAACTGCATTTTGGTCAACTTTTTTTTTTTTCTTTCATAAGTACTTAGGTTATTGCTAATTGTTAAACAAATTCTGGGCTGATAATTGAGTTCTGCTTTGCAGTATATTGAAAAGGGAACTAGTGAGGTTCTTCTAAAGAAACTAAACCACCATCTCTCCTCAACGATTCAGCTTCACATTTTTAGGAAAACAAATAGGTTATCTGCAAACCAGAGCAGTAGTTTTATTACACCAGAGAATGCTTTCCTTGATGAAGATTGGAGAAATCACAACAGCTGACCACACTCCTACCACCATAGAGCACATTTCTCTCTCTCACAGTGTCAACAGCAAGGGATGAGCACGGCAGCCAAAATTTCAATCAAGTTCCTGCATGTGGTGTTTGTGAATAGCTGTCCCCAGTGTGCTCCTTTTTTCAGGCTCTACAAATTGCGCTTTGGGGATATCTGTTTTTTCCATGGACTAGACACAGTGGCTTAGAGTGGAATCCAGGCTGTTTGCTTCTGGCCCTTGAAGCTTGGTGTTAGCAGAGGCAACAGAAGTAAGGGAAGATGGCATACATTCAAGTTCAGAAGCTGAAAAGGAAACAGTTTAACACAGTGAATAAACCTTACAAAACGCCACAAAGACAGCATGTCGCACAGTGATGTAATGAGAAAGTAAACACAGCTCTTGCATAAAGACCACAGACTGGATAGCACTGTTATAGACTTTTTAATATTCAGGAGATTAAGGACATATAAAAAAGTGTCAGTCATTCAACAGTAAAAAAAATAATGAAATTCTTATGCATCATGAGCAAAACATCACTAGTATCTGTTACTAGCAAGTGTATGTCATGTCATTATAGAGTAATGAAATGTTACTTCTCTTGCATCAAACGTCACTTTCAGATACACATCTAATGCCATCACCTCAGTGACAAGTGTGCTGGACGAAATACAATCCTGTAAAATTCTTCAGTATAACTTCATCAAGATGGTGCTATACTGCACCTCTGCAAGATGCATACAGTATGGAAAACACATTTTGACCCAAGTTCTATGTTTCTCTATATAAGGAGAAACAAAAATTTAGTCCATCTTCCTCTTTTTTCCTTTAGCAGGAGTTTTGGAGGTCTGTTCATTTTCAGCATTTGGTTCCCAGAGTGCATTTCTTACAAATCTAGAAGCAGCTCCTTTATCGAGTTTGGATGCCTTTTTCTTGTCTGCTATTTCTTTGACCTTGTTCATGTATGTTCTTATTCTCTCCTAGGGAGAAAAAAAAAAGTCTATTTCACACCATTCTCCCAAGATTGCCGCTAAAATAAAACAGTGAGCAGAAGCTCTCCACACTGTACATTTCTCTTAACTGTAATACCTAGGAAAATAGCATCATTTAAATATATACATACACCAGGCTCTTTGCAAACTTGAGGCTTCCCCTTTAGCAGATTTTCCGTCACAGGTACCTATCACACTAACGTTTACATGGCATTGCATGACACCCACTGTCATAGGAACATGAAGTCCTACAGCAATGAAGACTCTGCATCTAATTTACAGTGAGATGAGAATCGTTCTTGCAAGCAAAGTTAAAAAACAAAATACCAAACTCATTTTGGAGTTTGGCTTACATAAAGGTGGCAAAATAGTATTTAGATATTTGACACTTACAGATGAATTACACTGACTACTGTCCAGAAAAAAAAAAAAAAAAAAAATTTAGCATGTCCAAGCAAAGCCAAAAAGTGCCTTACACAAAATCAAAGCTGTCACGAGCATTACACATACAACTACACAGAAGTCGTGTAGCTGAGATACTGAAATGGCTTATCAATGAACCTATTTAAGGCAGCTTGATGAATACCCATCTGTACCAGAAGTTCGTTTTTTGACACCAAATAACATCCAAAAAAACCCCCAGTGTTTCCAAGGTCATTCCATAAAGCAAGGGGATACTTAGCCTACCATACTCATTTTGCGTCTAGAGTTTCTTTTGACCAAAGCATGGTCTGGATTGAGCCGCACCTTAGTACACCCTCCCTGCTTATCAATCTCATTTATGTGCCTACTCATCCTCATCTACTTCTCCAATCAATACAGAAAATTACTTTAGGAGGGTAACTAAACCCTTCTAAGATGGGAATCACCTTCTGTTAAGTGCCTGCTTCTCTTCACTGACTAGTGAGGATACTTACAGTAATTCTGTAAAATACATACAAGTTTGGTTGGCAGATTTCATGTCTACATATTTTAGCCTAATATGGCCTTCACCTCTAGGGCCTTTAGGTGTTACTGTAATACAAACAACAGGAACATAGATATATATACAAACACATAGATATATAGTGCTCTACCTAATATCCAAATGATAAACGTGGATTAACAGAACATTTATGGATACTGCCAACTAAATAAATATTGGTATTATGTAACCCACACGTTTCTCACACAGCCATTGACACGTTTTGGAATCTGGAACAAAAGTTATGAGACCTACCCTAAAGAACTGATTTTCAATTCTTCAGTGACCATTATAAGAAACTGATGTGTCAAAAAGTTGGCCACTCTTTCTGTATCAAAAACATAGCTTTAATGAGGAGAGCTTTACAGGGTCTGAAATCATGATAGACTGTAATATTTCTTTGGTGACTGAGATGGCTAATGAGAACAGATGGCAAACCTACACGTATCAACATGGGAAAAAGGAGCTGACAAATGTCAACGTGACAAAAGAAATGAACTGTGATAGCTTGAATGTGAATTTTATTAATGCAGTTTGAATCCCTGTGTATTCCCTGTCTGTACACATGGAGAACAATTCTAAAAAAAAAAACCAATCCTGACAGAACGTCTTTTTTTACTCCCTTTCCACAGAATAAGACCATCACAATGCTCTTGGAAGGAAGGAAAGTGCATTCATTCACCTTGATACTTGGAAAAGAGAACTGGGTAAGAATCTAGCCTATGATAATTCACCCATTCTTCAGAGTTAAAACGACTGGCAATTGTGAAGTAAAATACCAGCATAAAATATCCACAGCAGAAGAGATAAAATTTATTTTTTAGTGTCACTAAATTAACACAATATTCAGACACTATATAATACAGGAGGAACAAGAAACTGATGGAAAACTCGTTAAATATTAACTGATCCATTTTTTAATATGATACAGTCTAGACTACTGAAAACCCAACAAAATTAAAAATCGAAATATTCTTGTTATTCAGGCTAGCTCTCCACATTTTTCAGTCCTATCTTCTGCTCTGCTGGCTGTGTAAGTAAGTAATATGTAAGCTAAGTATTTTACAATTGCCCAGATTTAATATTTTCATTTATACAGGAATTAAAATGGGTAGCTATGAGTTTTGATTTCTATTTTTTCTTCAGGCTAAATTATTTGATTTTTTAAGTCAGCAGAAATTTCAAGATAGCCGGCCTTCTATACTGTAGTCATGCATCTAAATGGAATATAAAGACAAACCTAAAAGATTTATTATAGGCTGTAAATATGTCACTAATGCAGAATTACTGGACAATACACATACAACTGGTGCCAAAAAAGCTTTTAGCTTTGTTGCTGAACTGGATTCTTTACTGCTGAGAAAATGAATTAATGGAGGACTTGGAAGGGGGAGGGGGGCTCTTTCCCGTCTTCGCTAGTAAATCAACTACGCTGTACTTTTAGAGTCATACAAAAGTAAGAAAAGGCAGCCTCAGAGATTAACGTGATTCCAAGTATTTATAAGAAAAATACACCATACTGGAAGTTATAAATTATTATCAGACATGTAACATTTTTCCATTTAACAGATACAAGTGAAAAGCTGCTCTGTTCAGAATCCAATTCTCAAACAAAGGTGGAGAAAAGATAAGATGACACCATTCATTTTCTTTTCTAATTTCAGCAGACTGTACAACTTTGCTTTAAACAGGACTTTTGGAACTAAATATATGACTTTCTTAATTTAGAGAGCCCAGAAGGGCATATGAACAGTTCTATAACACCATGTAGCATATGTGTGCTATTATGCCAATATATTGATTTTAAATATAAGTATAGATATTTTTTTATTTCCATATGAGTTAACTTTCCTGGGCAAGTAAGACTGCAGTGCATGCAGTGTAAGAATCTTACCAGTTCTTGTTTCACTGGATGTTCCTTTGGATTGATTCCCTGAGTAGCCAAGTATACTACAAGAAAAACACACGTTTGTTTTTAAACTGAGGGCTGTGATGACTAAGGACCCAATCAATCAGTCGCACAAGAAAACTATAGTTTCTACATGAAACCATTAATAGTAATTGGAGTTAACTGTATTGTTAAGTATCTGACAAACTATTATCATCAAATATTGCAGCTTAAAAAAACCCCAAAAACCTAACATTGTTAAACCTTCTGTCCTCAAAAGGACAAAAAAGGTTGCCATGAAAAACAGAAACAAACATCCTCACATATGTACAAAGTCAGCTTTTGTAGATATCAACTTTTGATTCGGAGGTCCAACATCATTTATCCTGGCAATAATTTGGGTCCTCAGGGTAATTAAAAGTTTCTAATTATTTGGCTAAGAAATACAATTATTAATGTTTGCAGCTGTCTAGATGGTGTTCAAATGACAATCATAAATACTACTTCTGCCTCCTACCACATACTTACCCCAGAACATTGAATTTAACGTGTACATCGAAACCAAATCCAGCTTTGCCTGCTCAAGAGGTTCTAACTAGAATGAAAAAAACACATTTGCACATTTTAAAGCAAGCTCTGCACAGATTTTAGTAACAGGCACGTTTTATAACTGTGAACATATTTGTAAAAAAAATACACTGAATGAGGACATTTTTGCACCACAAGTTCACTGGGACCACGTCTACGCCTATTTCCATGGCAGCACAGAACCATCCTCTCTGCAAGTATTCATGTCATTTTCCCACTGTGATGTTAAATGCCACTGTCCCATACAGCCAAAAGCACAAAAATCTCTTGACAGGCAGCTCTCAGACTACTGTTCCTGTAGCCAGAAACAAGTCCCTATTTTTCCACAGAAACTTAATTCAAAATAGTTGCTGCTATCAATGGAAGAAAAAAAAAAAAAAAAAAGCTTATGATTTTAGAAGCTCAAACGTAAATATAGTATGTTACAGACAATCAATGAACATTAACACTACACATGGTAGACTGTGTTCAATGCATACTGGAATATTTAGGGCTGTAAAGCACAGGGAGAATAAACGTAATGAGGGTTTTTTCCTCGACTGTCAAAGTCAATTTATTATTTGAGTCCTATAGGATTTCCAGAAACTCTGATAACATCATTGTACAGCTCACTAGTTCTAACATGGATACTGTCAAAAGATCAGTGCTGTCAAGACTGTTTTCTTCATAATTTATTTGTGTTAGAAATCCTCAGAGGATAAAGAAGTTCCCTCACGTGCTGGCTTTTTCTTGCCCTGATGAAAGAAATTACATGTTAGGCTTTAAATGTTAAAAGATAAAGAGGCTTGTATGAAGTCTTCGGGCAGTACCTTGCTCTGTGCTTATGCCATGAACAGGGCCCCCCC
>VWZZ01004029.1:597329-613043 GCA_013399095.1 Psophia crepitans
TAGGACCTTGCACTTGGCCTTGTTGAACTTCATGCAGTTCACGCTGGCCCACCTCTCCAGCCTGTTGAGGTCCGTCTGGATGGCATCCCTTCCCTCCAGCGTGTCGACCACACCACACAGCTTGGTGTCATTGGCAAATGCTGAGGGTGCACTCGATCCCACTGTCCATGTCACTGACGAAGATGTTAGTGCCGGTCCCAGTACCGACCCCTGAGGGACACTACTCATTCCTGCTCTCCACTTGGACATTGAGCCACTGACCACAACTCTTTGAGTGCGGCCATCCAGCCAGTTCCTTATCCACCGAGTGGTCCATCCGTCAAATCCATGTCTCTCCAATTTAAAACAAGGATGTCATGTGGGACAGTGTCAAATGCCTTGCACAAGTCCAGGTCAATGATATCAGTTGCTTTTCCCTTGTCCACTAACGCTGTAAGCCATCATAGTGTGCCACCAGACTTGTCAGGCACGATTTGCCCTTAGTGAAGCCATGTTAGCTGTCACCAGTGACCTCCTTATTTTCCATGTGCATGAGCATAGTTTCCAGGAGGATTTGCTCCATGATCTTGCCAGGCTCAGAGGTGAGACAGACCAGCCTGTAGTTCCCTCGGTCTTCCTTTTTCCCTTTTCAAAAATGGGGGTTACATTTCCCCTTTTCCAGTCAGTGGGAACCTCACCAGACTGCCACGACTTCTCAAATATGATGAGCAGTGGCCTGGCCACTTCATCCACCAGTCTTTCTATAGAAGACAAGATGAATCAAAATGTAGGCTAGATTCTTCTGCTGTGAATCTGGTGTGAATACAAAGAAGGATGCTAGAAGCTCCTTGTAACTAAAGGGTTAATAAATCATTGGCAGAATGAAAATACAGGCACTAAACCCAGACCAAAACCAAACGGTGGTAGTAATAGGCATCTACGGTCATCCTAAGGGAGAAAATAAAGCAATAGAATTGCTTTGTCTGCAAGTCCAGCTCCTTTGACACTAAATGCTCTTTTTGGCCTTTCAATGTGAGTCTTAATGAGAGCAGCAGCGATACTTCCTTAAATAATTCAACTTTCTAAGTAGATATTTTTATCAGGCATCCACCATAAGCCCTTTCTAGCAGTTACTGGAAAGTCGGTACATCCAAACACAAAGGACATTCGCTCTATTCTGTCAGTCTCTGTCTTAAACCTCTAGAGATTCAGCAACCATGCTGAAAACGCTAAACCTACGCAGACTTAAATGAGATTAAGTCAGTGAGACTACAGCTATGCTACGTTAAAACTAAAACCGCAGGTTTCGTGTTACTTCTGGCCAGTCTGTAGCTTGGGTTTAAAACATGTTTGTCTAAACTTGTGCAACATCACATTTTAAACTATTTCAGGACTGAGTTAGTCTCCACCTGGGTAACCTGAGCTGCAGACCATTTCACAACAGTTCCTGCTTCAGCGGGTTTAAAATCAAGTTATGGCCCAAGTCATTAAAAAGCAGAGTATGAGACGGCACCTTTTAAAATCCCAGGTCGGAGTGGGCAGCCCAGTTTGGGAGATGTCAGGATGTGTAGCTCACTTGTGTCTGAAGGGCCTCAGCCACACAGCGTTTCTGGGATAGGCATTTTGGGATTGAGAGGCCTGTTTCCTTGCAACGTATTCTAACGAATTTACAATCTGATGTGTGGGCAGGCCAGCGAGTTACCAGAGGAGGGTGCAGTGGGAGTAAACGGAGGCACGAACACCCACCTGCTCGCCAGTACCTGCCCGCCTACGTGCACTTGCCACTCAGTGGAAGAGGGGTGAGTACCTGACGTTTTCTCTGGCATATCAGCAGACAAATACTTGCAAAAGGACATTTAGAGGCAGCTGCCTGGCTCAGTGGCACATTTATGGTAACTTATATGTCTGCCTGTATTCTACAGAGACCAGCTATATGCAGAGAGTGGGGAGGGAGGGCAGGAACAGAGAGTTTGCAGTGATTTATTGCAAGGCGGATGGTGAGTCCAGGAGGAGAGCCCAAGATACCTGGCTGCCAGGTTTGTGCACCAGCTGCTAGACAGGGTAAGAAGGGGAATAGAATCTTCACACTAACCCACAGATGTCTCACATCTTCAGGAGCTACAAAACCTCCAAATATTTTCCATGTGGTGTTACAGTTTGCTGGACCTGGGGACAACGTATGTGGCAGCCTAAGCCCAAGTGAACTTAGACTCACCTTTCAGTTAAAATGCTCTGGAAATGTCTTTTTTTTTCTGCACTCAAATTAAATTAGAACGACTTTAAACCTACTAAACACAGGCTCTTTTCCCTTTTGAAAACATAACATTTCTAATCAAAATACAGATGTAAAAGTACATGAAAAGCAGGAAACTGAGCTTGATGTAGCTTTGTTTTAGGGAGGAAAAGTAATATAATTCAATAAGACTAGCTTAAACCCTCTGATTAAAGCTTTTTTAACATAACAGATAGGGAGAATGAGATGAACACTGAGATAAAGATAGTTAGCACAGATGAAAAGAGCCTGTGTTCATGCCAACTAGATTAAATGACAGGATGTGGTAAAGTGCTGGGTACCGTATCTGGTTACTTTACATACAAAGCTTTATTTGCTGAATGTAGGTATATC
This sequence comes from Psophia crepitans, assembly GCA_013399095.1. NCBI lineage: Eukaryota > Metazoa > Chordata > Aves > Gruiformes > Psophiidae > Psophia > Psophia crepitans. The sequence continues at coordinate 599,935 of VWZZ01004029.1, forward strand.
TATTAGGTTATATGCATTTATATATGGAAACCACAGAAAAAAATTGAAAGCAATCTACCATGTGTAGAATATTTGTTCTGATATTGTTCTAAGGTTGCATTTCTTCCAATTAGTATGTGAAGCTGTAATTTTTTATAGCTGTCTGTTTCACTAAGATTGTGGAAGTAAATGGTATTAGAAATGGAGGTTTATTTCTAAACGCATTCGCATTCTACCATTCTCATTTGTTAGCTTCTGTGCATAAATTTAATAGAACCATATATTTCGTACTCCAACTTCATTTTACCAGGAAGCCTGGGACAACTTTAAGAGTAAATTAAACTTGGGACCCAAATTACAGTTGTCATTTTAAAAGTTTGGGGTTTTTTTGTCATTTACTTATCTGCACACGGCCCCTGAAGAGGCAGGATACAGGACTGGAACTCTCTTTGGTCTAACCCAATGTGGCTGCTCTTATGTTTCTCACAAACTTCACAACAGCAGGATGTGAGAGGAAGGGAATGTGAATGTCTGGCAGGGAAACACTGCCAGATATGAAGATGCCACATGCCCATGCCACTGCACACTTCGGCAAGGCAGCAAAAAGGGTCTGTCCCCCACATCTGCTGAACAGGCTGCAAAGTACTGCCCAGTCAAGCTACGCCAGAAAGAAACACAAAGCAGAGATTCTATCATCTCTGCAGGAAGACTGATGACTCAGAAAATGAAAGGTTTAGCATGGGATGCAGCTGAACTGATTTCATTAACTGCACCTACCTTGTATTGTTATTTTTCATTGTTGCTGCAGCGCTGCCTAGAAACCTGAGCCTCACAGCGCTCCAAACTGGAAATGCTCATGAGAAGATTGTCTTTGTCTCAGAAATCTGAAACAGAAGACAGAAGATGAAGAGAGCAGGAGGAAAAAGCCAGTGTCCTCTGTGGACAAGGCTGTGCAACCGCAAGGGCAGGCTGTGTAGTGAGAAGCAGGTCCTCCCATAAAGACTGGCAAGGAATGAAAACCTGGTATGGCCAAGGCTAGAACTGGCCACATCACCAAGGCACCAGATAGTCTGAGGCTGAGTTCCACAGAAATCCCATCTGGTCTTTCCCCTGTGTGGAACCTGTGCCACCACCGGCAGTCCTATAGCCATGCCTCACGCTGCACACAGAAGGATTCGGCTCTCGGCTCTTGCCTGCGTTAGCGGCTGCCCTTGCCCAAAGTACTGGGACTTGCATTTGCTATGTTTGCTGCTAGAAAATATCTTATGTGTACAAGGGCTTTAAATATACTCCAGACATATGGACTGTCATCTGGAGATTCTTTGAGGAGTGGACAGTTGTTCCGTTCAGAGTGCCTACTACTGAAAATACAGCAGTAATGGCATCAGGAGCAAGAACATGCAGACTTCATAATTGGAAAAAAAATCCCAAAACATAGTTAATCAACATATTTCCTGGCAGTTTGTCAATACCAACTTTACAGTTAGACAACTTTATTAGAGTGATGAATATCCAGGCCACAAGTTAGTAGCTTCTTACTTATAAATCAGTCATCTTAGCCAAACAATCCCTATTTGCTATTGAATATACTTCATGGCAATAATTTAGGGAAAATGAGCTGAACTCTATTGGCAAGCTGTATCTGAAGTTATCACTGGAGGGCAGATGCCTTTTTTCCACACAATGCCCTGTCCTTCTGTGCACCAGTCCTGCCATGTCCCTGACAGCATCAGTGACTGCGAACTGGCAAGGGCACGTGCACTTCCAGATATTAGTGTACGTTGTGCATCTCACAGGTTTGCCATTTATTCCCTGCTTCAACTCTGCCCTCAAGTCCACGGTTAAGAGTCTCTATCTTGCATGGCACAAGCAATAAGTACTTATAAACTAATACAGTTCACACACGAGTTGTTCTAACTTCATGGGGTAAGTTCTCAAATGCTGGCATGCTACTTAACTTTTTCCTCAGTCCGCTCTCATGTCATGGCTCTTTTGTTACTGGTTCTGGTTTTGAATACTTTCTGTATCACACCTGAATTTTGGAAAATCAGAGACAATAGGTGATATTTCACTTGACAGCACACAGTATTGTGGCTTCCCATACTGAGTTATAACTTGCCTTACTTTGCTTAAAATTCAATGCAAGTCATGGCCAAGCTGTAAATATTATTTTTTTTTCCCTGGTGATAAAAACTATATACTATAGACCAAATACAGGCTACCTGCACAGAAATCATGAAGGGCTATAATTGCCAAGGACCTGTACAAATAGTGAAAAGTCAAAGTAATGATATTTATGTGAAAGAAAAAAAACACAATCCCCCCAGCTGGGGATTTGGACAACACCTGACAAAAAAATAACCCCCCTCAAACAGCTGTGTAACACATACCTATACCCTGGCTGCAGACATGCCCATAAACAGATTTTTCTCCTCCATGAGCACACAGAGATGGTTTGCACAGGAAACAAGCGATAGCTGCCGAGCAGATACACTTGTTAAACGTGGTCACTCAGCCCTCAGTAGCACATTCCATTCCCTGGTCCTAGGCGAGGCAGGGGTTTTCCAGAGTGCGCCTTGGTGCTGCGTCAGAGAGGAGTTGGCCCTCTGCATTTCATCTCTGATGCATGATGATTTTATTTAGAACACGCTTTAGTTCCTCAGCCTCCAGGCTGCAGAGGCAAGGTGCCAGTCTCAAGCAAGAAGGGGAAGGACCATAAATAGAGCAGGCTGGGCTGCCACAGGCAGCTTTTGGTCTGCTTAAGTTTCTTGTTTAGCCTGGGAGAAGCAGAAATCCAGTCTGCTGAGGAGATACAGCATAGTACAAGCACTAGCAACAGCTCTTCTCTGCAGCCAGTAACTACCTTTCATTTTCTAGGTACAAAGCTACAGCCACTTACCTTTTTTCCTGAACAAGGACATCACTACCATTCATGTGTGCTTCCCTCCAGCTCTCTCAGCTTTTTGCAAGCTCTTGTCATGCAAACACGTATTTTTCATGAAAACAGCTACTTGTGAGGTAAACACAATCCTTCATTCTCAAAGCAACAAAACTAATCTCAAAATGAAGTACCCAGAGGTAACACACATTTCATCTTTTGGAGGCCTGTGGAGCTTTAACAAGTGTTACTAGTTCTTGCTCTAATTTCTGTCACCATCATGTAGGCTCACTAGGCACCCTCCCTGGAGTTTTTTGTATAAGGGAGGGACATTTTTGCTGCGTGTAATAAAAATCCCACCGAGAGCCCAGTCCTGCACTCCGAGAACTTTGTTTTCCCTCGCTGGCACCTACACTGAGAGCTTTTTCTTCCCTTATTCTGTGCTTGACTCAGAGTTACTAATAAAGAGAGAAACCGTATTTCCACAAATTTCCACTGCCTAGCATACCTTTCAGTGAGTATATTTTATTTACAGCACAAAGCTAAGGGAGACCATCTTTGAACAGGGGATTTTAGACTCAAAGCACTTGAATTGGTTCTTTGAACTCCACGCCCCCAGCTTTTCAAAGCAAGCTGCAGCCAAGATTGCAGAGCAGTGGATCCACCTATTCCCTCCTGCTGGGGTGCACTGTAAGAGGAACAACATTTAAAACAGAATATGCTCTCAGCATTATGCTATGCACACAAGCAGATGGGATACTTGTGTAAAAAAAAAAAAAATCATATACTAAATATTACACTTGAAAACAAACCATCAAGTCTTAAGGAAGACAGCTGGATCTTGTCAGTCTTTGCCTTCCAAGTATTTAGCCTTCATCCCTTGAAAGAGAACTTGCAGACCTATGTACCTCTAAAATACTACACAATCTGCCATTTGCTTGCCAAGCCAAAGAGAAAGCTGCATGTACACCTGTACCAGAGGTTACCACAGCATGGTTTTTTTGACAGACAGACCAACCTCATTAGTCCTTGCTCAGGACTCTTAAAATTCTGGGCTCAGCCTTAGCAGCTTTGGTGCTGGCCCACAGCACTGGGAACCTACCTCATCAGGGTCTCCCCATGGTTCTGGCCATGCTGGGGCACCTTCCCAGCGCCAAGTGGCTGAGCTAGATGTCTCCTTCACAGGGGGATGGATTCCCACTGGTCAGACAAGGGCTGCTTTTCTGGAAGTAAGGTTTCGTTACAGTTTCAGATACCTCCCAGTTTGTTACTAGCATTTTCACCCCTGCTGGCCGTTGCTGAACTGAGATACAAGAGACTAAAATTGAAGGCTGGCTAGAGCCAAGTATCAGTGACCTACTAAAACCACAGTTTCACACTGGGTTTGTGGTCTATTGCAACTTTCCTGCTGCCCGCCCCCCTGCTTCACAGGCATTAATGATTTGTCTGTTCCACAAGGTTTAAAGTTTAATAGCCTGTGAGCCTCTTCTACCCACAGATGCCTGCTCTCTTTTTCCTCAGCTGGTTTAATTAATTAAGATACCCAGGAGTTAATAATTTTATCCCACTTGTATTTAGCTGTAATCTTAAGTATCTGAGAGAAAAAGTCTGAAGTCTCTCAGTCCAAAACTTGTCACCTCATGCTCTCCAAAACACAGCTGACTGACAACAAACAGGCAAACTTGCATCCCATTTCCCTTTTAAGTTTGTGATTTAGCTATCCTAATACCATTTTTCTGATACAAGCTGTTATTTGCAGGGGCAGTGTTTCTTGATTTTGGAAAGCTGGTGAGACACCGTAATTTCTCATCATAAATAACTAACACAGTAGTAGCATGGAAGTATATAGCAAGGTCCACTGTGGATCCATCAGCACATTCAGACCTTTTAGACTTCCCTAACCCTTTAGCATGTGACTGGCTGCAGTAGAGAACTCATCAGTCCCCAGCAAAGTGAGGACAGATAGCTTTGGTTAAGGTTCTGGAGCTGCTCCCCAGCAGCCTGACTGACTACGCTCTGCAGTGCCACATCTGCCTGTTTACCATCTCTCACTACTCGATCCCAGCCTTAGTGTCGTTTTTCTGCGACAGCTCCTCACCTCTTTCAACAGTTTCCCTTTCTACTTTCAGCAGCCCCTGGCTTCCACACTGCTTCCCCCTTTGCCACTTAACCTGCAGTTTTGGCCATTTCCTCTTCCTCCTGCACCGTGCTTGGAGGCCAGCTGGTGGCAGAACCAGTACAGACGTAAGACCCCAGCGCCTCTCTCTCTCTCTACAGAGCAGCCTCTTAATTTTCAGGAGCAGTCCCTGGAAGGTCAGGCTTGATGCAGCGCAGGTGACACACCTGAAGCTTGAGAAAACAGATCATCTTTGCAAACGGCCACGCAGCGGCTTTTCTGTAGTTAACCTGGACAACGCCAGCATTTCCCCATCGCAATCTAGTTTCAGAAGTAGTTAAATGCTTTTAGCTGAAATTTGCACATGCACATACAAGTCAGCTGAAAGTGAATACAGGACAAATGAAATCACTAGAGCTTGCTGAAATTAAGAACGCTCCCACTGTACATCCACAGAGGAGAGTGACTGCGTATGCCTGCTCAAAACTGGCAGCAGCACACACTGGCACAATCAGAAAAGAAACACACTGGTTTCAGAAGTTCAGCTGAAACTGTAACAACAAAGCTGCTCCGTCACATCAGGTTTTGAAGAAATACTGGATCTGTTAAACCACACCACCACCTATTTTAGCTACCTTATAAAGTTTTTCACAATGGAGCTAAGTTTTAGTAACTTTTGCTGCAAAATGAGTAAATTTTAGCTAAGTACTGCACACTGTTCTTGTAAACCTATACAAGAACATTCCTTCTCTAAGTCTCTGGATGTTTGAATAATGTATTTTGGTCATATTAAGACAACACTCCGTATAATTTTATTGTAGAATACCAGGTTACAGAGAGATATAAAAACAACAGAACATAAAAAGTCATTACGAACCCAAACTAAAATAATAAACAGTGCATTTTGCTCGATAGTTTAATTTCAATACTACCTTCAATAAAAAGCTTACTCCATTAAACCTGAATATTTCAGCATTCATTATAGTTTCTATAGTGTATTAATGAATCATATTAACAAACATTCTAATTAATCTAACCAATAACACAAAGAGTTTCTGTGAGGGAGTAGTTTCCACTGCATGAATGCATATGGACAGTACTATATGTAAAAAAGCCAAATCATTTAACAAACGTGAACAGGTTCGTGCTACGATTAAACTGAACACAAACAATTTAAAGCGATTTCTGAAATTACAGGTTGCGCTAACACAAAGGCACATTTTATTTATAACATAAATTCACATTTCTAGAAGGTAGAAGTTTTGGGCCCAGGCAACTTCAACTCATTGCAGCACAGTCCAACAACTCCAACTGCGCGTATCTGAACTTTCAATAGAAAGATCTGGTTTCTATTTCTTTAATCCAGTTTTAATAAGGGAGACACTAAATTAGAAACAGGAGGGCTCTCCCACTTTTACAGACTGCAAACTATATTGCTTTCTTGTCAGAAATTCTCATCTTCCTGTCAAACTTTGTTAAGCTTGGTAACTATCAGTACCCTCACAGTTTGGTCAAAGGCACCACAAACACACAGTCCTTTTTTGTCAGGGCTCCAGTCTAGGCTAGAAATTGGCTGCGTTGACAGAGTCACATTCTGCAGGAGGCTGACTGAGCCTGCCACCCCCATCTCGGCTCCCTCGGAATCCTTCTTCGAGCGCTGAGCTGGGTACTCACTGGCAAGAAGTAAAGAGAAGTAAAACATGCGCTTAGAGTTTTACTGATAAAAACACACTATCCTTTTTATATTAGAAAGAATACAGAGAAGGGTCTTCTCTGTTCTCAAGGCAAGGCAAATAGATGTCTTAAAATAATGAATAATCATATCCAGCTATATCCATAGTGCATACTTAGTAAATGTTTCATGAAAGAAAAAGTGAGGCAGGAAGATTTGAATCCTGGCACCTCTCTCCCATTGCCCTTCATTCTTTTAACTGCTTGGCTTTTGCCACAGGCAAGAAAATTTCATCTCGGCTATCTTTCTGGAACTTAATGCACCTACTTCGTTGCATTTAGGATGATTACATTATTTTGCTGTGTAATGTAAGAAGATTTTAATTTAAGAATCATTAAAACTCCAGGCTTTCAATATTATTCTCAGCCACAACTGCTACCATATGAGAATTTTAAGAAATCCATTTCTTTCATTTATCACCTTGTTAACTGAGGATATAATTAGATCTTGATTATGTTAAGAAAGGTGACAAAGGCAAAATTCACCTGTGCTGTTTTCACATTCTTTTAGGGATTAATTCAGTCTCAGTACTTGATCTGGAACCCTGAAATCACTCTTCCAACCTTAATGATTCTATTCTATTTTATTCTGTTTTTAAGCAATATTTTTAACTAGATATTCTGAGGTTGGAAGCAGGACCCCCACTCATCATTTTCAGGAAGACTCTTTCTTAAAACATTGAATTGTTGGTTTCTTATTCCCCCTGTTGCAGGCTGGAGAGCGATCACTTACTATTTCCAGAGATGAAGGCTCCCAGCTCCTCCGCTCGTCATAAATATATCTCTGTTCTGTGGTAGGTGCCGAACCTGCCATATGGTAGATTTTTGCGCCTAATAAAAAAAAAGCAAAACAGCATTGTATTGAAGTCAGTTACGGAGGAGCTTCACAAGAAAGGATGCAGAATCTTGAAATGGCAATCACTTGTACAAAGAGAACTCGGCCTTCTCGTGGTGTGTATCGGAATGTCCATTCCGAGGTACCTTCGCTTCCTGCGGCCTTGCGACCTGCTGCCGCAGGAGCAGCCAGTTCCCACACCGTTCTCCGCAGGGACAAGGCAGCACCCTGCCAAGGCTACCCCTCGCTAATACTTCAGCTTCCTCAGGACTGGCCACATGAGCAGGGTTAAAGAGGGGTAGAGTGGCTGCATAAGCATGTCTTCTGGGGCTGCTCCAGAATTACAGGATTCCCAGGCTTTTAGGTGACACAGTCATCCACCACAAGGTTGATTTCCCTGTCTGACATCTCTTAAAATCATTACTGAAAGGAAATATATTACAAGCACTGTGCAAACACAGCTAACAATCTGCACATGTAAATCTCAGCCAGGGCACAGCGAGACCACGGAGCAACAGAAATCATTTATGGGAAAAACCCCAACACACATACTCTGACTTAGTAATATCTGTCTGCATCTGTCCAAGAAATTCCATTTTCACATTTTGATTATTAAACACACTAATTCAGTACATACTTTTGTGTTAACTAACCAAAGTACTTCCAACATCTTATCTGCTTTGAATGGTGGTATGGAAAAATACTAATTTAAAGATGTTAGGTTGAAATCCAGCTTTTTCTAATTTAGGTAGTCCTGAAGAACTTCACCATAAAAGTTTCTTTTCTCTAATTATCATCAGATTTTGTTCACTAAAATAACAACAACAGTAACACTTTATAAAGACCTTAGACTAATCAAAGCAGTGGTCGCAGACAGAAGGAAAAAAAAAAGGTTGTAAGAGTTCTATTTAACAGCCTCCAAGCCACTAAGTCTCTCCTGTATACCCTTTCACTCACTCTCAATATCCCAATCCAAAAATGTTTGGTTCTGAAGAAAAAAGATGATTTCTATGTCTCAGATGAGGTCTGGTGACTGCAGGATGAAAAATATTTGCAGAGGGCTCACTTTGTTTTGGGATATACGTAAGATTCAAATGTGCATGCTCATCACAATTTAATATGGCCTCCAATAAACATGACTCCCAGACTAGGGGCACAGCTGAGTGCACAGCGCTGCAACTGCAACAGGACCCAAAGACCAGAGAAGCCGAAATATCAGGTTATAAAAGCAATGAAACCCAGGTGAGCGCCGGCAGCAGGATACAGAGGAGCCCTTCCACTGCTTGCACCTGGGGCCACACGGCACCGCGCAGCTTGTGCCCAGTCACCTGCGCATCTACTACCTATCAAAGACAATAGCTCTAGACCTGTAGTACGTTGACAGCATATATTCAAAAAGTTCATCTCTTAGTGAGGAAGTCTCTGTTCCCCCGTACCTTCTCTGAAACGGAAGCAAAACCTTTGGTTGGATGCTGAGTTCTCATATCGAAAACATGAAATTTTCCCTCAAGCGACGTGGCCACTAGCTTGTTCATATTTACATCTTTCCTGTCAAATTCCACGCTGCAAACCTGGAAATATTAAAATAAATACATTCAGCTTTGACATTCAGCACCTCCTAAAAACTGGGGAGGTTGTGATTCGTAAATACATATTAATCGTTGGTTATTTTTACAACGGCATCCCCACCAACTTGGAAATAACAGGATAAGCTGACAACAGGAATTCACTGAGATGACTACCTGATAAAATACGCCACGCTATCCAGCCCAAGAACTTGAGGGGTACAATTTGCTGAACTTGAAGAAAACGATACACCTTGGTACAATCTCAGGAGAAATGTCTTCTGGGTAGATTTCAGGTAGAAAGAGGCCTTTTTATTTTTCCATCCCACAAAGCAGCTGGAATGAAAAATACTCTTACAGTTTCCTTACCCCATTCTTAATGTTGGTCTCCCATCGCAGCGACATGGTTTTTAAGTCAAACAATTTAATGTCCCCATTGTCGTATCCAGCACATACAACACGTTCCTCTTGATTGTAAGCATTGCCTGGACACAGGGGAAGAATTAATTAGAATACAGAAACCCTCTTTAGTCTGTAAATTTCAGATCTCCTAAGCCTGCAATTTCAACTTACATTTACGCCAGAAATAGACTACTATTGGGGTATTAAGATTTAATGAACAGGCTGCTGTTCAAACCCAAAAGGTATCGAAAATACACCTTCGAAACCGGCAGTCTGTTTCTTTTAAAATTACGAACAAAATCCCCCCCACGCCAAAGTCTGCGCGGATTAGGCAGTACAAATACTACACTCTGTTCTTGTAAACCTCTAGAAGTAGATTCCTTCCCTAAATCTTCATCTGCTCTAAGTCATGCTCCCCAGGTAGCACTACAGGGTTGAAAGTGGTTCAGCGGTTCCTTAACCAGCCTGCCAAGCATGAAATGTTGGTGGGAGAAGAAGACTTTTCTGCAGACACACTCACAGGGAGGCCCTGGGCGTTACAGTGGCCAACAGGAGGCAGATGCAGAAGCCTGCCTCCAAAAACTCCCAGCTGACAGGATCGAGGAAGCACATCAGCATCTGAAAGATGTTAGCCCAGGGCACGGAGTTCAAGATGAACCAGGCCTTGGCTCAAGCTTCAGTAACTCAAAAGAAAATCGAAAAAAATACGAGGCCACTTTTTTCTCCATTCATCAAAGGAGAATATGAGGACAGCGATAGCAATCGGCATTATAGTTGCACCTACTTCCCAGGAAACGTCCTCTCCTTACCATTAATTTTGTTATAATCCATGCACTTATTAGCAGTTTGTAAAACTCACTCCCCGACTCCGGAGGCAGAAAATGGAGCTGATCCAGAAACACCAGCTTGTACAGAACACAAGCAGCTTGTTCTCTCCAAAGCAAAAATAGAGCACACATCAAGCATCTCTGTTGTCTTTAATTAGCTCTTAGCTTCAAGGATCTTCTCTGAAATGAATGCCTTAAGGCTTGATAGCTGCAACCACAGTACAACTGGAACTGGTTCCCCGTGCACTGCAACATTTACATTCCTTCGGGACAACGCAGCTGGATATACTGTTTTTACATCCCTGTGCGCAGAAATCAAGCTTGCACAGCTTATCTGTGAAATGACTAACCAAAGGTGATAAGAAAACGAGTCCAAAACCCAGCCATCACAGAACTGGCTTCTTTTGAAAATCACAAATAAAACCACGTAAATTTTACAATGTTGAGAAGCAAAATCTGCTACTGATTGGTCTGTACAAAAGAAACTATTCCTTAACATCCTGAAATACCTTGATAATCATCAAAGCACAGTCATACTAGAGGGGGGAATGATTATAATCCCACAAGTTACCAAATGCTACTGTCCAGCAGTCTCTCTTGCTCTCCCCCTGCACAGGTTCCATGTTGGCCACAGGAGTATCTTTCTGTCTTGGGTCCCACACCTTCACAGTTCCTGTGAAAGAAGGACAAGGGATTTTGTATAACGGAGACACTGTCAGGCAACGTTCATCTTACCAGGGAAGGCCTTTGCTTTTCAGCCTGATCATTCAAAACACAGGAGCACCCCTTTCAATCCCAGAAAACCAGACTGCGTTCAGCAGACAGAAAAAAAAATAAACCAGAAATAAAGCGAAAGTACTTGTTAATGATGTTTTCTCTAGCTGATATTTTGCATTTATTCTGCTTTGGATTCCTTCTGTCGCACGTTCAGTGACAACAGTATCTTTTGCTCATCTACAGCTTCTAAAAGAATTAGAGCAAATTTGTCCCAAGCGAGACGCAAAAGACAGCGCAGGAAGAACTAGTTGCAACGGATTTGTAACTAGTTCAGCTGGCAGACTGCACCCTGCCATCAAAGCGTGCAGCCTGCTTTCTCAGAGCCACTGCAAAGACTTTCAGAGGTCACTAACTCACCATCTCGACTGCCAGTCACAATTTCTGGTGCACCTTCCCCAATTCCTAAGCCACCTACACCATCTATACTGTTTATGATTTCCTTATGACCTTTCACAGAATACACTGGTATTTCAGGAGCTTCTAAATTCCTAGGCGAGAGAAAAAAGAACAGATAATATGGCATTTTCCTTGGCACTCAGGATTCGTATAAAAATGAGAGGAAACTTGAGCACAAATTATATAAACCCAGATTAACAGTGGGAACAAAATACAGGTATCACCATTCAGAACCACGAGTCTTTGATTCTTTCTTGGCTACTGCTTTAGGCTGGCCTCAAAGTTTCTGCTCCGTTCTGGACTTCCCTGTTTGTAAAGGCAGTTGTGGGATTCACCACGGCAACCCTCGAGAACCAGATCTTAACCTTGGCCTCAAAACGAATCACACTACAGATCAGAACGCTCCGATCTGATGTACTTTCAGTAACTATATACGGCGAACTTTTCCATCTGTCCCCAGCTAGCTCTGACTACTGCTTGAAGTTTTGTATCCTCGTTCAACTAGGGGCTAATCCCTGTCATTCTTGGTAGCCCAACAAAATAGAACTAATAGTTCCTTGGCACGGATAATAACAATAATGTTTTTACAATCTTTTGATTCTATAACCTTATTTGATAATAAATTTACCTACGCAAATTAATTACATGAATTGTTTAGGGACCTGAAAAAAAACCCAAACCCAAACATTTGAAACTTCCAGATTAAAAATACGTATTTAATCTAGGCATCAAACGTAGGTTGAACACCACCTCTTATTTGTAACACGGTTACACATTTATGTAACGGTTGGACTTGATGATCTAAAAGGCTTTTCCCAACCCAAACGGCCCTGATGCTATCTGTACCCGTGCATGTGTTCAAGAGACTCGTTTCCAAGGAGGACCTAGAAAAACTTTTGTAGCGGAGCCCAGACGATGCGAGTGAAACAGCGCCGAATTAAACCGCCGGGCAGAGTTCACGCCGCTTTTACAGAACGGACGCGCCCCCGCGGAGCAGCCAGCAAAGCTTCCGACGGGGTCCCAAGCACCGGCAGAGCTTGGTACCAGAGCCGTGGGGGCACCTCAGCCGGGCAGACGCGTACAACACCGGAGGAAAAAGCTTCGAAAGGACATCCGTGCTTACCAGATGTTAAGGTTTCCACCAAAATCTCCTGTAGCCAAGTATCTTTGCTGCAGAGACGTAGCACCAAAAGTTCCACATTTTATAGGTTTAGCCTTCTCGATCTTTTAAAAGAAGACACATCCTGCGTCAGCGCGCGGAGAAAAGCGGCGCGGCCGCTTCTTCAGAGGGCACTCGGTGTGGCGCCCAGCCAAAGGCAGCGCGCGCCTCGTGTTTGCTTATTCCTGCACACAAACGCTGGGGCTTCAAGGGTCTCACACCTCGCACCCAGCTTGCCAAGGGCGCTGGGAGGCCGCGGCGCCCACGCAGGGACAAGCGCCACGCAGGGGCCGGGCAGCGGCAGCCCCGGCTCTGCCCGCAGCCCGGCCCGAGCGCGGCTCCTCCGCAGCAGCGGAGAACCCTTACCCGCCCGCGGCCGGGGGCCTCTGTGCGCCTCAGGCGCTGCTACCGCCGAGAACCCGCAAACCCTCACCGGCCCGCGGG
>VWZZ01004029.1:613653-659936 GCA_013399095.1 Psophia crepitans
CAGCCCTCCGGCCGCGGGAGCGGTGCCGCTTCGCGGCTCTCCCCTTGCCTCACCCCCTTCTCCTCCCCTCTAGGTCGGCAGAGGCGAAATGCGGAAGGTCCCGGTGCCGGCCAACAGGTACACCCCGCTGAAGGAGAACTGGATGAAGATATTCACGCCAATCGTGGAGCACTTGCAACTTCAGATCAGGTTTAACTTGAAAACAAGAAACGTTGAAATCAAGGTAAAGATTTCCCAGCCAGTGCCCCAAACGCGGTGCCTCTGCTCGTAAGGGCGCCCATGCCGCCTACGCGAGACCGGGGAAGGGCCCCAAAGCCCGGGCGGTGCCTGGGGAAATGGAGCCGGCCTGGTTTCACCTGACCAGGCAGCCCTCACCGGGCACCGAAAGATCCGTCAGTTACTGCTTAGAACCAAGCAGTTAATGCCGGTGAAACTGGAAAGAGTTCATCCCTTCTGGAAGGGGCCGGCGTAAGCTGGGAGGAGGGTCCGGTTATTATAGGAGATAATTACGTATTTGAGAACTAATGAAGAGCCCTAGCCTGTGTGGGATGTGTGGTTCTGGAAATCAGTGCTTCCCAGGTATTTAAAACTAGGAAACGCTTAGTGACAACTCGGAGGTAACGGTGTTTTCAGGGGCACCGAATCTTGTGCTGCCTGTGGCAGAAGGGCCTGGGCTTTAATTGCTTGTGATTTTTCTATAACGGATCACACTGAAATAGCGTAGGGTACGGATAACAGCCCGTAATTCTAAGTCTTGCAGATGCTCATTCTTCATCCTTACCCCTTCTCAGGAATGCTCAGACGAGCTGGTTTTAAGCGTACATCCAGAGCTCATGCGGTGCCTTTGACGTACGCGCTCCTGTATTAGCAGTGTGACGTCATGCATCTTTTGATGTGAAAACACAGGCACCAGCAGTGATTTCGCTTCCTAACCTTGAAATCTGCCCACAAGCTTGGTGGTGGCGACTGGAGGAAAGGTGACAGAACTGTCCCTTACGCTCCTAGAAATGACTTGAAGGAAAAGGTGGGGCAGAGCAGGAACTCTTGCAGTTCCACGGAACGACTGTGCAGGTGAAAAACCTGGGACTTTCACACTGCTTTTTGACACGGGACGATGTCTGGCGGAAAACAGGGTAGTTTCGGACTCAAGCAAGGTGGTTGAACTCTACCCGTATCTATCACAAGCGTAAAACAATTGAAAACTTTGAAATGAGTTTCTGGCATTTCTTTGACACGACGTGGAAGCTGTAAATGACATTTCGGAATAGGTTTGATGTATTCCAGACATCAATATAATCATCATCCTTAATTATTGTTTCCTGCTTTGCTTTTCATACAGCTTCAAAGACCGCTCTTTCCTGAGCTGTCCCTGTTAGGCTCTGTAACGGCAGATGTGCACAGACTTTGCCGCTGGCAGCAGGGGGGTGCATTGGCCCAGCTTTAGAGCGTGAGCTGGAAGAACGGCCCCAACAGCAAAGTCTGTGGCCTCTCCTGGCAGGGGGAAAAAGCCCCAAAGTATAAAACCACTCTGCTGTTCTGTATTGTGGATTAGTTTGGGTTTTGTTTGTGGTAGGCTTGTTTTTTCCGTAAAAAAAAAAGGTTGTTCTTGGTCTCTGGTGGTGGGGATTTTGAGCAGTTTCTCTTTTCCTTCCCCAAACCCAGGCTGGGGTAGCAGGTGCATTCTTGTGGTTGAGGGTCCACACCGTAAGAGAGCACGAAGTGTGGCAGTTGGGTCTCTCAGTAATACACAATGTGGGAGCGTGACCTCACGTGGCTTTTTTTTTTTCTAGGGCTGGTCTCATCTCTCAGATTTTTCAAGCCCTGACCCTACTTGTGTGGTCTTAATTTGCAAACATAACTTCTTGTCTTGCAGACTTGCCAAGAGACAAAGGACCTGAGTGCTCTAACGAAAGCAGCTGATTTTGTGAAAGCATTTATACTTGGGTTTCAAGTAGAGGTGAGTCTCCCAACAGCTCCGTTGTCAGATTGCTCAGATTTTATTTGCATGAAGTCCTTGGTCTCCCTGCAGATTACATGAAGAAAAAATAAAAAGTCCTTAGGTGGTTTTCTAGAAATAAATATGTTTGAAGTTGTGACTGGAGTGGAAGTCCAGGTTCTTAAGCTAATGCAGGATAAAAAAAATGTCATTTTCGAACAGCACATCATTATGAAACGCAGGACGTGTTTAGCTGTGTGAGAGAGGCAAGCACGCAGCGATAACCTGGCTGTGAGGAGCTCTGCGCACGCAGAGGCAGTTTGTTTTGCTCTAGTCCCAGTCAGTAACCATCCGTCTGTTAAACTGAAACTGTACTTGGAGACAACAAAACCACTTTGCAGAATCGTACAGGCCGCGCGTTGCCGCAGCTTTGTTCTGACTGCACTGGTGGAGGTGGGTCCGCAGTGAACGTGTGGGCAGCTGATCGCATGTAGGGTTCTCTACATGGAAATAAAGGCTCGTATTGCTGTTGGAGAAACAGCTGATCTAATTTAGCTGACTCTGTTTGGTAGAAGTGGGGAAATACTACTGACAGCATCTGTTTATAGGTGTAAAAATACCCCAGAAGCTGTTCTGGTACTGTAACGCTCATACGGGTGCAAATCTCTTCATGTTTCAGGATGCTCTTGCTCTCATCAGATTAGATGATCTCTTTCTGGAATCATTCGAAGTTACAGACGGTAAGGGCTTTCTGCTGCAGCGCTGGAGGAGTCCTGTGTACCATCTGCACATACACTGCCTGGTTTGGTTTATCCCCCCCTCCGGCTCCGCTTGTCACTGATCCCCAGGATCAGGAAAACCTTCCTGGCCACACATGGCGCTGTTGGCTTGAAAGGGTCGTTTTTGTAAGACGTCCCAACAAACTCCCCCCAAACCTTCATCCTTAAAAGTGCGTCCCTTTGTCAGGTTCATTGGGTTTTTCTGGTCACAGCATAAACGTTGTTCTAAACTACCAGGTGACGCCGAGTGTTTTGGGGAATACATCCACAGATTTCTGAACTGGAACGGGCTTTGTGCCCCCCAGTATCCCAACAGCGAGGCGGGAAGGAGGGAGCAGACACCTTTACTTTAGTGGGACTCCTTGGAGCAGGCTCCGAGGGAACAGCATCTAAGCTCGATCTGTTCCATTCCCACTGGTGGTGTGAGGAAAGCGCGAGCCAGAACGCGCCATCTTCGCTGCTCGGTAACGCAGAGAAAGCCGCCTGCCGCAGTTCTGCGTGAGAATTGCTCTCTGACGCCCACGGTCATGTACACTGGGTGCGCTTCTCACTTCTAGTCATATAGCTGAACGTACATACCTATGTACTTCACCTGCGATAAAGTTGCTTTCATATTAATTAATTTTGTGTTACTTGAAACAAGTTGTTTCTGGTCACTTGAACAGGGAAGCATTAGAGACACTGCCTGCCCCCCCCCCCGTTTTACCAAGTACCTCATTCTCGTTTTAGTCAAACCTTTGAAAGGAGATCACCTGTCAAGAGCAATCGGGAGAATAGCAGGGAAAGGCGGAAAAACAAAATTCACTATAGAAAACGTGACCAGGACACGAATAGTTCTTGCTGATGCGTAAGTACTGCCCGACTTCCTTCCAGGCGCTCCCGAAATTAACCTGTATCCTTTTCCCAGCAACAAAGATAACTTTGTTTAAAAACTGGTAGAGCAGCAGTATGATAAATGATTTAATTGTAATTTTTAATGAACACTGTTATTTATTTGGCCTCAAGAACAACAACAGTATCGCCAGCACACTGAGAACGGAGTGAATTCCTCCTCAGGAACAATCAAAGTTGAACCCACCAACTTTGCAACAACATTTTCCTCCCGAAGCTGCTGCACTTAAATCTGCAAACTGTCTGTTCGTATACAGGATGCCGAAGGGCGCAGGCTCAATGTTGCAGGTTTTCTGAGTGTTTGGGGGTTTTTAATTACAGCTGCGGAAAAGGAACTAGCATGCTCAGCTGAAATGCCGTGTTTCTCTCTCACCTCTGCCTTCGATGCTCTGTTAACTACGTGATCACCAAGGGGGGGTTTCCCCATTAACTAATGCAACTTTGCCTGCCTTTTTACAGGAAAATTCATATTTTGGGATCTTTTCAGAACATTAAAATGGCACGAACAGCAATTTGCAATTTGATTTTAGGTAAGTCCTGTTACCTAATCTTCTCCGTTACGTACAAATAGATCTTGCGGTCTGAGAAGCCGCTTTCTGTGGGTCTTACCTTCTGCCCTGGCGCGTCACACCTGCATTCGGAGCAGGTGGCTTGCTGGGAGTTGTCTTGTTGCCCTTAAGAGAAGGGTTTGGGGAAAGAGCAGGGAGCCCAGGGCTCAGTTTCTGGCTCCAACACCCTCCCCATGGCACAGGGGACTTGCTGGTTGGTGACGTAGCTGCAGCATTCCCTGAGGGGCTCTTCTGTCCAGAAAGCCGACAGTGGAAGCTTCACTTGCAGCAATAGACAAAGTGGCCAGCCTTGACCGTGGGCTGCTTTTCCCGCAGACGTGAGCGCTCAGCACCTGGTTGTGACACACGTTATCTTGTTTGGTGCCTGAATTTGTGCTTGCTTCCACAGGAAGTCCTCCATCAAAAGTTTACGGCAATATTCGGGCAGTGGCCAGCAGAGCAGCCGAACGGTTCTGAGCTGCAGCATGGTTGAACCGCTAAGGGAGTCATGGTTTCTGGAGCTACACAAGCACTCAGTTCCTGCTGCATTTGCAAGCCCAGAAGAGAACCAGGACTGTTTGTGCAGATTTTAAATGAGACAGCATGCCTGATTTGAAAAGACTTTATTTCTGTATAGCCATTAAAAGTTTTGTAAATTGGTTGTGTGTGTCAGAAGTGCAGGCAGCTGATTTTGCTTAAACTTCCCCTCAATCAAAAACATGCTTTGTGGCTGATTTTCTGAACACCACAGTATTAAAGAGGCTGCTGTGAGGACGTGGGAAAGCCTTTGAGGATGAGCTGTAGGAACCAGCAGCTAAGTTGTTCATAACGGCACGCCATTGAGCAGCATCTTTCCGGGGAAAGGGTCTGCTGGAATGCAAAGCTTGAGGACAGGCTGCCCAAGGACAGGCTGCTGGGGGACAACCTGTCACACAAACGGTAACAAAAGGGAAACTGTATTTGAACTTCATCCTGCAGTGCGCACCGACGTGGATTGTGTTTATTTTTGTTCTCCCCCCAACACTCTGTAAGGGCAGCCTGGTGAAGCCAAGAGCCTCCAGGTGACCTGCTGGGCGCTGTACTAGAGCAGGCAACTCCCCACTGCTCCGTCTCCTCCCTAAAACACTGTGCACCCAGCGGAGTAGGGCAAGAGAGGGCAGAGCCCAGCCACAGCCCTGCTTAGAGTTAAACATGGGCCCGTTTCTCCTGCAAAATAGTTTAGTTTTGAACAAAAATAAAAGCTGAGATTGTCAATGCAGAGGCCCTTTATAGTGTGGGGTGATTATTAGAGCCAAATTAATGCAAACCTTTGGTTGCCCGAGATCCAAGCCTTGCTGAGTTACCAGAACACGCAGCTCTCAGCAGCCTGAGCTCTGCAGGGGCCAGCGTGCCCAGTCTGTGCAGCTCAGGGTAAAGCCCTGTACCTCTGTTCGCTGGCTGCTTCCGTCACCTCCCTTCACTGCGGAGAAGGGCACACGAAAGCAGGCGGAATGTCATCCTCAGGCAGGTGCCTGTTGATACCTACCAAAAGCTCCAGCAAGGGAGCAGGCAGCACAACTGCAACGCAAAGAGCAACAGCTTCTGCAAAGGGCCACACCTGCTCCAGGGAGGATTGTTTTCATGGGCAGAGGTCTTGGACCTTCCCTTGAGACACCAGCTGCCTTTTGTTTCCCACCTACGTTAAGGCTGAGGGGGGGGGTGCGTGTATTTTAAACCACCTTCCACTTTCCACAGTCATTCTGAACAAACCAGCATTTAAACAAGGTATTGCATGCAGTTTGGACACACAAAGAGACCCAGATGTGCCTTTACGAATGAAATCCAGAAGTGCTCCTGAATCACTGAAACGAAGCCTGGACATCTGCAGGGACCGTCTGCCCCCGGGCGGTTCTTTAATAAACCTTTACAGTCAAAGAGGGGCAAACCCCACGAGCAGCAGCTTTCCCTCAGCGCAGGGCGCAGAGCTGGCCGAAGCTGAGCGGGAAAGGTCTAGTGAAACACCGAAGCACCCCAGCCAAGGTTGAAATATTTTATTTTGTATTCATATAGTATGAAGGTTCTTATAGTTCCCACAACATATGATGTAGCATGCAGAGGAAAAACTAAACATTCAACATAAATCATTTTTCCCCACACAAACTAAAAAAAAAAAAACTAAAAAAAAACCAACCAAAACCAAACCTCACCCCTCCCCTTCCAGTCCCCCTAAGGAAATAACATTAGCACTAATGTCTATAATGCCAGCCAAGATATGCACAAGCAAGTAAGAGAAATCGAAAGCGTCTGCTAAAATGTTTGTAACAAATACTTATGTACAAAAAATTCACAAAAGACTCGTTCCCCCTTGAAGCAGAGCACATGGCAGTTGACACTGGAACAGGTACCACCACTGGCTGGGATTATTAAAGCCACGTACTGATCCAGAGGAAGAAAAAAGTTACATGTAGTGGAGATTTTTGTTTTGAACATGAACATTTACCAAAGTTTGGCAACATTATCTTTTAAATTATGCAAATTATGTAAACAAGAGGAACATTTCAAATCGATCTACATGCAAAACTTCATGTCATGCAAGGACACCAAGCACCTGGATTTCTCTCTCACAGACAGAGCCCATGATGTGCAGCACTCAGTTGAAGGAACAGCTATGGCAGACAGGTGCTCGATTGAAGTAGGTTCAGACAACCTGCACTTTCCGCTGCTGATTATAAAACAATTTTCTTTTTAATAGAAAAAACTACTATACAGGAAAGATGTACTGTCCTAAAAAAATCTAGCAAATGTTTTTCTTCCAGCCAATAGTACCATTGCAGAAAAGGGAAGGGATGATATAAAGTTGTAAAACATGGCTCGCTACTTTTATATCACACAAAATATCGAGTTACCATCCGTTACAAATCATGATATGGACAAATCTAGAAAAGAAAAAAATCCTCCAGGCAAAGGACTGGAGAACCTCAAGAGGTATAAATTTAGACAGTGTGAAGTTTTCCTCCTCTATGGCATAGGTTAACAAGATTTTCCCCCGTACGAATCCTATATACATATATATATATAAAATATTACCAGTTATTTATGCTACCTGTAGTATTCTTTAAATGCAGAGGGGAAACTATCGTGGTTGGAAGAGAATTTCAATGGCAAGAACGCTCGATAACCTAAGTGCTGTATAAAGGAAGCGGACGCGACTCCTGCGCAGTTACGTCCACCCTAATTTGGTTGAGCTAAGCACGAGAGAAAACCACGAATGCACCTAACGCCTGGAGCGGCTCTAGCTAAAGGAATCCAGGCAGCAGATTTGCCTTCACTTCGGGACAGCCGGAACTGCTCCCAGTTCCTAGGCGAGCAAGTCTGGCGGCCATCGGAGCAGTCTGCGTTGCCGTCCGCACACGAGGGCTAGTTCTTGGCAGTAGCACTAAACTATATTCTCATCTTAAGTAGAACTGTACTACGTTACCTAGCAAAGAGACACAGTCCCTGGTAATATATTAACAGGTATAAATAAACTTAGTCTCCTGTGTTACAAAAAAAATGCAGTTAAGGTGAATTAATAAGAAGCAATGCTTTGTCAGCCAGTCAATATATAGAAACATCTGAACAGTCACAGGAAAAGGAAGAGAGTTGACCTAACACCCAGTTAAAATTTTACATTCTTCTACTATATATATAAAACTGTGTGAAATAAAAGTAAGGATGTATATCCATATATTGATCTGTTAATATTCTGCTTGGCACTTTGTACTCTAGTTTTGTTTCTGAATCAAGTATATTAAATTAAAGCCCACCTAGCTACTACATATAGAAAGCTACATATATATCTATATATAAATACACACACACATATATATATATAGATAGATATTTCCTTGTTATAAAAGATGAAGAAAAATAAATTAAAAAGCCAACCCCTTCCCTTTCTCCACCACACTGATATGCTCTTTCCATCTTTGCTGTCCTTCAGACTTTAAAGTGCTACACTGAGTTATTGAGAGAATCAAAGTTCAATAACACTTAGTTGGCTTCATGAGGCTCATGTTGGAAAATGTGGCTTCACAGAGAAAAATACTTCCATTTAAATACACAGAGAGCATTGCTGGACGTCTGGAGCAGATCTTCAGAGATGGAGAAGAAAGCAAAAGTGTTGGGTGGTGCCCTACAGAGTCACACGTCTACGACCATCTTTTTGTGGATATCTAGGCCTCCTACGACCTGGGAGAAAAGCAAGCGTTCGTCAGCAGATGGGAATTGGAAGTTACCGAGATCCAAAGAACACGCTTCACTCGGAAGTCAGTCACCACTGCAGCACCTCCCCGGCCTCGCCAAACTAACTTGCATTTCACACGTGCTGTGTGATATGCAAATTAATTCTGTATTGTCCAAGGTCACTATATTAGTACAATCTACACACTCAAGGGCCCAAAAAAAGTGTAAATGGCACCATCAGGGCTTTCCTCCCCCATCTCACCTTCTGACCTTGTATTATGTTTCGCCATATTCAATGAAACGCTGACTTTACTTCTAAATCACCCTGTAAAATCGTGCGCCTCTCCGTGAGAAGCCTTAGGAAAGGCGGCAGGATTTCTGACAAAAATGTGTGCACCCAAAAAAAGAACTACCAGCGTTCAGAGGTGTACGATCCCTGCACAGAGGGGAAAAGGAATGTCGGAGGAACTCTACCACGCAGAAACAAAATTCAAAGGCCAAACGGTATGGGCAAATGCCACGAACAAAAAGTACTTTTGTAGATAGACGGCAGAAAATTCAGAGAGGGCAGAACGCAAGAAGAGGGGGTAAGAGATTGTAGGAATGAAAAGTGTCTCATCAGGAGGTCAAGAAAAACCATAGAAAAAGAAAGGTAGAGGAAAATCCAACAGTCGTACAAGACAGGAAGCCTGGGCAGGAGCCCACAGAGAAGAAACAAGAAAGGGAGACATCACATTCGAGGGGCAGCTGGAGACACAGCCCCGTGCAGGAAACGAACAGGCCTTCTGCTAAGGGAGGTGTTTGCAGGCTGCGACTCAGTGGCAGCTCTTTGCAGATGACCACGCATTTTCATGGGATGCCAAGAAAATAACTAAACTCTACCAAAAAAAAGCAGACAACAGAACTTTTGCACTTTGGGGGAGGGCAGATTTTTTTTTCCCCCCTTTTTTAGAACTCGCATTGATCACGAGTATGAACAAGTTATGTTTGAACTGAAGCTGCAAGTTCAAATAGGAAACAAAAGCAATGCTTGAGTGCCTGTCCACTCAAACTGCTGCCCAGGTCTACGTTCATTAGCACACATTTCAAATTAACCTGTCAGCACTCACTGTGATTTTCAAATGTTTGCATTTGAATGTGTCTTTTTTTTAAGAGACAATTTAAAACTTGCTGTCAACTAATTAATGTAGGCCATGGGTGAAACCCAGCCATTTCAAGTCTCAAACACTACGTTCAAGCGTTCTGCTCAGTAAACCCCCAAGTTTTTAAAACGCGCCTTTCAACTGTTCGTCCTTTCTCAAGGGCAGCACTTGAGGGGTTACTCTCCCTGCAAGAGACACAAATCCCCCCACCCCAAAATCCCTCCCGTCGGCAGATGGCGATAATCTCCCCAGGCTCTCTCCACACCCTGCAAAGATAAACCTTTCCAAAGGGTGCTCTGGAGCAGGCACCTGCGTTAGAGAGGGGGAGACTACCCTGAAGGTAACCGCTGGGGGACACATCGCTCCCCTCCACACACCACCCCTGACAGTGACACTTTTTAAGAGAGGGATCTGCTACGCTGTACTCTGGTTTTACAGCTTTCAGGTGGCTTTAAACATTCCCCCCACGCTACGTGCCTGCCCACCACACCTCGATTTTTTTCCCCTCTCAGTATAGTTTATTAAACAGCTAAAGACATTTAAAACCACTGAAAGGGCTGTTGCTTTTTTCATCAAATGTAACTGTTGAAAACAAGGAAAAGCAGCCTCCTACGACAAGCCAGCCACTCACAGCTCATCTCTAAAGCTGCTAATTTCTACCAGCAGAGAGACTGGAATCCAATATGCGTCTTCATGTCAGGCTAGCAGTTCTGTCTGTACACAAAAATAATCAGGACTGATCTCGGGTTTACTATGTTGTAAAATGACATGGGAATTACTTTGTAAAACCTGCCGTGCTCTGAACCAGGCAACCTTCAGGGGCGCTGGATTCAGCCGGCATCGTGAAGGAACCGATTCATGACTCGCCCAGGCTATAAAACCCACTGCTCTACTGGAAGATGACAAAAATGCCATCTGTAATGAAGTGTGTCAAAGAGGAACTGTTGCCAGATCAGAAGACACACTCTGCTTTTATCACCTCACCCTTGATACCACCTGCCATTTTCCCTCTCTTTTTTAAAACTCCGAACTATCAAAGTTTTCCTTAGAGGTTACTTACAGCGCAGAATTCTTCAAAGGATATTCTTCCATCGCCATCCTTATCTGCATTAATTATGGTTTTATCTACAATTTGCTGTAACTGAGTGTCTTTGAGATTGTTCCCAACCATCATCTTCAGCACCTGGAAGAGCTCTCCGTTGGAGATGTAACCATCTTTGTCCATATCGTAAATGCGAAAAGCAACTGCAGGAGTAAAATATATATATGTGTGACTTGCAGTAACAAACCTGGTCGGAAAAGGGCAACACATATTCACACGCTCTGCATTAACAGTAAACGATGAGGCAATCCTGCACAAACTGAGAGAAACATTGCATTTTAAGCAAGGTTTCTGACAGCCTTTCCGTTTCATTCTGAAAAACACAAAACATCAGAAGCAACACAACGGATGGTGCTATGATTGAATTTAAAAGAAAAAACACCCCACACTTCAGAAACATCAGTTAAGATTGTTTCAGCACCAGCAGCAATATAAACCCCGAACTGGAAAACCTTCACCACCACAAGCAAAGCACCAAGGAGCAGCTCTTCTGTACGCAGAAGAAATTACAGCCTTCCAGGGAACAGGAGAATCAAAATCCCCCCTGGTTACTTTGCAGCAAACAATCTGGCATTAACACTGAATTTATTTTTAAACATTTCAGCATAGCAGATTTTCTTTCCTAAACCTGTATTATGCCTTAGTTACCGGGAGTTACATCCCTGACTGAACCAATCCCTTCCCACTCCAAAAGTCATGCTGTGTTGCTGAGATGCAGCTCTCAAACAAGAATTTAGTGCTGTTCTACTGTAGTAGCAAAGAATGTAATATTCTTCTTACGCTCCTGTAAAGCAAAGCACGTTGCTGGACAGTTTTGTGAACTAAGTATCCTTAAATTCCTTTTTTCTTTCCTTTTAAATGGGAAGCAACTGAAGACATTCAGCAGGCAACCTCCTCAGACATTCCCCGCAGAAAAGAGTGCTGGCAAATAATTCTCACACATGACAATGCCTGCAAAACGTTTGCAATCTTCCTTCGTGATTTCCCGCTTTTAAAAAGAACCTGGATTTTATTATTTCTCAGTGTTAACTAACAAAAGTATACTTCTGAGGATCCAAACATTATTGTTAAGGAAGATCAAAATACTTACACCTCAACTTCTGCTCCTTGTCTCCTTTGACACTGAACTGGGAGACCCCTTCAATAAATTCTAACAAATACAAGAAAAACATTTACAAAAAAGTTTATTAACAAACTGAGGAAATCAACATTCAGAAATTCTTTGAAATTGTAAAAAGACTCTAAACTCCTTAAAAATATTCTCTACCTTGTGACACCTCAGTGTCCACATACACGGATACTTTACTGTTCTGTAGTGGGAAGTACTTCAAACGCAACACTGCGCAGACTTGTTCGTACCAGTATTTAAGGAATTCTGAACCGGACTTTTGCCAGAATCTGATCTAAAACTCCACTGAGATTTCTACTAAACCTGCTCCAGTGGGGATTCTCTTTGTAGAGCTCCTCTCAGGACTGGTTTCTCAGCTTACTGCATAAGTACATGAAACTGAAAACTGCTCTAGAAAAAAACCTAAGAAATATTTTTATGTAAGAAACAGGGTAAAAAGAAACATTTTACACCATTTAACAATGAAGTCATTATCCCAGAGGCAAACTCTTGAGTTCCCAAAAAAACCCCAAAGATCCTGAGATGCGATGTGTCTGGACGAGATCCCACCACTACACTTCCTAAAACTTTGGGTGGTAAAAAGGGTCACAGTGCAAAACTGCAAGCTAAACCTGTGGTATAGGAAAAATAGGGAGGTACAGCAATATAGCGTGTGATTGAAGGGCCTACTACAGTTTCAACGAGTTTTGTGAAATTAAGTCAACTCCTCCTATCTTATTTATCAACAAAAGGCTTGACTGGTAACTTGAGTTTTTACTATTCTGCTGGTGAAAGATTCATCTGTATTTTAGGTCTTTCAACAAAAGAATGCAAGTTTCCACACACCATTAATTCTCCTTTTCACGGAATGGTTTGGGTTGGAAGTGACCTCAAAGCCCATCTAGTTCCAACCCCCCTGCCATGGGCCCGGACACCCACCACTAGACCAGGGTGCCCAAAGCCCCATCCAACCTGGCCTTGAACACTGCCAGGGATCCAGGGGCAGCCACAGCTTCTCTGGGCACCCTGTGCCAGGGCCTCACCACTCTCATGATAAAAAAATTTGTTATATCCAATCCAAATCTCCCCTCTTGTAGTTTAATTTTTTTCCTTTGAGCTTCCTTCTGAGACAGAAATAAAGTTATTATATGAATCAAACTTGACCAAACAAGAGAATTCATTGCCACTTATTGCAACGGCATCATTTTACCATGGAAAATTGATTTTGACAACTTCCTCTTTCCATCCAAGAGGAACAGCTCCTGATAATTGTATTAATCATAGCTCAATGTCACATACAATATAGCATCATCTTTCATCACTGCCCATTTTTCACAAGGGGATTTTGAACAATTAACACTTTGGAAACTGACACCAAGAAAAAAAAGTCTGAAAACCCCAATATTCCAGTTACACTGTAGTTCTCCCGATAGAAATTTAAGAGGCTTTGTAAAGGTTAGTGGCTTTTGAACAGTAACATTTTATTTACAAGGTCAGACACACCATTTACAGTGTCTACCCCACCTTTTTCAGTCTCCTCTGCCTAAAAAAATACTTCAGATAGCACCACAGTTGGGATTCTGAATTAGCGTACTTCAACAGCGTGTCCAGAGAAGGGCAACGAAACTGGTGAAGGGTCTGGAGCACAGGTCTTATGAGGAGCGGCTGAAGGAACTGGGCTTGTTTAGTCTGGAGAAGAGGAGGCTCAGGGCAGACCTTATTGCCCTCTGCAACTACCTGAAAGGGAGTNTTGTGGTGAGCTGGGGGTCTGCCTCTTCTCGCAGATAACTAGTGACAGGACAAGGGGGAACGGCTGCAAGTTGCGCCAGGGGAGGTTCAGGTTGGAGATGAGGAGAAATTTCTTCTCGGAAAGGGTGGTCGGGAATTGGAACAGGTTGCCCAGGGAGGTGGTGGAGTCACCATCCCTGAGGGTGTTTAAGGAAAGGTTAGATATGGTACTTAGGGACGTGGTTTAGTGGGTAATAGGTGGTGGGGGGATGGTTGGACTAGATGATCCTTGAGGTCACTTCCAACCTTAATGATTCTATTCTGTTCTATTAAGGAGCAGTCCTAAAGCAGTATGACCTAGAAAGCTGTTACTACACAATCTGCTCGTTTAAGCATTTCATTCAGGAGTGCCTTAATGTGTCAGAGAAACTAGTTTTACTGGTATTCAGTTTCACAAGGAATTAGCACCTTATTTTGATTAACAAGTTTTCTTCACCTCTCCCTTCCCAGCTGAAGTGAAATTTGCATTCTAAAGCTCCAGGAACTCTGATACAAGGCCAGCACCTGGCACAAAGTGCCCTGACTTACCTTTGAAGTCCACTTCTCCATTTCCATCCGTGTCAAATATATCTATTACTCGCTGTACTAATGGGTTCTGTTGCAATTCAGGTAAGGACATGAACTCTTCCACGCTCAAAGACCCAGAGTTGTCCAAATCAAGCTTCTTAAATCTCTTTCCTAGTCGTTTTATCTCATCAGCATCAACTGAAAGGGAAAAAACCCCACACGTATTCTCAGAAAGGTTTCGGTAATCCCTTTGCCAGTTAAACACAACGCACATTTAATCGTTTTTCTACCAGAATTTCTCTTTTATTACAGCTATTAAACACTCTCAGGAAGATGATAAAGATAAATCAAATTCTGAAAACACACGCCTTTTCATTTTATTTTAAATAAACCTTACCTTTTTTCCTCCCTGCACCAGCCATAATACAGTTAGCCTTGTGACTCACGGAACACCACATGCTGACACGACATTTTTAAGGATTGAGGGTGCTTAGCTAGCTCTTAGTCAGACAGCTCTTACACATACCAGGTAAGAGGAAATTAAAGAAGAGATCAAGTTTTCTTTGAGGGAGCTAGTGTTAATTTTACACCAGACTAACATAAGAAGTTAGAGACAGTTATATCGGTAAACATATTAGCAAAACCAGTGCTTCTTCCACACACTAAACATACAGGATCTCCTTGGACGCACGCCAAGTTAAGCATGTTAACACAGTCCCAGTGCTGACCAGTTAACACTCACCTACTCAGAACATCACCCAGACAGGCCTAAGATAATGTTTTTTCTCCATCTCCAACAGGACACAGACACCTCTGTAGCCATGACCTGCACACATCTATTTTTTTTTGTCCCAGATCCAGGTTCTGGAGCAGTACCTCTTAACATTTAGAGAGAGCCTCAATTAAAACATATACCTAGTACCCTACTTTACACCTCTGATTTTGCCAGGACTAAATCTGTGAAAACACAGAAATGACTAAAGAAATCTTGTACTACATTACTGCTGAAAAGCCTGAAAAATTTTCCCCCTAACAAGCTGAAAATTCCCCATTAGCAGCTTGATTTACAAGACAGAAGTTAGTTCACAAATTGCTCGCCATGTTTGGTAAGAAGGAGGAACTGAGATTCTTAGGAAGTCCTAAAAAGCAGCCCACATAAAACACACACATCTTAAAGAACCTGAAGCTTTCAAACTCCCCATACCGATTTCTTTCCTAACAGGAACAGTCTCCTCAACACTTCTCAGCTTCATTTAGTGCCTCTGCTCCAATAGCAAAAGAAATTATTTCTTCACTTCTACAAGGCACATAGGTAACACCTCATTACATCATATATTAATATCTGCTTCGGCTTTTGTAAAAGCGCAGCACAGAACCAAACAGCACTTGATCCTTCCAGTGTGTACGGTCAGCCAACACGCAGAGCCTTATCTTGTAAGTGTTAGCCGATGCAGAGACCTGATCCTCTACCAAAGCAGCTAAACTTCCACTTACATTTCTTTATATCCTTGCCTAAAAGCCAACCGGACACAAATCCAGAAACACGCACAACTGCACGACTTCAAAATGGAAAGGAGAGCGCAGGCCAGAACCAGAAGCCAAAGAATTTTCCATCAAGACTTACTCTGCCTGAATTCTGCTGTTGCTCAGTCTTGGTAACTGCTGGCAACTACGGAGGTAGAGGGCAAAAGAGGGCCGATATTCCCAGAACAATCTTCCCTTTGCCGTGCCAGCAAGTGACAGATCTGATTCTGCCTCTAGGCCTATCAAAATAAGGCTGAACAGCACTGGCAGAGGCTTAAAGCAGTTTGCTCAGCTTCCAGTCTGCAGTTTGGCATTTCAGTTAATTAGGGCCTCGACTGCAATAAAGCCACATTCCTTTTTCCACCAGTCTACGTGGAAGCCTAGAGCACGATCGAAGGTGTGCCCTCAGCAGTGTGACATTGCACCGCAGGGTCAGGGGCACGTTACTGTCAGCACAGGTACACAGAAACCCCTCCGTACCACGGCAAAGAGCCGCAGCACCAGACGCTAGCACCGTACGCTAAGCTGTATGTAGAATATAATCACGAGACTAAGAGATGACAGTATTAAAAGAGAATGGCAAAGCAGAGCTCTGCTGGCAATTAGCCCAAACTGTTACTTACGAGTTCCACCAGCACAAAACGCTTCTGCTCATCAATACATCAAAGATATTTGCCAACTCTTGCTTTTGTCCACAGAAACTCCTTGGTTTCCATTTTCCTCAAATTCTTGAAACTGTAAAAGGAGTCAGCCAGTCTCTGAAACAGCCCTGCCGCAGGAAGGTTATCGGACCCACCACAGTGCAAAGCCAGGACTTGAGAAGCTGTTAGCATGAGAATCTCATTTTTACTGCAAGCTCTACTCCAGACTTGCAACTCGCATAGAAAGGAGTTAATATCCTAAAAAAGAAGAAATCCTTGCAGCATAAGCATTTGGAAAAGCCCAAAAACATTAAGCGTGGCTTGTCACACTGCATACGTAAACGTGTGTAAATGTAATGCAATTTATGTAAATTGTATATCAATTGTATGCAAATTTATGTAAATGCAATTTACATGCAATGTAAAATGCTTGTATGAGTAGACATAATTTATACCTGTATCACAATAAGCTATATAAGGCCTTGTCCAGCCATGACATCAGTCTCTCTCTACTTTTATTAGCCATGTTTAAAATGACGTCCTGGTCCAGCAGCAACTCTCCTGCTTCCTTACCTGGACTCAGAAATCACACCACCTTTCAAGTAACTGGCCATTATTTTATTACGACAAATCCCTCACAAATCATCTATTTTCAAAATCAGAAGTTTGCAGTTACATCTAGAACTCATGCTGGGTAACCCTGAAATACGTTCTGTGAGGGTTACTATTAGAACTATTTCCTACTGGGGACAATAAAAGGTACATGCATTATTTCTTTCTTAAAAAAAAAACAAACCAAAAAAAACAAAAAAAACCAACTTTGCTTTAAAACAACTAAGCAGCAAATTGAAAGTATATCCTCCTACAAGATCAGTGAAATCTCACTCCAGTATTAATAGAAAGACAAGCACTGACTAAAATCGAAAGATTAAAGCCTCCTAAGTAACCAGAAATACTTCAGTTCTGTAATTTCATCCAATCACAATGAAGAAAAATGAAAGCAGCATGAACATAGCTGGATCTCAAGTCACTTGGGAAGACTCACTTGAGTTAATGAACTGCAAGTTTTCAAACATTTCTAGCTTACACTTAAGAAAGCCCTACGTATCAGAACACAGCAATGACATTTGAACAAATCAGGCTGGAAACATGCAGATGCCTTAGCCAGGACTGAAGACCAGCAGCCATTAGAGAGATCGTCTCCTCAGAACCCCAAAGTAGCACCAGGTAAAGTCTTACATCATGACTCCAGTCCATTTCGTGGTTTGGGAGCTAAGGTCCACAATATTTTTCCTCAAAAGTATATAAGCTAAGACTGGAAGCGAGACCTGGAGATCTGTCAGTGTTCCACTACGAAGTGGAGCCAATTACCACACAGGCAAGTTAGCCAGATGCTGCTATGTAGCTTTGAATTACTACAGCTGGCACAAGCGAGGTGAGATCAACTCTGCCATCACACTGGCCTGCTCCAGTAGAGAGAGAAGGTCTTTCACACAAGATGTGCTAAGAAAGCCAAGGTTCACCAGAAAGGTACTTTATCTCAGGCTAATCCACCTCTATCTTTTAGAAGGACCTACCAGTATGAATTCAAAACAGAACATTTTATTGAGACATTCAGAGACTGATCCCCAGCACACACTGTTAACAAGCGATGCCACGCTGAAAACACATGCTCTGCCATCGTCTGCTGGCCATAAGATCCCTGCTCAGTTAAGCCTTGCATTTCCAATTAGCCAGATACTTAATCTTACAAACCAGCAATGCTTAAGAAAAGATAAAGCAGTATTTTTTGTTGGGGTTTGGTTTTTGGTTTGTTTTTGTGTTTTTTTTTTTTCTACGCTTTTTAAAAGTCAAGGAGGTCAAGATTACAGATGATAAAGACAAGAATCAGATGATGGGAAGAGGAAGAGGTTGGAGGGGCATGCACAAATTTCTCAAGAATATGTTTTGTGTTTTGCTGACAACTGCCTGAATTATTAAATTAGCAAAGAGCCTTCACACTTAGAAAATGTTAATTACTCCTTCTCCACATATACACACATCCAATTGCACAGCGGACACTCAGTTCCAGTTCAACTGCAATATACAGTCCAGGTACAGATGTTTAGCAGAAGTTTGTCATCCCATTTCTCGTAGAAACTTCTCATTCCCAACCTTGAAACATTCAAGCAAAGAGTTTGCCTGCACTGCAACAGTGCTGAAAAAATCAGTATCTCTGCCAAAAGCTGACCAAATACCAATCCTGTCCAACTTTTTGTTTCTGGCAACAGACACAGCATGGATGAGAGTGCTTGGAGAAGGAAATAATGAAAAAAAAATAGTCAAAGTAATTACAGGTATAGGAAAATTTCCTTTAATAGTTCATAAGCACAAAAGCCTGTGTTCGTAATGAATACATATAGATAAAAACATCTGTAGATAAGCGTTTCATAACTAAAGTGAAAATTTCATATCAGAACTTTATTATTCTTGCTTTAAATACATTGTAAGTACCTCACCTACCTTAAAAATACTTTATACAAGCTGAAATTTAAAAAGCTTATACGCTTTTTAAAAAACCTTATTTTGGTAAAATCTTTGTCTCCATAAAATAGCTTAAAAAATAATAAAAATACAAAATAAAGATGAATGCATTACAGTCTAAGCCTTAAATTTGCACAGGTCTGTCTATTCTTACTTCCTCCAATTCACAGTCATCATTTCTTCTGACTCTCTCTGCCTTGGCTGAACTTACCTAAAAAAACAGGTAGGTTTTCTGGGGTTTGGAGTTTTATTTGCTTTGCATTTTTTCAACAAAAACAGTATACGTTTATCTGTATTGGCAGATTTCAATAATACTCTATTCATTTTTGCTTCACATTTCTTCCCCAAATGCACATACACAACAGGCTTCACCTATGACGAATGTGGCCCTCTTTACAACGCTGCTTTTTCCTCAGTATTGAGCAATAGACTTTCTTAAAATTTCACATAGCTATCACTGAAGAACAGAGTACTGAATTAACTTCTCAGAGCCTGAACGAACTACTTCTTCCCTTCTCCTCTGAAGGCTCCTTACAGACAACCCAGTGCCCGCACAGCCACCAGAAGCTACGCTGAAAACGCAAGGCACACGATAGTTCAGAGAGAGTGAAGGCTTCTGAGCTGGAAGGACTGATGGTGGCAGTAGCAGACAAATTTTTACAAGACAAGCTCAGGAGACCAGGATAGAGATGAAAACACTAGGAAATCTGAGGAGGTCCAAGTCCGCAAAACTTGTGTAAACAGGGTGATAACATAACCGAGCAAAACAAGGAGGATCAAGCTTTGTTTACATCATCTGAGGCAGAGTTTGCCTGTGACTCATCGCAGCGGTCTGAGCTTCCTTAAGCTCTGGCCTCAGCAAGCGTTCCTCTAACCTCAAACTCAAGTTAGCCTTTTTTGTGCTTTGCTCACCAGCTGACACGAGGCTCTCTGCTTTTCAGCAGAATCGGAAAGTATCCCAACAGCTTGGCACCGGTGACTGAGCTTACAGACTTAATACCTGTTCGATGTTTTCTTTAAAAGGCTTTGCCAGCAGCCCAGTAGAAACATCAAATTATTCACTCTTTTAAAGCACACAGAGTTATTTATGTCATAATCCATTTTGAATTGCTTTCACCTTGTAACTAACACAACTAGGTGGGATTTTTTTAAGCAGTTCCAGTATCAGAATTTTTTATTAAAGAACTATCAGTATTTTCAAGAGATTCATCTTCTGTCCAAGTAGGAAAAATTCTAGAGCTAACAATATATGGTATCTTGAATTCATTTACATACATCTAAAAATGCAATAAATCTGGTTAGAACACAAGGACGCCATGCTTCTGACGAACCACATGCAAATGCTGGGTGTAACTCCCATTTTCCATACAGCAGCTTTATCTTTCAGCTGGATGCTAATACGTTGATACGTGTTACTGAACGCCCTATTCTCTTCCCTCAACACTGAACAGCACAGGATGATCCATGATGTTTTAAAACAATTGTTTATTTCAAGCTGTTACTTGTGCTCAGATAGTATTGTAAAAAAAATAAAAAAATCATTCAAGTGGCAACTCAAAAAGCTTCATTAAAGGCAAATCTCTGCAGTGCAATGTGTTATATGTTAAAAGAAGTAATTTCAGAAAATCTGTTTTAATGGGGTTTTTTTCCTAGTTATCATGAAGCTGCATGGCTACTTTGCTATTAATATGACAGTCAAAAGTAAAAAAAATGCCTTAAAAAAACAGATCTCTGAAATCCACTATGTTCCATAGTTTTTTAGAGGTTAATTGCTTATGTATTCAGAAGCACTGTACATCCATCACCACAGAGTATACACCACTTACACGGGCACCTGCAAAGCGTACAAACCTCAGAAAAGCTGTACGTCTCTCAGCAAAGAGGTGCTGGGCACTTCTGAAGTTTAAGAATTTAAGTGTTTACCTAAATGTTTAAACCTGTATTTAAAAGACTGGCTTATTAGATACTCTTAGAATACTGGCTTAAAGCTATAACTAACAAAAAACAGACCAGAAATTGTGGTCATGGAGAGCCTAGTTGTCACTTATTTACCAAATACGAGATCATTATAAGCAAGAATATTGCTAAGGTTTTAGGAAAAAAGGGTTTTGTAAATAAAACATGTTCTGAAATTTATTTTAAATGTTTCCAGGTTTAAAAAAAAAAAAGGTTTTTCCCCCCCATTAGAATGGATTGCAGAGATCTCAAAATAAAACAGACCTTCAGCAAAAGCTCTCACCTCTATCTACAGTCTTGTCTGATTCACGAATATAAAGTTTCAGAGTAGCAACCAAGACAGCCATTTCAGTCCTGGGCGATCAGATTTCAAAAAGATGACGCCCTTGAGAACACATTCAACCACTTGTCTTGTATATGCTTACACACAGCTGGCCTAATCCTTTTCATGACTTCAGATGTGTCAATTACAATTTCCTAAGTTAGAAAAGAGATACTAGTCTCCTTCGCCTAAAAACAAAACATACTACAAAATATCGCTTATATTATAAAGCACTATACTATAAACAATTTCCTACTACAAAACACTGTTTACTATAAAACAGTTTTCTTCACAGCTTTTTGCTATGATAAAATACTCTTACAGGTAATTAGACATAGCTTGGCTGACAAAATTTTCACCATGTAAAAACAGCACTACATTCTCAATAATTTCTCAGGCACAGCACAGCTGAGAAACAAACTCATATTGTTTTAAGGAATCCAACAACACTAATTCACTCAGTGAAAAGAACAAATGTGCTAAAATTAAGGGTAAAAAGAATATTCATGACTATTTAATGGTGTGCATCCTCTGCATAATATCCTGAATTTGCTTCCCATAACTGCCAGCTTAAAAAAATTTACCCTTTTAAAACAAGACACGAAAATAGTGACTGCAGTGCCGGGCAGAGGTTATGACCCAAGGCCACCATGCAGACAGCATAAATGCATTATTGCTAATTGACGGTCTCCTAAATGTCTTAAGCATTCAAACCACCCTTATCAGATGGATCTTCAAAAATATTGTCTGGTCTTGCCATGAAAAGCTTTTGCCCTGTCAGTGACAACTACTTGGAAGCAGCAGGAACGTTTAACATCTGGAGAACAAGGTGAACATCTACTCGGCAAACTTCATCGCAGACCTGTCACTGCACATACCTAAGTCCCAAACCAACCCTGCTCTTCCAGGACATTCAGGCATGCAGAATCTTTAAGCACAGCACAGTCATTCCAGTGATGAGGCACAATCAGGCAGTGGAGATCTGTGATGGAACTACTACATCTTCCCTAGTGTATGTGGCTATGTTGCCCAGAGAAGCAGTTGACACTCGCTCTACCATAAGATGGGCCATCAAAGCAGAAAAAGTTTTAACCATGTGAAACCTCAGATTTACACACTGATATCATCAAAATACAGGTTAATCACAGAATTTGAGGCAGAAACTTTCTCTTTGTCTGCAATAAAAGGGAGCAAACAAGCTCAGTAATAAACCTCTAGGCTGGCAGTAGCTACCAACAAATATAGCTTGTCCTAGAATCCAAAGTTAAGGATGGCAACACTGCTTACATCTCTGGCAGAGACATAGCTCCTTTAAAAAAAAACAACACCCCTTCAGAAGCCAATCTGTCCCCAAGAAAAAACTGATCAATGGAGCAGTAATCCAAGATCAATAGATGTGACCCAGAAAAAGACTACTGAACTCCCCATCAAAACCACGCAACCGTATTTAACCAAATACACACTGAGATCGTAACACTGAAACGCAGTGCTGAGAGAAAGATTCGAGTGTTTACAAACCAATGACTTGCATTACAATTCATGTGGACATGTCTATTAAGCAGAGGATTTGCAAATTACTAGCTAAAGCCTCACTTCTCTGAAAAAATTATTTAGAAAGATTCCTCCATGATTATTTTGTATTACTGTTTGACTTAGGAGAGTTGGAGTTCAGGTAGCACTAGCACTGTGAAAGCAGCCTAGAAGATAGGGACTACCTTGAAGAATGTATTATCCTGTTTAAGAACACGATCTGATTAACCCAAGAACAGGAATTTTATCAAGCAGTCCATACATACATACACCAGTTTACATGATTTAATACCGAAGAAAAATATTCAAGAAAAAAAAAACAGTTAAACATACGCTTAGCATAACAGGACAGGGACACTTCACAAGACAACCCTTCCTTTGGTCAGCTTTGGGCACGAAGTACTTTGTTATTTTTACAGGGCAGACTAACTCCATGAGACGGAGCAATGAATTTTACTCTCACGTGGCCAAAAGCGAGTAACAGCAAGTGGCTTCTCACCTAAACTCCTGTGCATGCTTGCGGCCAGGCAAAAATAAGCTCTTTCAGCCTGAACCTCTCTTTCCTCTGAGGGTGCAAAGATGGCTGAGGCAACATGCTTCACTCCCAACACAGTACACACTGCACCACAAGCTGTTCCACCGCTCTGAGGAACAGGCACTGGGACTGACAGAAAAGCCCCTTCAGCTGAACTACCAGTTATAACGCTTCACTGTACAGACATCAAAACTATCGTGTTTGTTTCATATCCCAATGGAAAAATACAAAAATCTTTATAAGTTAATTATATTTTTTAAAGATGGACTGATTTTTGATTTTACAATCTAACAACAAAAAGCTGTATTATTTCCAAAGGTAAAGTTTCACCTTTTAACTTTAGTCTTTTGGATGGAATATAAACTGCAGTTCATATACCAGGTATATATTCTCAGACAGTAAATTCATACATGAAAGTTGTGCATGTCCATCTCCACTGAGATTAACCTCTCTAACAACATAACATAGCAATTAAAAAACTTACAGTGCGAGCACATTTCCAAAGGGTAGCTTGCCTCATTTCCCTGAAACACAAAAAAAGAACAAAGTTGTGATTACTCCCAAGTTAGCTTAGAGGAACTATTTTAAGTTTCAGCACTGCAAAGATCTCGGGCAATACAAGTTACACAATTATTTAAAAAACATATATACACAGAGAGTCACACTTTAAACCCAACAAGGATGGACAGTGTTTTATTTGGATAGGTCTATGTTACCAAAACATACAAATAGACATAAAAAACATTGAGAGGCCTCCTTCCTCTGATGAGAATTCCCAGGAAAATATCAGCAGTCCACATGATGGTAGAAACTTCAATCCCATAATTCTAAACTACAAAAATAAAACTCACTACTTACATATTGTGCAAATGCTTTTGCAAAAACTTGCATATTGTGCAAAAACTTTTCAGTTAAAAGTATTTAATTTCAAGACTTCAGATAATCTGCTTTACCATTTTATACACAGAAACAGACATGTCCTTATAAATTACCATGACAAGCTTTACTCAGCATAAAAAAACTGCAGCATTTTTTCCTCCTCAGCGCCACCTGCTCACTCCCCCCAAAAAGAATTCACACAGGAAGAACAATGCAAAAAACTGGTTACCATGACTAGAAATTTAGACATAACAGCTTTATGTTTAAACATTTTCGTAATGTCCTACATTAGTATGTTCCTGTTTTGTAGCTGAACGGAAAGTTAAACCAAGATTTTAAACCTTCACTGCATGCACTACAACACAGTCATAGCAAGAAAAATTAAACTTTGAGTGTACAGTCACTTTCAACTTACACATACTGAAATTCACAACTGCTGCCACATGGACACCAAAAGATATGAAAATTAAAAGTCAGTACTGTTTCCCAAATGTCTCACTTTGAGCCAAACAAGATCACAATACAAGCATGCTTCGTATTTTTTTCAGAATCAGTAAATGGAGTGACCAGATAACTGAAGAGATAACAGAAAACCCATTTTTTAAAAAAATGTTTGGTAAGGGAGTGTTTTATACAAGAAAACAAAACATATTTAAAATAAATCTAAGACATTCTATTCAGCAGTGATTCTCTTATGGTGTGGAGTGTAAGGGATTTCATAGCTGAGCCCTTGCACAAAAAGACTCCTCAAAATTATACAAAATTGAACAGAAATACAGAGATTACTTGACAGAAGAAAAAAAAAAACACAACTACATTTAGCCTGGAAGCATGCGACTGCATTTCCTAATAAGGACAGAAAGGGGCAGAACAAACGTCTCATGAATCTAAACATGTCTGAGTTAGAGATGTGTTGTTGGGGGGAGTTGTTTGCTTTTTTTTTTTACCTCCGTAACACATACACTTTGCTTGTTCCCCACAATCCACAGCTCTCTTGCTTCTTAAAAAAAGTTAATACAGTTGCCTTTCGAAGTACAGCAGCAAAACACACAGCCTTAACTTCTTCCCAATGTCTATTTATACTGAGAAAAAGTAACAGACCAGAAACGTAGACAAGGACCATCAGGTCCCTAAAACCTCAAAAGCACCACTGAGAAATTCTACAAGAGAAAGTTATTCCACTGTGGCAGGGAAGCCAGGAGAACAGCGCCACGGAGAAAATCTTGGACGGGACCCAATTACAGTCTTCGCAAAAAACAATGAAGACCAAAACAGGTAGTAAAAGCCTGGTGTACATGTATGAATATAAAAGGGTAAGGGATTTAAAATGTGGAAAAGCAGAATTTTGGAATGAGAAGAAACAGGAACCAGGGGATCCAGCTAGGCTGCTCAAGACACGAAGTCATGAAGAGGCAAGAAAAACACCAGACTGGAAGGCTGCAAATTAAAGGAGAGAGTCGAATTAAAACCAGTGCACTTACACACATGCACACACAAATATACAATCATAACTACATTAGAAGACTGTTCTGCGCACTTACATCCTTGTTCAGGTGTTGGGAGAAAGCTAAATTTCTAGTGCAGGCTACTGAATTCAATCTGCCTAAAGCAGCATAAAATACTTCTGAAAACTGAGCAGGAAAAATTAAGAACAGGGATAACTTTTCTCAGTTCATAAACTAAGTGTAATATTTATAAGGAGTCTTACTAGGCATCTAGATGCACATGCTAAACCATAATCAAGTTATCCACATGAAGTAGCCTAAATAAATACTTGGAGAGCAGGAGAGAAAAAGGGAATAAGCTTCAGCTTAGTTTTTCTGCAAAACAGTTACTGCTAAAAAGAAGCATTAAGAATACTTACCTATCCAGGACTGGAACCAAGATATCTAGGAAAGAATAGAAAAATCTAGTAAGTGACAACATAAAAGTTTCATGTTTCTTCAATGTTTGCTACATAGTATTTAAATAAAGTATTTGAAAAAGTAGTTACCTGCTTTTGACATGCTGAGTGTTCATCTTCACAGACGAATCCAATGGTCTAGTAAGTTTTAAAAAGATTTTAATCTTTTTTTTTCCTTTTTATACAAACAAGTGTTCCAGCTACTCATGCCAAAATTCCTATTTGCACAGCTGTGACCTGGACAAATCCAAAGGTGTTCCTCTACACCAAAGACATCATCCTCAGAAATGATGATTAATGATTTGGTCTCAAGAGGCAGACTTTTTTTTCCATCGCTTTCCGAACAGCAGTACAAAAAGGTCACTTCTTAGTCCCCAAATACAGCCAGTATGTGTACACACTGTATGAGATACAATACAAGCCCTGAAACACAAGTGCTAAACAGGTGGAAAATTTTCTTGCTGTAGAACAGGTAGGTAGCCAGCAAGACAGAAGGTCTAGATACATTCACATTTAATGTGCTGTGAAAAAAAAAAAGCAGGGAGGGAAGCACAGCTACGAGACTCCATAACATATCAAATGAGCCCTTAAACAAAAGGAACAAAAAATAAATCAGGTACACATTGTCAGCTGTACAGTTTTAATGCAAAAAATTCCCAAAGTTTAACACCAGGACTAGGTAGCATTTTTTGGAATGCTGGAAAATATGACTTTGTGATTGGATGTACTAACAAAAAAATTTACATCATAATTATCAACGTTATTCAGCAAAAGAACACTGCACTGACGTATTTTTTATTTTTTAAAAAAACTTTATATAATCATTTATAAAGACAAGTCACTGTAAAATCTCCAAAAAGCATCTGCCATTTCACCTCTGATGTAGTGAGGTTTTTATACAAATAAATGTGTAGAGTAACGAGGTTCTGACACAACTCTAAGACTGCCAACTTAAAAAAAACCCTCATTATAATATTACCATTTCCTGCCAGATACATATTTAGCATACCTCACATGAAGTGAGAGTATCCTCTCATATATACCATATTAGCACATTTAGAAACGAGTGACACATGGTTTGTTGAAGAAACACAGCTTGAAGAGCATCAACACTCCACAACAGATTTACTTGGCACCTACGCCTAGGATAAAACACACTTTCCTCAGCTCATCTGGGTATTAACATACTGCTGGAGTTCAACTCTCTTCTCTCAACTTACACAATTAGAACAAGCAGCTGGAATACTATGGATATTCTGAATAGCCTTATCCTTTTAGAATAGTTTTGAAATTACTTTGAATACTGTTAGATCCCTACAAGTTAGTTCCTCGTTAAACAGCAGCAAAACCATGGCTTAGACAGAAATAATTACAGATCAGAGGACAGTCCAGAGTCATCTGACAGAAGGCTGACCAAATTCTGAATACTGCAGAAATACCAGTTCACTAGAGATAAGTTAAAATGTGTCACTAAAGTATTTCAGAAGCTTGTATGACATGCAGTTCTTTCAAGAATAAAAATTTTCTTTGCAATTTTATTCTTTCATTATTTTCCTTTTTTCAGCAGCTGTGCCTTTCACTGAGTCACGTTAACCTATTAATGGACTTCAGTCTTATTTCTTCTGTAGATTATCCATAAAAGTGTGCTTCTTGATTTCTCTTTCTTTGGTAGTTACTTCAAATACTAATCGCTCTCTCTTCTTAAGATCAGTTTTGTTCATGCTCCTTTAAGGTAGGATAGTTAAGAGCAATTATCTTGACAAGTTTCCTCTTAATGAAAGACATGAAGAGCTGTGGATAGAAAATAAAAAAGGAAGTTTGCAATTAGCAGAATTGGCAAGGGAAGCTAAATTCTTAGCTGAAGTTGTTTATACAAAACAGCTTGTACACAGACACCAGACTGCAAAACAGTTCTTCAGCATACATTAGCAGAATACACTTTCCAGATCTGTTTAATTGTGTGTTACTTATCTGCATGATGTACATCTTTCTGTAAACAGTTCAGAGACTTAAATTATAGTGTCAGCCTTCCATTAGCTTTCTGCTTTTATAAAAGCAGAAAAAGTGTTTAAATGCCAGCAAGTCACAATGTCAGCTTAGGACTCATCTCAAATTTAGTTCTCAAAAGGCTGGTGCGTGAGGGACTACAAATACAAATGATCTCCCACAACAGTTTAAAAGTTAGATTGTTTCAAAACTACTTCTTTGTTTCCACAGGCATACAATGAATTAATTCAACAAATGGCAAGAGCGGTCTCCTAAAATCTGTTCACTACACATACAGTAGTCATCCAAGATTTACTACTATTCTTGCAGCAACATACAAGAAGTGTAATCAGCTCATCCCTGTCGTAACGGGCCTTAAACGTACAAACTGCCTTGACGCTGCAGCTGGCCGTTACACCGATGCACCAAAGCTTCCCACAGAAGCAGCACATTACTCATCTTCTGCA
This sequence comes from Psophia crepitans, assembly GCA_013399095.1. Lineage (NCBI taxonomy): Eukaryota > Metazoa > Chordata > Aves > Gruiformes > Psophiidae > Psophia > Psophia crepitans. The sequence continues at coordinate 641,924 of VWZZ01004029.1, forward strand.
TTAGTGTTTTTGATGCATGAGCACCTCATAGGGTGCTGTCCACACACGGTATGTTGTGCTTCCTGCACTTGCGCCTGCACCTTCTACAATTATTGATTATCTTTGTTATCATGACAAACTATAGGGTGCAAGTGAAACAGTTAACCAAGCCGTGTCAGCTGGGGGTCAGAACTAGGGATTACCAAGATAATCAACTTCAATTCCCAAGTTAAACAAAAAGCTGTTTTCCATCATCCACTACTACAACTAGAAAAGAATGAGTGTTAAGAAAGATGACAGAGGCTGGCAGTCAGCATCTAAGAACAGCCTACTCAAAAGACCCTTCTTCCTCTTCCACAAACACACAAATGCTTCTCTCTCTTTTCACATTCCTCTCCACACCACCAAAATTAACCATTAGTGAAAATTACCTGTCGTAGAGAATTCCTCCTCCTCCTTGTCCTTCTTCGAGCTCATTTTCCATGCATTGCCATTTTCACAAAGCTTTAACAACGAAGAACTGCCAGCTTGGTGAAGAGAAATTTGGGGGTTTTGGGTGTTTGGTTTTTCTTTTTTTAATGACCCTTGTTTAACAAGTTGCTAGAGCTTTGATGGCCATAGTTTGGCACTGTATTCTTCATCAGCAACCACCAGGCAAGTTGGCAGACTAAAAAGGATGGTATTTGTTATCAAGGCTGCAAGAACTTTTGCATGAATAGAACACGCCACACTGACACATCCACAGTGGTTTAAATATCTGTTAAAAAGAATTTCGAAATCCAGAGGCTTTAAGCCACTTTTAACATTTGAATTTCTGAATTAACTGATAGTCAGAAAAACATGCAAGATCTCATGTCCTGTAATGGGTACATTTTATACGTAGCTTAGCAGAGCAACTAAAGCCTAGAAGAAGTTTGTCAGAGCACAGATGAAAGACATGCCCAAAGTTTCTGTAGACACTACAACAAATATGGCTTAAAACAAGATGAACAGGAGTAAGGTTTGACTAGGATAAAAACCAACAGGAAAACCACCTTCATCTACCCCATTCGAAACCAGTGTGAATATACTTTGCCATTTTGGTTCAATTTGATTAGAAAAAAACCTCAATACCCTCAAATTAACTACTCAATACAGAGAAGCTGTATCTTAGCCTGAGAGGAGCCTGTGAACCAAGAAAAACATGTTACTGATTATCTTCCAGTATAATTAACAGGGACATCTAATTTGTACACTACAAAAGGAAACTTGTAAAGGAGATGTCATAGATAAGATCACTAGGGAATTTGGCATTTGTGTTTTGACTCTGAGTAATTAAGTCACCTTTAAGGTTCTTCATTGCAGCCACTACTTAAAACTGGAATATTACACCACAGTTACCTAAAACAAGACTGGAGTCAATTTAAAAGCTAGTAATAGTGCAGTCTAACTGCCAAAATTTAGAAATTAACATTTAAAACAACTTGGTGACTTTGCATAGAAGTATTCCAGTCACAGAGAGTGCAAATCCCCCAGATACTAACTCCTGAGAATAAGCAGTGCTCTAGGACAAGACTTCTAGCACAAGAGTTCTATTGAAATACTAAACTAGTAAGTCTACCTCTGAGGTTGTTATGATCATACTAATGTTGAGTCAGATACTGTGGTGCAGAAGAATTAAATGAAGCCAAGAAATTAGAGGGCATTAAATTAGAAGACACGTAGAAGTTTGAGCAATTTAAGAGCAGTATCAGTTCCACTGTTGACCCCAAATTCTCAAGCTACTTTTCTAAGATCATGACCCAAAGAAGGAATTGAAGAAATACATAAAAATGCCTGACACCCACCTCACATTCAGTAAGTTCTTAAACTAAATATCTTCCAGGAGTATGCTGTACTACACCTCCCAATCTTACATTATTTTGCCAGGCCATCAACAAATCCATTCACTCTTCTGAGGGGCAGCCTCATTCCTTGCCCCTCTAATCCTGAAGCTAAGACAGTATGACAGCAGTTTAAGGTGCAAGACTTCAGAGATGAACCCAGCTAAAACAACAATATATGGAATCTTCACAATTACAGAGTTTTCACAGCTTCAGCTCTGCTTACGCCCCATTTATTTTTATAACCAAAACTGTGGAAGAGTCTCACCGCATACTGCATAGCCATCATCTTCTCTGTCCAAAAGTCCAATACGGTACCTGAAAGTTGGAAACTATCTTGTTTTTCTTCTGGCATTTGGACTGTCATGTCTGGGCACCTCGTTACCCTTTGGTGTGAACATTCAGTTGCTCACATGCACAACAGAAGGCGTTAAACAGGTTACAACTAACCAAGGAATTCTTACAGGATACCCAGAAAACCAAGGGATTACAGAAAAAAATAAGGAAAGAAAAGGCAAGGAAGAAAAACAGAGAAGCAGCAGCAACAGTACCAGTAGCACAGATCACAAGCATGACCATAAAGGACTCATGCATTCATTTGGTACTTGAAAGTTGTGCTCTCCTGCACTTCTTCAAATAAAATTTTCCATTAAAATCAGTAATTTTTATTAACAACAATACTCCAACAGCTAGAATTACCATCGCATACTGAATGGCATGGGTCATGAAAGAAACACAGAATGCAGTCTATCAAATCAATCTTTCAATGTTATGTTAGCAAATGAATAAATGGTATTTTTGTGCAAGAGTAAAGTCAAACAGAAACAAGCTGCATATTACCTCTACAGAAGCAAACTAAGAAATTTACTTATTGACCTTATATTTTGGCATTTATTTAGTACTTCCTATGAGCTGTTCCCTAGGTATACAAGATAATGAATGGATCCAACATCCACCAAGTTTTAGCATGCACCCTACATATTTAAAAAAAACCCACACACTTGAACTTGCTTTTACATTATTCCAAATGTGTTTCACACATTTCCTTTCCCAACAATGACTGTTGGTGACTGGGAAAACTCAAAGGCACGAGGAAAAGTTGCAGGAAGGCTATTTATTCTAGTACAGGAGTATTTTGTTTAGGAATTTCTCTGACTTTTGACTTCTCTGACTCAGCTACAACCCAATACATGAAGCTTCTCATGCTGAAGACACTAAATCAAACACATCCAATAAAGAAAGAACACTGAAAACAGGTATAAGCTAATTCTTGCATCTTAATGCAAAAACGTACGTTTTTCATCTCTAAATTTACCAAAGGATTGCTAACATGTTCTCTTTTTATTCACGTACACAAATATTATCCAAATGTTGACTCTACAAGAGCTGAAAAAAAAACCAAAAACTGAGAAGCATGTTTTTAATGGCCCAGATAATATAATAACTGAAGTGTCAAGTGCTTTATAAGGTCTAATAATCTTTTAAAAAAATAATTTAAAGGACATAGAGAAAACAGAGGCGTTTCATTTTGGATACGAGACTTACAGTTCTATGTGGTTAACATGTTGTCCAATCAATGTATGGTTTCATCTGAGGAAATGGAATTTTCCATTTTCTGGCAGTCACAATTTTCAAGAGGATACAGATACCTAGCATGATACATCCACAACTCCCCAGCGTCTCTGTTGCAATTCCACCTAACTGTTTAAGACCAATGACATAAGCCTGCTCATCCATTCCACCTTCATCTTTGGTTACAGTCTCCATTCTGAGACTACTGCACAAACTGTGCTCTCCCCTATACCTGCTGATGAGTAATCATCGTCCCCTGGTAACTTTTTGCGCAATACTTTCAGTTAGACTTCTTGGAATGCTTACGAGAATTATCATAAACCACTGAACTTGTATCAGCACTCAGTTTTTATATATGATCTTAACTCAAAAGTGAGAGTACAAAGGTACAAAGGACAGGTCTTACAGCTGCTGTTAATATTCTAACTCATGATCTCACCTGAACGCTAATCAATAGCAAACATCAAGGAAGGCTACAAGCATTTTGTAGTCAAAAAAGGGCAGTGCTGGAAAAAAAAGCAGTCTGTTTTAACTTACCTTTGGAAGGGTAAGATTTCAAGTTTTAAATGCATTATCCCCAAAGTAGCCTAAATTTGCTAATCCTGCCTCTAAAGAAAAGACTCTGTGACCTTCAGTACTGAAGGAACTCAAAAAAAGATTAATACCTAATTCTTCAACATGGCATTTAAATTGCAGACATCAGAGATAATGAACCAAGGCAAAGGGGATTGCCGGATTTGGGATTACAGTAGAGATCAAGTCAGGTTAAAGCTGTTGCAGCATTCTGGCATTGTTGTTCTTTGCAAGTACGTAGAGTAAGTGTTATAATTCTCTTTGCCACCTCTAAAAAAAGGAAACGTCTTATTTTGGATACATTTATTCAATTTGTTCATGACCAGAGAAGATTCCTCCCTCTCAGGTGTACATCAGGTTCTACGACACTGTCCCTCTGGATGCAGAAAGCAAGAAAGACTGTACAAATCTTAAGAAAAGCCTGCAGTTTACTCCTTAGTCACCATCTAATCCAGTCATGGCTCTGCTCAAGCTCTGGCAGTCATTTTAAGGGAAGCCACTTGTCCTCTGGCTGGCAGTTGGCCAGTCACTTCTGCTATGCTTTATTTAAATCCTTCACTGTCCACGGGTCTCCTCCAAAATGAGATATTAATTGCTTAAGGCCATGACAGTCAAGTAGCTATTCTAGGATATCACAGGGAAGCCCTAAACCAATGCAGCAAGAAGCAAACCTGAAATTAGAGATAGCTACTGTTGCCAAAGCCTCTACCAGACAGGAAAACTAAAGGAATCAAGAATATAATAAAAGTGTTCAACCTCTATCTTTAATATGCCCCTTTGCTTTATTAATATTAAAGGAAAGATAGAAATAAAATATGTATCTAGTCAAATAGAATAAAAACACTCATTTTAAATTTTAATGCTTTGAATTTGAAGTGTTCAGGGCCAAAAAGCAATCTGTAAAGTCTGTCCAGTTATAGCAGGGATACGATTTACATTCATATGCATAAATGCCATAGCTTTTCCTACCTGAACTCTGTTACAGTTGCAGAGTTTTCAGCAAAAATCTAAACTTGCATGACCTTGAAGATAAAAGTACTTGGTTTAATTACGTTTCTATGTATACACACAACACTATATTTACTCATCTGCAGATAAAAGTGTCTTTACAAAAAAAATTATCACCTAAGACAGAATGAGACATAAGGACCCAGTAGAAACACCGAAGAAAATAGTTTGTAAAACTACTTTGAGAAAGCAAGCATGATCACAGACGGGAAACAGTTTTCCTGCAAAGTCCTTTTCATGAATTTGGAGGAGAAAAGGAGCCATCACATCAGACCATACAGTTAGCGCTGATAATATCATTCGCTATCCTTCATGTATGTCTATCCCCCGAAGTTCTCTTACACAAGTTTGATGTAGACATAACAAAAACCTAAAGGATAACTGGATTGTTTTAAACTTAACTCCATTGCTACATACATACGCAATGCGTAAATATTAAAGTCTTCTGTTTAATGACCTGAGAGTTTGCAGTGTCAGGTAGTGATAATTAACAGTGCTAGATACAAACATAGTGCAGTTTTTAAAACAAGGTGAGGCAGAGAAAAGATTGTGCCACATTTAGAAAACTAGCAAATAACTCGTTATTTGAAAAGCAAAAACCTCACATGTACATGAAACCACAAATTCGATTACAAAATAACAAGCTCTCTCCTTGCAAAAACTTGCATAAGCACTGCAGTTTGCAAACAGAACCTGAGAGAGAGTCACAGGAACAAAAGTGTTAACTTCACATGTTAAAGTGTAATTCCCTACGTGCTATCAGACAATTTCACTTTTGGCAGCTTTCAGCTACTACTCTTGAGAGGCTCCAACCCAGTCTACTTATGCAATCACTCCAGAGCTGGCATTTCTAAAGCTTGCATCACTCTTGAAAATTCTCAGAACCCCGTAATTTTAAGTGCATAAATGAATAACGAACTCTTCAAAAGCCAAGGAAAGGAGTTTCTCAGAAGGATTCTGAAGCAACTGAACCTTCACAGTAGGGGAACAATAAAGTTCTATCACCACTAAATCAAAGTTCTGATGTAATTAAGAGTTCACATTAGAAAGTCTTTGGGGATGAGACAGGTTGGTTCTCCATTGCTTCTGGGGAAGTAATAAAATTTGCCAGATACTAATTTATTTGTTAAAATACTGGTTCCACCTACAAAACCTCTTACTAGGTTTACTACACAAGCGTCTTCACTGAGGTTTATTCAATTCCCTTAGCTAAAAAGATGACAACAGCCGCCCTCCCCAAGTTTAAAGATAATTGTAATAGTTTCCCAACTGATCGATGCCATGATTGAGCTGTTACAATGACAAAGGCCTTGCTAGTGAAAACGAAAACAAAACTATGCTGTCCTAACAAAAAATTGTAATCCAAATACAAAACAAGGTAGAAGACACAGAAGGCTGCAAGGCAATTTCATTTAACACACATAACTTTATGGATAACAAAAGTGAAGTCCAAGAGTTTTAGAGAGCATTTCAAAGGAAGCAATTTTGCTGTAAGTATATAGTGTAAAAGCTTATAATAAACAATATGGGAGAAAGCATAAAATGTGATCGAGGATTATAACAAGTGACTAAGGTGTCATAGGATTATCAGAGTTACGGGTCAACATCTCAATAACAAAGAAATTACATCTATTTATACTTAATGGGATACCAAAGGGAAACAAAACACAAAACATGCCATGCTGATCTTGCTCTTCAGATCACGGATTATATCAAATGGTTATTGGACACTTAGAATCATCTCTGATTAAATTCATTAATAAGAAAAATATTTTTCCCTTCAGTGGTGAATATGAACACAGAAAATCCAAGCAACTGCAAACAGTAAAATTGTGTCGTGCTTGTGTGAAAGAACTTCATATTTGGAAAAATAAAGTAACACACAAAGGAAACAAAACTTGATGCAAAACGTTAAGCCAAGGTATGCAAGCATCACTGAAGACCTGGAGGGACTACAAAAAGTCACACAGTTTTCACCAGTAATTAAAACAGATTATACTTAAGCTATCATTTAGCATCTTACAGTCTGTCAGATGAAGAAAGAGAAAACTACCTGAGAGAGTCAAAACACTCATTTTACAGGTAAAATATTTAGTAGGCAATTAAAGCTCTTTCAGCTTCTCCCTTTCTCTGTAACAATTTGGAGATAAAATGGTTTCTGTCTGAGGTACTTTCCCACAAAATAGACAATGTTCAAATCTTGCATTCCAACACAAAGTAATAAAACAATGATCCAGCAAAACTGAGAATTAATCACTGGCTGACCTACATAGAAATAGGAAGAGACAGTTACTTTACAAGAAGATATTAACTTGACCAAAAGCCATACTGAAATATAATTTTACATATATATATACACACACACACACTCTCTCATGAGGCTGCTTTCAATTACACCAATTTAGTTCTCAGCACTTCCAGAAAGAACTAGAACTTCAGCAAAGAACTCTCCAGAACAACCCCAGTAAAAACTGCCAAGTTAATTGGTAGCTCAAGACCTCCCTCCAGAATTAACAGAAATCATAAAAAAAAGTTACTCTAGCTCTTAAAAAAAAAAATATTTGTGACACTCAAAATACAAAAAAAAGTGAGTAAAACTGAGGGTGGCCCAGTCTTCTGAACTTTCTGAACTTCCTGGTTTTGCTTGTACAAAGATCAGATATAAATTGAAAGCCCTAACTCTACAGGCAGGAAGAAAAGAGATAATCATTAGATCAGTTTCACACTACTACTGCTCAGCAATGCTATAAGCATTAGAGAGGAGCAATAATACTTCTCTTTGCAGAAGGTTTTCCAAAAGCAGAGAAGGAGCTATAGTAGTCACAGAACACCCAGTGGAAAACAAACCTCCTGGATAACTCCTGCAAGAAATGGCTACAGGCCTGCTTGTGACCCATCAGATACACCTCACATACATATCAGGCTGAGGCCAATATGCAAGATGAGAACCTAGCTGGAAATGAAATAAAGCACGTTATCCTCTGACAGCAACCAACAAACATACAAGTTAATGAATTTCTTCCCAACGCATCTGGCTGGAAGTTCTCTCACCACAATCTGCTCACCAATTCGTGCAAGCAAAGAATGGCAGATCAGTATCAGTTAGAAAGTCAGTTTAGAAGGCTTCATTATTTCAGGGAGTTTAGACATAGCAGATTCACTTTACTGCTGGAAATAGTATTTCTAGAGGGAAAAGAAAATATCAAAGACACTTTCTAGAAATGAAGATAACAAATTATACTGAATCATATAATAGTATTAATACTACTTACTGTAAAAGATTATACTACAATTGAATATAATTCCCTATTCACAGAAAGTTTGTAAATACTCAAGAACAACGTGACCAGCGCATCTTTCTCTACCAACTGATTATCTTAAGTTTGTAGATTTTAACTATGTATTTAGTAATGAGCAAACTGCAAACATTAAAGCTTTGAGAATAGACATTTTTAAATGGATTTAAGAAGGCCTGGAGGAAAAAAAAAGCTGCTGCAGCTCTACTGCATACAACAGTCTACAACAGTTTAAAAAAGTTGAACATCCTTGAGCTGGGAAGTTAAAGTACAGATTGAGAGAATATTGCCAATTCACACAGGCTATGCCACAAGGACTTACACAGGCCAATGTACAAATTGATCAAATGGTAGAAGAGCACAGAAACAGGTTGCATAAGCAGATGCTGCTGCCAGCCCTTCTTGCCATTTAAGAATATTATAAACCGTTTCCTACCACTTAGCACAAAAAAGGGAAATCTGAGTTTGAAGGAAGGGAGATAAGTACTTATGGCTGGCCAGTAAGAAAAGAGAAAATGGAAACTGAACATCAAAAAAGATCACAAAGGAAATGTAGAAAATTCAGAAAATATCATTCATGATTTATCACAAGAGACTGAAGAACATTGGAAAGAATTGTGTAAAGGACATGTATCTGAAAACGGAAAAGATTGTTTTCTGTTCTTGTCAGTTCGTGAAATCAAATCCCATTTTTGAACAATCAAGGAGGCAAAAGATGCAGAACTGGGCAAGGGGTGCAAATCAAAGGAAGCAGCAGACCATGCTAAGGGAAATTTTTGCATAGATACAGAATCTGCAAAAGAAGCGGCTGTATTCCAGTATTCTTAACTGTCTAATAGTTAACACTAATCTGAATACTTAGCTCTTCCCCCCCTCCCAAAAAAAAAGAAAATAACTTCATCAGAACTTACAGTTGTCAGCTATTAAATTGAGACATTTTAACAAGCTCTGGTTTCGTTTATACCACTCAAGGACTCATGAAGAAGTCAGTACAGAATAAAGATGAGTCATATGGTTTGAAAACAGGCCCGACCAACACTGTAATCCAATACAGTGAGATCAAAACCATTGTAATTAAAATATCAAGAGTTTTACAAAACATTAAACAGGTCTTCCAGGCATTACCGGCTTCTATTCTAAGTGAATACTTAATTTCCAGCACTCGACAGCTTCCAGCAAATTACAAATTTATTTTCTGAAAAAGATGCACTGCAAGTTTCTGAAGCCTTCCAATTATGTTTATCATAGACTGCTTGACCAAAGGAAAGCAAAATGAAACACAGTAAAAGACAGAAAAATACTGCACTGCTTTCAATTAAGGTTTTCACTGGAATATTCAAAAATCTTCAAACAATTTCCTTTAGATGATCTGTGTCATGGAGAAAATACTGACTTTTAAAAATCATAATGCTGATGTGATGTCCATTCAGGAGTTGGTTATATGAAGTTCATTCAAATACAATTAAAAATATAGAATATTTTAGGTTAAATTCTTCAGGGTAGGAACCAACTTGTTTCTTACATTTATGTAGAGGAATGTAAATTTAGCATTCAGCATCAAACAGTGACAGCTAGCACTTTTTCTACAAGATAATAAAAGAGTACTCAAAAGATTAAATTAGAATTCCAACACAGTTTTGGTCACTTATAATCATGTCAAACGTTTCAAGAATCATCCAAAATCTCATTTACTTATAGACATTAACATTATTTTTGGTAAAGATTCATAGCACTTGCCAAGGAAAAGATTTAGTCATCTTTTCAGAAATCAAAGCTTATTAATTGCTGTAAATAGCAACACAATTAAAAACAGCTGTCCTGAAGAGCTGTAAATTTTCATAAGTTGTCAATATACATAAAAGCAAGCGTAAAAGTACACACGAAGCAGCATTAGAAAAATTACTGCTATTTATAGGGTCCGCGAGTCCCCAAAAAAGTCAAGTAGACGTACCCCTGCAAAGGCCCAGTAACTTCCAGTAATAATTACCAGTTGCTCTGGAGGCTCACAATCAATAATCTAGTCATCCTAGTCCAAGGCACAGTACAAATACCTGTGTCCAACCCCCAAAGACTGGCACAACTGTGCACGTATACACTATGTGCCCACAGAACCAACCACAGACTACCATCTTTCCGCTACTTCCCATCTTATCTCTTCATACTGCCAAAAATTTACTGCTTGCAAACCTTAAATGCAGTATATAATATGTACATACTGTACACCAGTCTGCAATATGAACTACAAACCACAGAACGTTTCTAATTTGGAAGTGTTTTAACTGCTCTTCGTGAGATGCTGGGTAACACAGACTGACTTGACAAAACATTAATTACACTGCACGGATGCTAAGCAATACCTCTCAGAAAGTGGCCAAGATAAAGCTGTAGCTAAGTATCACCCACTCTCTCACTCCAACCAACTCCTCCCAATTTTCTTCTGGAAACTTTGGCTGCTCTGCCCCCTACTATAGAGCATTACAGCACTACTGTACCATTACAGATAATGCCTAAATCTTAAACCACCATCTTCTACTTCCACCTCAATTTTAATCCCTTTTACTCATGTGACACTGTCTTCTCACCAAGAAAGGGAATGTGGCCACCTTCTAGGTGGCTATTCACTTTTTCAAACCCTCGCAAAAGAGAATTTTTCAGAACTGAACCCTGGCAAACTCAGCTGCACCAACACTACAGCTGCACTCTAATGTTAAAGATTACACAAGATGCAAACTTACTAACTTTTCATATTTTTTAAATTATATTTGTCATTAATCTGATTTTTCAAGGCACTGCTTGAAATGAAAACCTAACACCAGCGGTACCCAATGCAAATGCTTTAATCTTATGAAAATAACCAAACAGTATTTTGAATAAAACTAACACAGGAAAACTAACACCATTTTTGTAAGAATCCTTTAAAAAGTTTCGAACAAGGAAGGAACAGATATTTTACTAGATATCCCTACGAATAACAGTGGTTAGAGCACTAAGACAGTCTACTTAAATATTAATGTCTATTTAATCACATTGCACTTTTTGTTATTCCTGTTTCAAAGTTTTATCTACCATAGGTTTTTTAGACTTTTTAGCAGATCTACATGCAATCAAACTTTTTATCTGAGAAATCTGAAGTGTTCTTCCACTTTATCAACAAAATAGACCCATGACTGCTCAGATACCAAGGTGCTAAACCTGTTAAGCAACGGCTCAACACTAAGCTTCCCCCCAAGAGAACATCATTACATATACAGCACTGAAAAAGCTGTTCAGTCATTATGCCTACAAAGCACATGAGAAGTTCTCCTTCACAAGCCCAGGCCTAGCCATATCCATGGAGTTTGTTTCAAATAAAAATGTCATTTTCTGGACATTTTCTGTCCTTTTTCTCCTCTCTGCTAGCCATAGTACCATTGAGTAGAGGGAATCTAAGTGACTTCTTTCAACTTCAGTGATGCTATTCAGTACCTACTCAGCAGTGAGAGAGTTATCTTTTACTACCTACTACAAAAAACCCACAACACTAGATAAATGTACACAGAGGAGCTATTCACAGGGCAACAACAGAGAAGGGGTAGAAAGAGAGGGTACTGTAGCCAAGGTTTACCTTCACAAAGTCTGCAGTTGCTGAAAATAAAGGGTAAAAAAGCTCTATATTTATCACAAATATTCCAAAGGAAGAAAAGAAGTCCCACAGCATTTAAATATGATTCTACGTTTATATTCTTGTGAGAATCACAGCTGAATCCACTTTTCCAGTAGCTGGGTTTCTTCCCAGAAACATATTAACTCTGGCCTTCATTCCTGGGCTTCCTAGCTGTCCCTCCCAAATTCTGAAGTTCTTTAACAAATGTCTTTTTTAATTCCTACTTTACCTAACTTAGACAAGGATATAAAGTGTTTGTGAACTTCAAGTTGACTGCATAAGTTTTTTAAAATAGGCACAGTATCAACTTACTGGGGGAGTTCTGCTTCTTTGCCTTAACAGTTTGCTTAAAAATGTCCATCAACACAGACTTCACAAATATTCACTTGAGCGTATTAATTGGCACAATCTGTTTACAGTTTGGAAGCCAAGACTCTTCTTGGCAGTTCATGAGCAATGCTGTCCTTTAATGTAGAGCATTTAAATGGTTTCTGAGACTTCACAACAGTTAAAGATTATTATTTATATCACTAGGGATTCTTACTTATTTGTAGAACCGAGTATCAATAGCAGGGCCAACTGTAAAGTTACAAGCAAGTCAGGTGTAGTCTCCAGACTGTTTTGTACTATCTACATAGTTTTCCCAAGCAGTTAAAATAAAAACGTGCTTGTGGCTGTGCTAGGTACAATCTAAAAGAAACATATGAAACATTTTCATGGCCTTTCTCTACATGAAAAAGTTCTAAAGTATAGTTACCAAATCAATTTTTTCCAGTTAAACATTTAGAAAGCTACATATAATGTCAAGATTAAATTTCCCTATTTACAAGAACTGTCATTCCAAAAATTACTTTACTTGAAAGATGTGGGGTCACACCTGAAACATTAAAAAAAATCCCACATCCCCACAGACTTTTGCCATTCAAATAATATACAACAGACCTGAATAGAAACACAAGCCACAGTGAATTTAACCCTGGTTAAACTTATTGCAATATGCAACATTAGTAAGGAAACACAGTATTTTAAATGGTGACCAAAATAATCTAGCTACATCATATGTCAAGCAGAGTATATTGCTTCTAGTCTTGTACTTAAATCACTATGAAATCATGAATTTCAAGTCATTTAAGCTTCCTGATCATTGATCCAGGGAAACGGCAGTGAAAACATTCCCAAAATACTTGAACTGGCATACTGAAAGATCTATCTATTCCAGATTAAAAGATGTTGGTCCATATCCAAGTCTCTACCACTTCATTCAGCCCATTAAGGCAATCTTTAGAGCAGCTCTTTCTCAAACTACTGGTGTCAAGATTACTTTAGGTCACTGACATCCAAGAAACTGAATAGCTTTTACAGGATATAAAAGGCCTATTTCCAGGTCTAACCTCTACAAGAGGTTACTTTAAGTGCCTACAAAATGCTACAAAGATGTTGAAAGAAGGTAGCGTATGACCAAGCTTTCAGCCACTGCACACCATCACATGCCTTAAGCCAAACACACTGAGTACAGCACATTTTCTAGTGGCTGCATTCTAACACTAATAATTCATCAGCCCCCAGACCTCAAAACTCACAGCAGTTAATTTGATTTAAAACTATTTCTTTTCAGAGCTACAAGCACATTATCCATTTCCAACACCAGATACTAATGTTAACTCCTAAACAATAAAAAGGCCCTTGGATAAGTTACTACCTCGCCATGACCTCAACCTTTTTCATTTGTAGAACAAGGGCAATATTTACCAGCTTCACAAGAGCACAGCAAGATAAGCTCTTACGGTCTTTGGGAAAGAAGGAACATGTTTAAGTAATTTATATAATCAAGTCAGCTAATAAAATTTTTACAGGTTCCAGGAGTTCCAAGTTTTTTTAACAGGTGCACGCAAGTAAAACAAGATACTTATTTTCTTACAATATCCTGTTCAGAAGGTTCCAACTGCGTAACCTTGACGCACAAGCACTTTTCACTCCTCTTTTGATGTAGATCCATGCCTCTCATCATTCCTTCCCCATCACTTGAATTTTTACTCCCCCATCCTTGCAGTGTTCGCTCCTCCAGAAGCAGAGGAGTTTGATCATGACAAGGACATCACACAGTAGTACCTTCCCTGCTTCCACAGAGGACTGGCAAAAACCTAACATTTAGGGGTATGGGAACACCCTCTTTGCCCCTGTGGTCTTTCTGTAGGGAACACCCAAGAATAAACAAGCTTAGAAAAGAAAAACGTATAGGCCAAGAGAAGGAAAGTATGGAAAATAGGAAAATGTGTCACTAAATGAATTGGCTGCTAATCTACAATGAACAGCCCAGTGTAATTCTCCCGATTAGAAGTTCACAAATGATACTACCCGGAACAAGGAGAACAGGCTTGGGAGGAAAAAGGAGGGGCAAGGAAATCAAGAGCAAATTGCTTTCAAGAAGTCAAGATATAAGCTCAAATTACACAAAAGTGTTTCCTATGAACACAAGCCTTGGTCAGCATTTCATACAACTAAACCAGAGTCTTAACAGTTGTTTCATGCTCAACTACCATTCAGACTTAAAACATTTTGGGAGAGGATACAATTTTAACAAAACCCAGCTAAACACAGGCAGTAAAAAAGGGGAGGGAAGGCAAAAGAGTTCTTTTACTAGCAGGGAAATGAAAGCAATGCTGTAAAATCTTAAGCAAGTGCAATTTATGAATTACAGTAGGAGAAAACTATTAAGCATACCTACAAGTAAAAAAGCTATTCCTTCTGCAACACTGCCAGGTAAGCACTGGTTTAACACGCAACTGCAAGAAAGCTGTTAAGATCTTCATTGCTAGATTAATTTCTTCTCGAAACTATGTATTATGTCAATCAAAACTGACAAACATTTTTACACTAGGCTGGTGACACCTTAACATTTTTGTATGTCTTTCTGATGTACAAAAATAAGGAGGCAGAAGCAGACCAAGAAATGGTCTGGCACTAAAATGTGCATCTCTGCCTCATCTGTTTCCCCGGAAATACCAGAATTAATGAAGCCTCCTTTTCTGGCATGGATTGACAGAAGATAGTCCCATCTCCTTTGAGGTATGAATTCAGACGTTATCAATCTCACTCCCTTAAAGCTTCCCTTTTAGTGCTAGTCAGATGCATTAGAAGACGAATATTCTGAAGTGTCCGAGACACGTCCACCACAAACCACTTTCCCTTGAACTACTCAATTCTCATTCCTCCCAATTGTTAAATTAATAGTTTAACAATATAAAGACAGAATTCTACTTCTAAAGCAGAAATAGGGAAAAACTATAATTACTTTTTAAAAAAAAATCCCTATTCCATCACAAGGATGTGTCTTGCTTTGTAGAACAGAGTTAAGTAAACTTGAATATTCAAATTGGCCTCCAAACTATACCTCTGATAATTAGTTCCAAATTAAAAATCTTTTATTAAACAAACTGGCTTAAATAAGCCTAGCAAATACTTCTTAAGAGCTACACATGAGCTTCACAGTTTGAATCCTAGATCAGTTATTCCACCTGTGGCAGAAGACCACCGGTAGGCTGTAAGACGTAAGACAGACCACGCCAGTGCCTCTCAGTTCCTGTCACCTGTTACAAAACTCAACTGACTATTCAGATGCTTGTAATGGTAACAGTGAAGTTATGATTTAATAATGGAATAACCAGTTTTTTCTTCAGCCAAGAACCAACTTATTTAATATCCTCACTGCTAAATAGTAAACAATGATTCAAGATGTTCTTCTGGGGTGTGCGTTCTTTTGTTTTATTGCAAAAAAGATTTGGTGGTTCTTGGCTTCAGTAATTTAGAAACACTGTTAGATCTGCATCAGCTAGAGAAAATGCACCAGAAGCACCACTAGTCAAGTAAAGTAAGTCAAAACAACTGACTAAGGTATAGCTAAGACAACGGCTGCACTGCATAACATGGCTTGAGTGACTCCTGTGGAATTCTGTGTCTTCTGTCTTACAACTGTTAAACTCAAGAGCTGGACATGAACCAGAACAGAGATCATCAAGAAAGCAGAATTTATCTATCCAAAACTAAGATTGCTTAAGAGCATCTATCTGCCTAATTTACCTTTTCCTAGAAAATACTACTCATAGGAAAAACTTGCTAAGTCAACTCTGACAAAAATAGCACATCAACATTACTTCTAGCATTATGTAATGGACTCATCATCTTATGCTCTGCCTAATAGATTATTTTAGAACTGGCTATATCAAAACATCCAGAACTACATTCTTTGACTCACTAGATGTTTATGTTTCATCTTAAGCTGCCTACTATGAACACAACAGTATGTTCACCTCTTCACTGTAACTGCCAGCTATCTAGTCCTGTAGGAACACAAAAGAAATGTTACTCCAAACCTCGGAAAAGAATTGTTCTGTTCTAATAAAGTAAAGGTTGAAAGGTCTAGCCTACTACATTAAAAGTGAACTTTCAGTAAAAACATCCACAGAGTAATGACAGTAAAAAGAATGGCAACTTAAATCAGTGGGGGGGTTTAATTTTCATCAGCTCTTTAGTTTTAGCTTGTTTCTCAGACTATGAGGAATCTAAGATCAGGTGTTATGAGAACAAGTATACCAATACAGTTATAGTGAAAACAGTAACAATACCAGGAGAGTTTATGTGAGCAAACACACACCTTACTGGTACAGATCATAATACCCAGCACATCTTTTTTCCCCCTCAGTATCTGTGTCTACATATTCCAATTGATCACACACAAATACCGTTCAAGAAGTCACAAAAGTAATCATCCACATGATTATATCATCAAAAGATGCCAGGAGAGCTTTAGTTACAACAGAATGAAGGGAAAAAATAATCAAAGTTAATCATAGCTGAAAGTCAGGTTTATTACAGGTCACTAACATACACAGGCATTATGGCTAAATAACATTTTCTTTCCTTTTATAGACATTAACATATCTGATCAGGCAAGTCTTTGAGAACAAAGTTTTCACAGAAGACCCAAATAACAGCAGTATGAGCACAACTGTTTGTGGAAGACAATCACTGTTCATCTATACGTCCACAGCAATTAGCAGTATCGCAACCATGGTGTAATCCTAATCATAACATTTTTCTTTTTAGGTCTTGACTTCATTAATACCTTGTACTCAAAATACGAGCCTTCTTTTCTCACAGTCTTAAGGTACTCCAAGACTGCGTGAAGGCATTCAGTAAACACATTGGTTTAGTCCCCACTCGAAACCAAACCTTTATACATTTCAAAGTATTTCTCCCAATACACATCTAACAGACATTAAAGTTTACACATAGAGACAGCCTGAGCATAGTGCATCAGTTTCTGCTACAACTTATTTTTTTAAAATGAAAGACTGCAATACCCTGCTTAAAAACAAAACGAAATCCATTTTCAGCTCCCAGGCCCTGTGAGGTCTCATGAGAAATGTGATAAACATCTGGCCTTGCTCTTAAAGGGTTAAGAACGAAAATGTTTAAATCTCTTGTATTTCTCCAGCTGTAAAACCAAAATATTCCCAGAGTCTTCCTGCAGCTAGGGTACTGGATAATTCAGGCTAAAATAAATGTTTATTAAAAAAGGGCGTTGATTTCTTGGCAGCAGTGAAAAGCAGGAGACACCCCTAGTGTCGACGTAAAATACTACAGGACTCCATACTGTATCTCTTGGTTAATTTTACAGCAGTAAAAGGGAAATTTAAATCATCATGATTTATAAAACAGAGCAACTCGAATACACACACCTGGACATAAAACATACCCTCTTCCGCAGTCTCAAAACCCACATACCTATCATATTTGAAGTATCAGCTTTCCAAAAGCGGACCAATTAAAGTATACATTATCCAGCCTGCCTCCCTGCCATGGGCTACGTGCATTATAGCTTTCCGGTCTGCACATGAACAGAAAAACGCTTCTGCACCAAGGGGGGGACCCCTACTGATATTGCAAAACAACCCCCACAAGGCATCGCTACCAAAATGCCGGGCTTGCTCTGGGCGCTGCTGATACATCTGGAAAACAGATGAAGAGCAGGCCGGGGAAAGACGCGAACCCACGGACTGAGGGGAAGGGGGCGCGGGGGA
>VWZZ01004029.1:660566-688336 GCA_013399095.1 Psophia crepitans
GGGGTGTGGGTGCTCTGGTGGGTTCCCTGAGAGCGGTGGGTGGAGGCTCTGTGAAGGCTGGGATGTGGGGGGTTCTGACTGTGTGGCTGCTTTGCTGCTGGGAGGTCCCTTTTGCGAGGACTTGGGTGTTGCGTTTTGCCACAAGATAGGGCGCTGCCTGGGGAGAGGTTCCCTCAGGTCCTCCAGGGGCTGACAGAGCTGCTGGTTGTCCTTGTTTTCCCGTGATTTCCCCCTCATAAGTTGTGCTGCTGGAGCCATTGCTGCTCTAGCTTCCGTCCTTCTTGCTTGTGTTACTTCTCTCTGCAAAAGCAAAAAGAGCTCTATTCGGGGAGAAAGCTCAGCACAGGGGGGCCTTTGGAAGCCTGGCTCTGCGTGGTACCTGCTCTCCTTCTGTTTTGGCTGTTATTTTTCTCAGTTCTTCAGTGTTACATTGCAAGAGGCTGGCTGGGCTGTAGGTGCTCAGGACTTAACAGATTTTAGGGTGTTGTGTTTCAGTGGTGGTAGTAGTTAATACAAAACTAAAGGAATTGTGCTGTGATGAGGTAATTCTTAAGTGTTTACATGTATGTCTGTGGTTTTGTGTTGGTAGCTCATTTTTTGTACCCTGGATAGCTTACAAAATAAAATTACTGATACAGTTTAATGCAAACTAAGATGAAAGATGTCATCTCAGAAACCCCTTTGAGGCAAGATTTAGGGCAGTGCAACTGCTTGCATAAGTAAGGCTGACCCTCAGGGAGTGATCTCTATATATTATAAAGTTATAACTAGGCCAGATGACACCTTTAAAAACCTTTGTGAAGGGTAAAGTAAAATAGTAAGATGGATTGATCTCACATTCCCTTTGCTGGTTTTGCCCTTCTTTCTGTGCTCGCTTTGCTGAATGCGTTTATTTTGGAGCACCATGATGCAGCGCGTAACACTGTGACAAATGAAGTGGTGATGTGAAAATAATAATTACATATAAAATTTTGTTGTGTTAATACTGCCAAAGAGAAGATTCGGCACCACGTTCATGTTGTTTTTCAGGCATTTGCTGTTTGGCTCACAATAGCTAGACACTTTGCTAGGGAAATGCAAATCAATCCTGCCAAGATCAAGGTGAATGGCAGCCTAATTTGTGGGGAGAGGGAAGACTGGATTATTACTCTAAAACCAGGTTAATTTTTTTAGGACCATGGCTGAGCATGAGCAGCCTAAAATGGTAATTTCTTCTCCCTTCAGCTCCTTCTGGAAAAGGAACTGCCTTGTCACTGTCGCCCTGTTAGTGGGAGTCTGAGCTGTTCTAAGGCTAGAAGGGGTTACCTTAAGAGTTCCTGGAGAAACCTGGAATCTTGAAATCAAGTGCTGATACACAATTGCTAGGAAGAATGGGGAATCTCCTATATGGAAGCCTGCTCAGGAAAATAGATAAATGAGGGGTGACCACGAAGTTCAAGAACAGATTAGAAGTTCTCTTCTAAAAGACTGAAGCAAAGCACAGCAATAAATGTGCAGTTCTTAGAAGTTATTAATGACTGATGAAGGTTCTGTTCAGAAACTGGTACTCAGCATGCCTTTATATCTGCAGAAAGGGATTATTTTAACCAGGAAGAAAGAAGAGTGGATTAGGGAGTTTGCACAGAAAAATCTAGCAAAAAAAAAAAATAAATTAGAACATGCTGATGACTGAAACTAAGTGGTGGCAAACAAAAGGTAATTTGCAGAAGAAAGCAAGTGCATAACTGTAAGCTTTGTGTTAATAGCAAATCAGCAGAAAAGGCCTTGCTGGTAACAACCTGGGCCTGGCCAGAGAGTGGTAGAATGATCTGATCCAGGGAAGGAATTTCCTGCCTTATCTTATTAACAGGTACAGGTGGCTAGGGCAATTCTTCTTTTTTTTGGGGAAAAAAAAAATCTAGTTGCTAGGATGTCTGGGAATAAGACATTCCTAGATTTCATTGAAAACTAGTATTAAAACTGACTGGACTCTAGTAAAAAAAACCAAAACACCAACTTAAGATTTAAAAGAAAAATAATTCTGATGTAAAACAGTCTTGCTGCTTACATCTCTGTCACTGCAGCCTTATTGAGCAGATGAAAATCTGGAGTAAAACCAGCTAAATGAAGCTGAATTTTTCTAGAATTTCTATTGCATAATGTAATAGGACTAAAATAAACAGAAATGAGGAATGCAGTACCTTAATTTTTACCTCTAAAGTTTCAAGTAGAGACAGCCAAGAACTTAGGAAAATGCAATTTTTATCTTGTAGTTACATCACTGCTAGTAATTTTGAATCTAGATGCAGTACAAAAATGACCTAATTAGTTTTTATTTCTGTTTTCTGTTGTGTGAATGTGTCAGAGTTCCTTTTATATCTGACATGTGAAATAAGTTAAAAATGTAAGACGGTATTTGTTAGCAGGTAGATAAGGCTCTGTAAAAATTATGATTTGCATTTAAGACTTAGCATTGTATTATCTGTATTTCTGACGAGTATTTTTGAAATATGGATATTTGAATTTTTTAGAGTAAGTTTCAGACAGTGCTGCGTTTTGTCTGTTTCTGGCTTCAGTAAAGTTCCTCCACAGCATAGTTACAACCATTCAAACCGGGGTATATATGTATCTCCGTGTAATTGGAAGCTGGTTTGGCTACGGATAAACAGGTATGTAAACTCTGTACCTGTTTGGGCTCTTCAGTGTTATTAACAACAATGATGTGACTTGTGCAGCGCTTGACCTAATGTCTGGAAAACAATTTTTGTGCTCCTGCTTACGTGTCTGGACTCTAGCTGCAGTTCTTTTCATAGCATGCTTCTCTTAAAGTGCTATTTGCCATGCATTATCTGTCTCTAAGTTTTGCAGTTTTTAATACGGTGCGTATCTTTGATCCTCCAAGCATATCCTTCTTTCTCTTGCCATATGCTGGTCTTCATATAAACACCCCTTACTCGCAAACATAGCTGGATGGAATTTGTACGGAGCATTCCGCTCTCTGTTAACCCAGGCTGAGGGCTGCCACCTAATTAAATAATCTTCTGCCCTGACACTTAACAAGCTGTAAGCAGCTTTTCCCAGCAAAGCAGGTAAACTATTGGGGCAGTGCAGCAAAGCTTGAAAATATACGATTTTTATGCATATGTGTGTTGTTTTGGGTTCCAGTAGTGTTTTATAAAAATAATTAAACTCCTATTCTTTATTGCTCTAGAAGGAGACTAAAAAGTAAAGCCACCTTTTATGACCTGGCTTTGAGGTGTTACGGTAAAATCCGGCAGAGGAACTCTCTAAGGCTCATTTTGAAGTTTTAGAAAGCAGCATTCTTTATTGCAGTGATGCATGCATGGGGGATCACTCCTCCTATCGTGCATGCTGAGAGTCAGAGTTAGTTTACATTTATTAGCCCAAGTTTTATGCATATTCATACATTCATCAGCATAACCTGTACGTATTCGTACTTTCTAAACTACAATTGGTCAACTTTTTGCTTGCTTCGATTTAAAAACACAGTAGCTCCTAAATTCACTATGCATGTTCAGTGAGTAGGGTCTTTATCTGGGGAGGGGCAGTTTTTAGCACAGGAGATGTGGTTTTCATATTATAATGAGACAGTTCACACTAAGGATACCACTTAGATGAATTTCTGCTGACTTTTGGCTCTCAAGGATGTGTATATCTCTGTTAACAAGTGTTCCTCTATTCAAGATTCCTTTGCTGCATCTTATCTAAGCATCCCTCATTCTAATTAAATAAATGGGAAGGTTTCAAGGATGGTCCTCCTGTTCTCAAACCCTCAGTTATCTTATTCTCAGGCGATGAACGATAATGAAAACACAGCTCAGAACATGCATCCTACATGTTAACTTTCTTCTCAAAAGTGCTTTCAGCTATGCCTGTGTGTTCCAAAGGTTACAATGACCTACTCTATTACCAACAGAAATGTTACTGAGGCATTTTAGCTTACAGAGGGAAAGTGCTTTCAGCTGCAGTGGGTGGGAGAAGCTGTATTTTATCAGCAAAAGAGGAAGCCTTTTTAGATAGAAATGAAAACTCTCCTTTCTCAGCATGTTTGCACTGCCCTATTAGTACAGGTCCTGAACCCTAATGTTTGTAAAACCAATGCACCATATTTACTAATCAAATTTCATTTGTAAATAACAGCATAATAAGCAAGTCTAAAGATACAATACTGACTAGAACTGACAAATGGTTGGAAGAATAAAGTACCTCATTGTATCACTCTTACACCTACATCTGTCTTTTCAGTTTGAAGAAATCAAAGGGAGTCTGCCCTTCTTGCATATTTGTGAGCATGTATAAATTGCCAAGATATGGGAGGGGTGAGAGATGATACTTCTCAGGTGCGGTGTGCCACAGCTGAAAAAAAAACCTGGTGAAATGAAAGGGTTAGGGATGCAGTGGAACACTGCTCTCTACCTGGAAAACAAAGAATGGGACTCTCCTTAAGACCAGAAGAAAGGTGTGGGCCATAGAAGCCTTATGAAGCTGTAGGTTAATAGGGCAATTTTTGGTTACCTGTTGGTTTGTTTTGCTTCACTGCCGGATTTCAGATTGCTAGAGCAAGTTCAGATGTACAGTTGCCTTTAGCATATGTGCATTTACTGAAACTGGCTGATCTGTGGATCTTGTTGCCCAGGGTGGTGTGAATTAAGTGTCCTGATAGTAGGATTATTTCTTCAGGTACCCTTTTCAGCTCTTGGTGGTAATTAGCAGCCCCCAAGGACTTGAAGCCACAGATTGAAAATCACTGCATGAAACCTCTGTTTTTCTTAAATGGGTTATAAAGAGCAGTCTTCTGATTTCCTAGACTTACTGCTACTTCTGGCTAGGATAAACTGGGGATAAAAATGCTTTCTGCATCTTTGACCTTGTGCCTGTAATCATATGTCTGTATCAATAGCTCTCTGCAGAACAAATATCTGGAAACAATTTGCCAGAAAGATTGAGACTGAAAGGTTACATTTTTCTTGAGACTCTGCTGTTTGAATAATAATTTCACGTAGTGATCTTACTTGCCTAGCAGCTGATAAGATTTCTTGATGGCATCCAGCTGTAGCTGGGGTTGGTATAATTGGCTGCTTTCTTCTGAAGACATTTGTTCTGGGGAACTCTGGTAAGAGCTGTGGGCTGGCTGGTCAAAGACCTTGCAACAACTGGAGGTATATGCTGCAAGCATGAGTACAGTTTGATTATTTTTTTTTTCTTTCTTCACTGTTGAGCTTGTCTACAAACATTGTAAAGGCTTGTATTGCTTTTGTGTAACTCTACTAGAGGTATACATGTATAGGTCTGGCTTGTGAAGTTCTTATCTTCCTGCAGTAACTGATTAGGCAGTAGAGATTGGCCTGCACAGGATATTAATGAGCTATTAATGCATGTAACTTTAATCTTGTGGAAACAATCACTTGAATTATTTTAAGGTGGGACCTGTTTTATCACTGGTCATGTGTTGGCTGACTGGTTCATGTTCAGTACAAATTCTGAAGGTGGTGACTCAGGCAGCAACCTAGACTGGTAATTGAATAGTGAAACAACCGAATCTGAACTGAAACAATGCCAAAAGGTCTTAATATGTTCTTTCTTTTTTTTGTGGCAGAGAGAAAACTGGGGAATTGCTTGACTGTTGATCCCCTAGCGGTTTGAGTTGGGGACAAATTTTGAATACCAGTAAGTAACCTGCATCTTTCAAAACTAATCAAAATAGATGATGCTGTTATCTGGAGTACCTTTTAGCATACCAGTATGTGTTGTGGGGAATTGAATGAATGTAATGTGAAGTTCTGTGTCTACTAACCTCTTGTCACAGAGAGAAAAACAAATGCTGTGATACGATATGGTAAATTGCATCTACCTTAGCTGTGCATTTTTCCACAGCTTTGATTGTCGTGATCTCAGTGCTCTGTTTTCATTTACAGCACCGTCATCTATGTGAAAAGTTAAGTAGCTTGTGAGAGCTTTCAAGGAAAACATGATGCAGCATGATCACATGTGTTCATGTAAATGTTCAAGGCCCCCTCAGCTGAGGAGATGAGACCACACCGAGGTAAGCACTGTGTGTGGGATTCTCTACTCTGTTCCATGCAGAGACTTTCTTGGGAGTGTATGTTGAGGGCTGCATGGTCTGTAGTCTCAACCTCAGAAATAAGAGGGAGTATAACCCCATATGCCAGCTAGGTCCGTTTGCCACAGGATGTGATTTTTTTTTTTTGCTATGGAAATTCAGAAGTTCATCTAAGAACTCCCAAAGAACTAATTTGGTGCTAATACAGAATATTACTTGTATTTTTATAGCTGTGACAGATTTTCACTGCTTTAAACATGGTAAAACTATTTTAGTGATGCTTTTTCTCTTGAGGTGCAAAGCCTATCGATAGTGCCTGTCTGTTGGTGTTTGGATCATCATCAGATACTATCTTTTTCTTACCATGGTACTCTTTAGATATTCTGGATCAGCAGCACGGGACCAGAAATTCACTTTAGCTCTTTGGTGTGGGTGAAGATTCAATCCCGCTCTGCATTCAGCAGAAGAGTGAAGTTACTCTCATGCTGCTGGCTGGGGTTTCTGTGTTTTGTTCCCATAAAGCAGCTTCAGCTCCTAAATCCAAAGTGTTTAGACATTCTGGGTTTTATTCTTTCACCCTGATGCCAGAGAGAGATTCTGCCACTGAATGCCTGATCTTTGCACTTTAGCATAGCACAGCCACGTAAGGAATCATAAAAAGATTGAGCTTCCTGGCATCCTCCTCTTCCTTAGAGAAAGAGTAACTAAAAGACCACAACTTTTTTTTTTGTGGAGTCATTACAGCTTCTGGGAGCTCTTGCTTTGCACAGAGGTTAAAGAATCTCTTACAGGAATTATAATTTGGCTGGATTTGCTGTTAATCTGTGTTAATCTGAAGACTTCATGTGATTTAAGTCTCCGGGTCTTCATGTTGCAAAAGACTGCCTGATTAAAAGGGACGCTTGCCCAGGATGAGGTATAGCTTGTTATAGTTGTATGATGTATGTCATGATACTTCTGTCTCCTCTACCTATTTGGCAAAGGACCATCCACTTTCTGATGTGGAATGGATTTATAACTTTGGTAGATTTAACATTAGCTTCTGATCAGTCATGCTGTTGCTGAGCCATCCTACAAGAAAAAAAATAGAGATTTTTCTTTTCTGGAGGGAGCTGTAGAGATTCCAGAGGAGATTTTAAAAGTCAGAATAAAGACATTTGCTAATATTTTCACATCAGACTTCCCCCCTGCTACTTCTGTCTCCCTGCCGACAAAAGGTATGTATAATGAAAGTGAAGTTCCTAAGTAAATACCATTACATTTTGGGTGTCTTAGTCACACGGTACTATTTTTCTTCTCTCTGTCAATAGGGAAGAATTCTGTTCTCTGGAAATTGTGTTTTTTTAACTTGCAGCCTGCTTTGCACACTGAAAACAACTTCCAATTTTGTACTATAAAGCACCACCATTTTATTACAGCCCAAACAATTTTACCACTGGATGATAATCTTCTCAAATCTGCTCTCCACAGTTTAAGCAGCACAACATATATCACACAACAGGAGATACTCCAGGCTGTCCTTTATGTGAAATCTAGTTTCAGAAAATCCACTTCTTAAGCCTTGGCTGTGGCAGGAAGAATAAGACCAGTAGGGATTCTAATGCTTTTCAGCTGGTGGGGTACTCAGCAGAGCATTTTGTGGCTTGAGCGCATGCGTAAATAACAAAATGGAGGTTTCAGAGAACAGTATCACACAAAAAAGAATAGTGCAGATTATTCATAATGAGGGTACTAATGAGATGAGACTACTTGTGGTGAGAAAAATATTATCATGGAAAGAACTTCAACTTTATGTATTTTTCCATTCAGCTGAAGCTGTTATACAACCCTTCCTGCAGAGTTAGGAATAGCTGGTAAAATTGCAATGGAGAGTTAATGCACAGGTAGGCGAAGTACACAACTGTACTTCACAATGCGGAGAGCGCTCTGTAATACGTGTAAATCTTGGTATTAAAAATATGAAAACTTGTTCACTGTTGTGATAAGCATGTTACCTCTGAGTAATGCTACCACTGCATGGGTTGAAGCTGGGCAAGGATTTACTGAGGTGTATACGTTTCTGCTGGCCTCGCGGTTCCCAAACTAACAGCAGCCTGCGGATGAGACAGTACTGCCATTCTGACAAACCTTTTTAGCACAGTTGCAGTCGGTGTCTTTTTCCTGTTATAGCTCACACCAATTTTGGACTAGAATAAACAACACCATAGTGGCTTTTTGGTCAATGTAATTTGCAGTTTTCTGGCTGACTTGTGCTCACAGGAGTATTTTGCTACCTTCCTGTTGCTAACCAGCAGAGCTAAAAGTGTAGGACACATCTGGGAAATGTTTATGTTCTGGCCCTCTTGCAAATAGAAGGCACTCTGAGGAACACCCCTCATGGCATGGTGAGGCAGCGTGCTACTTACTGATTTTGGCACACATAGCAAAGAATAAATACAGGCCATCAATACTATCTTGCCTTGTTGGGTATGAACGCTCTAGCAATGCTTTGAGGGGGACCTCAGTAACAACCAACTGAAAGCTTTTGTTCCCTGTGCTTGTAATCATACTCTGGGATGAAGGGGATGAATTGCTGCCTGAGTGCCAGGGAACACATACCCAGTCTCCTGCAGATCAAATACAGTGGCAGTTACTACTGGATTTAGCTTGGAGTGGGGTACAAAGACAAGGATTGCTGTTAGGGAGAAGGAGGAGCAGGTATGAAATCCTTTTGGGAGTGAACCCCTTTCTTCTGCTGAGGAGAACAGTCTTGATCAATAGCATGCCAGATGTACCCACATCTGGTACAGTGAGAGAATTTCTCCAGCGTGTATGGAGGTTTCTTCTTTTTCTCAAACACGTAAGTGGAGATACACCCTTCATGTCGAACAACCTTCAGCCCTTCTTGTGTGGGCTGTCAGGTTTTTTTCAAGCACTGCTGTTCTGAGTGCAATAAATATAGCATATTTGAGATGAATTCTCCAGGGAAATAATTTTCAGTATAACTCAGAAAGCTTTTGTATATGACCTAAAACTGTTTGTTGCAAACCTTGGGAGGTCAGAGCCTTTGAAATAGTTCCATGGAGTAAGCGGTGTTTTAAAAATAAACCTAAAAAACTTCCCTCGATCTGAGCTTTGTTGCTTTCAGAGCCTCCCAGTTCTTGGAAAGTCTGAGTGACCCTGCAAATGGACTTTTTAAAGAGGAAATGCTGCTCCCTGATCTAGCCCCTGAAGGTGCTAGAAAAGAGCAGAGTGTGTCTAAAGTCATTAAAGCTTGTGCTACTAAGATGAAAAACATCCATCATTGTTAAGCTGGAATCTTGTAAAGTGCTTGGGATCTGTGGATAAAGCACTAGGTTTTTGGGAATACTTTTAACTTTTACTAAAATACAGCTTAACCAGGGACATTGCCATCTTTTAATTCATGTTAATATGGAGTGAAATGTGTGTAAGAACTAAAAGGAAAAGAACTTGCACTACTGTAACTCCAGGCTTGGGAATGTATCTTGTTTGTACAGTGTTCAACTACCTAGTTTGTATAATTGTTAAGGAAGAACTCTCCCCCCCCTCCAGTTTATTGGTATTTTAGTAACATTTGGTGCACATTTTACTGCTCAAATGGTTAATATGTTAAAGAAAACATACATTTATCTTGTTTTGAGTATGTGGGTGTTCGTTCTGAGTGAATGCATACATCTGTAGATGTATGCTGTAGAGCATAATGGAAGCTTAAAATACTTAGTTCTTGGCATCATGGTAGCCAGTTTAAGTGTTTGCTCACGATCTCCATTCATGAGTAGCCAGCTTTGAATCTTCTGTGTATCTCATGACAGTTTTGGCATAATTGTATTCTGAGAGTGTTTGGATTGGAGGTAGCTCATCTGCAGATAACTTCCAGTTAAGAGATGAAAATAGTTTCCTGGGATTGCCTGGTTCCACTGAGTTACGAGATGGAGCTGGAAGCGTGCTGAATCCCTGAGCAGAGCAATGACAGGCTGTTGCTGTGGCCAGCCCCTGTTGCCCACTCCCTTAGAGCTAGCATATAGGCTCTCCAGCATCCTAAATGTCCCTGTATGGTATGTGGTCCTGTTCAGGAACTACACCTCCGTCAAATGTGTCTAATCTGTAGTAATGTGCTCCTGCCTGCTGCTGTGGTGATGAAGGCCTCAGAACAGGTCCAGACATGCATATCTGCATAAAATTTAGCTTACACGCTGTTATTTCTGTTATGTTTTATGGGATTACTAAGCACTTCAGTACTAAGTTTCCTGTAGAGTTGGGGATGCCAAGCCTTGATCAGGAGCACAGTGATTCTTTGCTACAGCTATTAACAAATCAATCACACTAACATCTGTGAGGTGGATAAGTGTTATCCCTAAAGACAAGTTTTCTAGTGTACATGCTTCTTGGGATGTTCCTTTGGGAACACCTCCACTAACATTCTGTTCACACCACTGAGTTTAAAGAGAGGATTTTACCTCCAATGTGACCTTACACACTAGGTATCTCAGGTGGGCGTGTAAGCTTTAAGGCCTCTTTTGAAATGTCCTCTTTGAAAGGCAATAGCGCTACTAGGTAGAAGATTCACAAGTTCCTATACAAATATGTAGTATATTTACATATATAATGATATTTTCGTAGTATAATCCATAATTACTCACAAAAAAGTACATGATATTCAAATGTGGTAAATCCAACATTGCTTGACAAGTCCAGCCTAAATACTTCTTTGTAGAGGGGGGAAAAAAGAAAAGATTCTTGACGTATAAAAGTTTTGTAGTGTAATATCAGTGATGTTAAGTGATTTTTTTTTTTAATTTTTTTATATGTGTAGGAGAAACAGAAAGCTCACCAATACAATTTCAGGTATTAAAAGGGAGAAAAATCTTGAAAGCTGTGCGTTTTCTTTGTTTCAGTACACAGTCTAAATTCATGGTGAATCCACATTTTTAAGTAAAGGTGCTCAACTAAACTCTTCATGGTTTCATGTTTAAATGAAAACAGGGTCTCTAAGACTCTGTCCCTTAAAAGTTTGAAAACAGCTCAAAATATGAAAAGTATTACCAAGAAAATCCACTTTGAGATTGCTTAGCTGTACAATGAGCAATTTACCTGTCTCTCAGCACAGCTGACAGCTCTAGTGTAAATGTTGGGGGACATCTGGTCCTTTGCTGTGGATTATCTTGTAAGTTATTGTTTTGTGAATGAATAGAAAGGCATAGCTTTTTTTAAGGATAAAAAGAGATTTAGTTTGACCTAATTATCTAGTCATTGCCTTTTGCAATAACATGCAGCTCCCTGCGGCTGCAGCCAAATAATTGAAGCAAAGATCACTTCTATAAATATGTAAATGTTTGTCACGTAAAAATCCTCTGATAAAAGATGTTAAATATGTAAACCTTGGTGTTTGAGAAGACCTGTTTTTGATTTGGATGGTCCCTGAAGAGAGAGTCAGATTCTAAGCTGAGTTTCTTCCCTCAAATACCTGCATTGTCTTCAGTAATAAATTTGCATGCGAACTGGAGGAAGGCGTTTGGCCTATTCTTAGAGCAAGTAAAAATTACACCCTGCTTCTTCATGAACAGCTGTACGTCTTCCTCTTGTCTCTTGTGTATCAATACTGTGTGCGAGGCATGGAAGGAAGCCTTTGCCTTGGAGGAATTTACAGCCTAAATGTAAAGGCTGAAATGTTATTCAGTGGTTTTATTAGGGTTAAGATTTCACTGTTTACCACTAGGTTATGATGTGTAGATAGATGCAAGGTGTATGTTGGCTTCTGCTGTGGTGCAGGAAAGGAGTGTACATTGCTGGCATTGCGTGTCTTACTGGAAGCTTCCCCCATATGATCTGCTTGCGTGAACCTGCATGTGGCTGCTTCCCAACTCAGTTCTTAAAACATTACCCTCTTAGCTTAAATACTTTATGTAGTTGAAGTTTTTCTAAACTTAATGACTCTGACAGTTGGGTTGAGGAGTGAATACATGTGTAGTTATGTTGGTAGACTGGGGAGAAGAGAGAAAAATTTCAGTGAAAGATAAAAGTGATAATAAGTGGCTGGGAGTAGAAGTCTCTTTTTGTTTGCCCACTGTCACCAAAGCACCACCTCCAACCACAGGTGTAGTTATGGACACCCATTGGATGGGTAAAGCTGGAGTTCGTTATCAGACTTGAGACCAGGGCTGGATCTGGGTCAGGCTGAGAGTCAGGGGGGGTGTAGCGCATACAGGCAGGGAAGAGCTGTCAACAGATGGCATCATAGTGGAAAGAATGAGGCAGCTCATCAGCTGGCAATATTTCTGCCGCATTTTGCCAATTACTTGTTTTTCTTCAGGGAGCAATTCAGTGTTTGGTTAAGTTTTGTCATTAGTTTTTGTAGTCATTGATCCTAGGAAATCATCTTAACGACTCTAAATGTAGTATTCCTTAAATTTAAAGCAATTTTAGATGCTAAGCAATATGACCAGTGATCACATTTTAAGACTGGATTTTCTTAATCAAAAAAAGTCCAGAGTTCTACATAAATGTTGTGGCAAAGGGTTTCCCAAAACCCCAAGCAGAATATTCATCTTTGTGACAGATGGTTCCAGTGTAATTAGTGATTCATAAGATATTGAAGAAGGAAGCAAGCTACTGACTTTTGGAGTTTATGAACTAAGTTAACTTGTTTATATCAGCTGACTGCTTTTACAGTAAGTTTAGAGTTAGGAAATACTGCTTATATTTTACAAGTAGGGGTAATTTAGTGATTGCATAGAAAAAAGGACTCATACATTCATCTTCTATTCAAATAAGTGTTTCCTAAGATTGTTAAACAATGAGGTAGTTTTATTAATTACTCTTGTTTTAAGTAAAACCCTCAAATGTATAAAATCTAGCATTAACTTAATCTCTTGGGAGTTTAGCAGTTTAGTTTTCAAAAAAGATTGGTTCTCATTGACTAATTTTTTATGTACCTTTTTTCTTGTCATAGGTTTAAATTATCATTAACTTACCAATGAATAATAGTGAACATTAAGCTTTAAGATTTTAATACATTTTTACATATATTTCACTAAAAAAATGAGTAGCTGCCTGTGAGAAGGACAGCTGCTTTCTTGAAGGGAGAATTTATCTAATTATACATAAACATTTATTCCATGTTCATCACCATAGTAACTGAGGCCTCAAATCAGCGTGCTGTGCTTTGAGCAGAGCTGCAAATACAGAAGTTCAGGCCTTGGCTCACTGCAGTATGAAAGTGCAGCTCCACATTTGGTTGAGGCACAGCTAGTCCCTGCTACACCTTGACCTCTCCCTCATGGTGGAATCAGGGAGCTAATGTGACTGAAAAATAACCTCCCCCCAAATTAGCGTATGCTAAATCATCCTTCTGATCTGGCTGACCACATGATTGCATGAGCACTACTGAGGTACCGTGAAGGGTCAAGAATGTGTGATTGTGGTAAGTGTGGGGGGAGACAGCTACAAATGAAGTTGATGACAAAGTTGCTGCTGATGCTACTTAGAGCCTGACTATGCTGTAACCAAAATTGTTGAAAAACAGGTATTGGGAGCTAAGCCAGTTTAAGTGAGGAAATGATCTAACCTGTATTAATTTTGAAGTAGTTTTGTGACTTTAGCAGTATATTCCTGAGTATATCTACTGCTTGTACTGAAGTGCTGTCCTGAGAAAGGAAGTGCTCCAAGGATGGAAATTCCGTGTCTCTTCTCATATGCTGACCTCTGAAAAGTGGCCACAGTATTTTATCAGAACGTTCACTTCAGAAGCTCTGTTACAATCAACTTACTACATGTCTTTAGTTTCTGATTTATTTTCTTTTTGTCTCTACCTCGACTATTGTTTTCAGAGAAACCTCATCTTTTTACTTCGGCTTTCTTTTTAACAGCAGCGAGGGTAGGAGCTAGCTATTTCTGTAGCCTGTTTGTAAATAAATCTTAGCCATACTCCTTTTTCGGCTGCTCCCTCTGTCTTCTAAAACATTGCAATAGAATGTGTTTTATAACTACAAAACTTGACAGACTCAGCTTTTAAAACATTTGTCTGAAAAACTTGATGAAGACTTTTACTTTTTATCTGCTACATTAACCAGGCCTTCATTTTGAACCTCTAAAATTATGGTGCCGTTTTATTTTCCAGCACACTTTAGATCATCACTTCACCATCCAAGGTCCTGATCCCATGGAGACTTGCACACTTGTTTAACAATGCATGTTTCAAGCGGTCCCACTGATTTATCACTCTTCCTCTACTGTTACCTGATTTGAAAGATGGGTACTGGGACATCTGCATTACTTCTGCAGTATTTGCAAAAAGAGAAATGATTTGCAGGTGTAACGCAGCACTGCAGTTAATCACGCTAGCAAGTGCAGTGTGAAATGTGATCTTGTATAGCCATTTATAGTCTGAGTTTTTAAGAGCTCTAACTCTGTTTTTGGCTTGCTTAACTTCTGTGGCTGTTGTAGATTACATTTGCAATCAAGTTGTTGCCAAACTTCCACTCGATGTTAAGGTCATGTTTACTACTGCGCAACTGCATAGTGAAGGGTTGCAGTAAAAGCAAAATAAACTTTAAGACTCTTGACGAAGCAGCTTAGTGTCATTCTGTGGGAGCCTGATAGCAAGTGGATGTTGGGCAGAAGCTCAAGCTGACTGTAGACCAAAGCAGAATGTTGTTGGCAGCATTTAAATTTTAATAGCTGATGCGTCCTTCACTGCAGCTCTAATAAAAACATCTTGTGCGTGTTCTGAGTACTGTTTAAAAAAGAACATAGATGTAAGAAGACTGCAGTCTGCAGCTCTCCATATGTGGTGTTAGTACTGTGCAGGGTTTTCATCTGTTAGCCAGAATGAGTGATCTGGTAGCCTCCTAAAAGAACTGTGCACATTAAATTTCTGGCGCTGTTGATGAAAGAATGCTGTTGCTGGAACATTTGAGTTCCTGTTACTCCTCCAGGGAACTGCTACAAAGGCTAAAAGTGGTCCTCCCGGATGAGCACTAAGGTATGCTAGCAGTGAGCTGCAATGGAGCTTACATTATGGCTCTTACTGTTCTGAATTAGATATCCACACCCACACACCCTTTTTGTTTTAAAATCTTGTAGATAGATGCATCTTTGCTTGTGTGAGTGCTACTAACTGAGCTTTAAAAAAAAAAACAAAACACCAAAAACCCCAAACCAAACAAAAAAAACCAAACCCACAAAACACCCACCATGACCAAGGGAGGGAATATTACTGCCACTGACATTCTGAGATTTTTTTTTTTTTAGCTAGTTTTAAGGAAGGTGGTATATGTAGTGATGGTTGGCTGCATTTGACAAGCAAAATTCTCCAAAATTTTAAGCTCCCTGGGTGAAAACAGGCCATAGAACAGAGAAGAAAGATTTTTGCATTATCCTTACAGGAGGGAAGATATATAAATCTAATTTTTGTTAAACACCACAAATCCATAGAGGACCAACACCTTATTGTCCCACTTGTATGAAAAGCTTCAACTGGAGGTCTCAACTTTTTAAAGATGAGATAACCAATTATGGAATATTATTGTGCTGGAAACCAAATTTCTTTATTTCTGGTACTATGGACAGATATTACTTTTTTTCCCCCCAGTTTTCAGTTCCTGAAAAGTTGAGACAACTGGTATTTGGGGGGATGATTGTGCTAGCTTTCTGGTGCGTGGCAAATACAGGTGTAAAGTTCACTGAACAGTATTAGAATTGGAGACATAATGGAGTTATGGCCTGACTCAGTATGGTTTGTGTACTTTTAAATCCCAAGGAACCTGATGGGGTCTGAAACCTTTTATAACAACTGGACTCAGCCCTTTTTTCTACTGTCAATTACTTTTGCTACTCTGTATTTTTTTTAGTATTATTTCCTGTTATAGACATGATTAAAAGCAATTTGGAATAATTCCAGTGCTCAAGGGTATCAGGGAAGATCCAAACTACCAAAAAGGAATCAATTTTGGTTCCTATGTTTCAATATGATCAGTGTGTTTCAAATCTCAGTGAAGATGCCTGTATGCTTTCTAAATAACTTTTCTTAAATATCAGGTATTTTTTTGGAGAATATTAACTTTTAGCTACTTACACTTCTGCTTCAATGCAGGTGCTTTGCAGGCTCCTGCTCTTATTGTTGTATTCAAAGTATGGAAAGTAAGAACGCTTCTGTCTCCATTGATATTTCACAGATGCAAATTACTCAGAAATGGCAGTGCATCACATAGAATGTTGTAAGTGTTCTCTTTTACCTTACATAAAGCCACTCTATATTGTAAAACTTGTTTAAAGGCTTCAATGCCTTCTGTAAAGCTTCATATACTTTGTAATGATGTCCAAGCATCATTTGAGTGTTTCGTGTTCCATAAAAGTGAGTTTCCAAATCAATGTATTGACTTTGCTCCTATGCTGAAGGCACTTTGGTTGCCCAAGCTCAAGTTTCACACACAAATAGCAATCTAATTGAAGCAGGAACGGTCCTGATAACTGTTCTGCTTTTCTGTGCTCGCTTCTTGTGCTTGCTTTGCCAGGCAGGAGTTAAATCATGCCCTCTGGAGACTGCAGTTGGACTCTCTAGTCGCATCCCCTTTTCTGTAGTTAAAATTGTGTTATGCCTCCTATGCAGGAGTAGCACAAAAAGGAACCATATTGGGATAAAAGATCTAGTACTCGTTAATATTCAGGGTTAAGCAGATCTCTAGCTTAGTAAGGAACATACCCTACCATTTATTTTGGTAATTTGGAATAAGAGAAAAGGTTGAGACCAAGAGAACCTCAGAGAGCCAAATGATTGTTTTAACCCTTCGTTTTGTTAGAAAGCAATACTTGGAAGGAAAATAAAAATCACGCTTGATGTTTATCAGTCTTATGCCTATGAGTCATAGTAATTTTACAGGCGTGATACAGAGCTAAGTAGTTTATAATGTTACTTAGTTTTATGCATATACATATATATTAGTTGTAAGGTACTACTTATGGAGCTCTTTAGACCAAAACAAGATTTTTGTAGAAATTTTTGTTACAAGAATTTCCAGCTAGTAGATCAAACAAATGAAGCATCCCAAACTTCCAGTTAGCTTTTTGTGTGTAAATACTTCATTTCCACTAAATATGCTTGCAAATGAAAAGGTGTTGGTAAGGTTTTATTTGGCGTGTGTTTTTTCTAAACTTTATTTGAAAAGCAATTTTTGAAGGATCTTTAGTATTAGGAAATGCTTTAAATAATAAGGGAGAATTGTCTTTGTAAGCTACAGGTTCTGTTGGGAACTTTATGTCAAGTTCACTTTAAGTCCTTGTACTCAAAAGAAGTCAAATGAGTGCTGAAAATGCAGTGTTCCTCAGTAAAGATTTTTACTTGACCTAAGGAGCTTTAACCTTCCAAGATGATCCTGGCTACCTTCCAAAATGTATCACTGAGGATGCTTTTTTTTAATCTCCTTTCTATATTAAAACTTTATCAATATTCACACTGAACTTTCATGAGACTCTTTGGACACTTCATTTGATGAAACATCAGTAACAGATGTAATTATGATTAAAAAAAAAGGGAGGGACAAGCAAGGCAGCTTTACACAGCTGTCCCTTTTCCCTCTGGGACCTATTAAGTGTTATACAAACAAGACTCTCTGGTTGCCTTTGCTTGTATTGGGACTTGAGGTCTTTTCTCAAACTATGCTGTCTGGTCTGTTTTGTTTCATTATTAATAGTTAGCAATTTACATTTACCATATAGCATGATAATTTTGCAGGGTTAATTAACTGTGCACAGGAAAAGTTTTTTGTTCTGAAAAATTACCATGAGCATAGAGTACGATCTGATGTGGGCTGTAGATTGTTTGGATGTGTATTTTTTTTCTAAAATGTTAGGTTTTGACTAAAGAAAATTTAATGCCACTAAGTTATCACACCGGGGCTGGCTTTTCTGACTTAACATTTAGCCTTCTGTTTAGCTGAACATGGCCTGCAGCTGAATCTGTCTTTACTAGTGTTGATTAGGTATAAACTAAAACACAGCCCGCATGCTTATACCATAGTTGGCTTTGAAGTAATAGCAAGTATTGAAGACAGGGAAGACTTGTAATTTTTTTTTTTTTTAAGTTTTGACTTCAGTAAGGGAAAAGAGTTCTGAGCAGCATGTGCTATTTTTTATGTGGCCAGTCATAAATCAGGATTGTAGGACCTTTGGAGCAGATGTATTTCACCTAATCCTTTCTACTCCATTTTGCTCCATAGAGCTTTATCTGTGATTAGCTAAATCTGCATATAGATCTCAGTTATTCATGGCAGAACCATTTCTTGAACCTCATACAAAGCTGAAAACTACGTGAGTAGGGTATTTCTAGTGCTCTGAGTGTACAAACTCGTAGTGCATTCTTAAACACAGAAACTGTCACCCAGGTTTGTTACCTATCACATGCAAAATATGTTTACCCTGATATTTTGAAATTACTACTACAGCAGGCCTCAAGGGCTCATTGTCCCCTTTGTGTGCATGTGTTGTTCCCACTGTTGATGATGAATTAGCTATACACATCAGTAGGAGGATATACCCGTTGGACTAGAATTTAGACAGCAGGGAATATGAAATTCTCTAGCTATTAGGTGGTGAGAACAGCACAGCTTAAGCATCGCTCCCACTTGACTTGTCATCTCTGCATTTTGTGATTTTTCTCTTTTTTTTTCCTAAGGAAAGAGTAGTGAAAGTAGCAGCTGTGAAATATGATGATAGCACAGTGCTACCTTGATAGAAATTGCAGCTCAGAGATGCAGATCAAGCATGGCTCAGAATTTTGAATGATGGAAGTGAGCTGTTTTTCTGGAAAAAAGCAGCCATCCAGGTTAACCTTAGCAAAAGCTGACTGTTGCTTGCTGGATTAATAAATGGTTGTCCAGAGAGAGGATTGCTTTCGTGTCCTTTAAAATAGATTTTCAAATTAGTATTTAGTTATTTCTTTCAGCTGTTAGAGTGGATTTCTTCTCAAGATGTTATGTTCTTTGGATTACTGTGATTTATTATTCCTCTTCTAGTACTGTCTGGATAGTTGATCCCTTCAGTCACATGAGTGAAGTTTGTGTATGTGAGAGATGCCTGGACAATAACCGGTGTTGGACTTGATGTTCTCAGTGTTTTCTGCTATATAAGTAATCGCATTGAGGATGGGGGGAGTAACAGTGTGATTTAACGTATGGGTCCAAGAATGGTTTAATTTAGAGATGCTAGGTTTTTCCTTTGCTGTTTTTCTTCATTTTCTGAATCTTCTTCGCTAATCCTGTGTGGAAGCTGTCAGGCGTGGGGCTCTCCAGAACTGTTCAGAGCTCCTACACGTTTCCAAAATGAGAACTGCGAAAGAGATTCTGCCGTCTCTGCAGAGAAAAGCTCCCTCCCGTGGAAGAGAGGAGCCTCTGCAGTGACTAGGAGCAACTTTAGGACATAATGCTGTGATTTTCAATTAGCAGGAAAAAGGGACACAAGCCCTGTAGGGATTTGCAGATGCTGGAATTCAAAACCCTGTTCCCTGTTATTTTTTCCCAAAGCAAGTTCTTAAGATTTTTGTATGACTTATTCCTAAAAATGTATATCAATTACAGCTGTTTGCAAGCAGAAATGGACAAGTTAATATAATGTGGCCACAGTGGAATCCCTACTGTTAAAGGGCCCTAAAGCAGCTGATATTTATACACATTTTGCTTTCTGTAGCTCTTTGCTGAAAAACCTCAGTATTTTGAGCGCTTCTGTGAATTCCAGTTCATAGAACTTACGTTACTTTTCTAAAAAATTCTTTTTAATTTTCCCTTTTCTAAGTGTGATAATCTGCTCTGTATATCCTGAAGATCTGTATCAAAATGATTTTAGATCTTGCTGCAATTGGGAGTCCTTGGTAGAAGGCTCTGCTGAGCTCAAAGCTCTGTCTGAATTGGAAAATACAAGTGCACAGAAAGCGTAAAGATGAATTTGTGATGGAGGAGCTGGAACTAGAATTCCTCTTGATATCAAATCTCTGCTAGAAAGAGTATTTTTACCTTGAGGGGAATAGGATTCATGCTTGTGATCTGAAGGTGGAAGGCTTTAGCTCATTAGCACATTATTAAAAACCTGAGGCATTTACTTCCATAAATGCTAATGTTATTCCCCTGAGAATAAAGCACTTTGGAGGGGGTGGGGACAGATCATTTAGCATTACAGTGGAGATTTATATTTACCAACTCAGATTCGTTGACAGGTAGAGGACTGAGACAGCACAGAGTGTGACCCACTGCAGAAAATTGCTGTGTTGAGACTGGGTATTGGGATCCTGTTAACTGGCAAAATAATAACCTTGTTCAGAGCTGGACGGGTTCTAGGTTGTGGCACACAGCAACGTGGAGATAACTTTGGTTATATAAGCAGGTGATTTGGCACATTCTTTGTGCATATGCACTGGTGAAGTGAGATTTGGTTCTGTCTTTAGAAATTTATGGTGTACCTGCTCATTTTGATATGGTTTGGAGTTATCTTTGAAGTGGGAACAGTTGCTAATAATAAGGAAGTAGTATCTTCATTTATAAGAACTGTGAAGGTGCCATATAGCTTGGATGAATAGTCCTTATGATTGTGCCTGTCAAAAAATGCAAGCTCTTGAACTTGTGGGAAAGCAGAAACCTCTCATGAGGCTGGATGCAACAAAGGCTAAAGTCAGGTAATGAGGGGTGCTGGCAGAAGTGCCATATTAGAGAGGCTCAGTACTGTCTGTCTCTGATCTCCTTCTGGACCATAGAGCACTCAGTAGCTGCTGCTTGTCAGGTGCCACTTTGAATTAAAAGAAACTCAGCAATAGCAAAGGAGAGTCCCTTTTGCGTAGAAGTACTTGTGCTAGGTTCTGCAGCATTGGAGGGGTGTGTTTGTGGGAGGAGAGGCGGCCTAAAATAACAAGTGGGATGAGGAGTCCTTTTTTGTGTGGTTTACACCTTACAGATGGCACCTGGGTTTTTAAAAGTTCCTTCATGGTATATGGTATTTCCTCTTAGTAGCACCATCTAGTGATTGCCTGGAGTATTTTTGATTGCTGCTTTTTTCCTCCCTTAATTTCAGTCTGGTTTGCTAAGAAATTGAAGCTTGTGTTGAGCATGTTTGCTTTTCTTCCTCTGTACACCTCCACCCTCAACAGTAAGTATTTTTTATGAAAATTGGAAGAGGCTGAGTTCCCATACTAAATTGCTTCGAGTTTTATGAAATTATATATCTGAACAGAGTACGGTGGTTGAAATGAGTGTCTGTAATGACAGAGGGGCTGCAATGTGAGTTGAACCGTAATATTGAAACACCAGAGAATCTACAGGAGACGGGCAGGAAATGAGTCTCTGTAAGCGTTCCGTGGTTCATTGTGATATACTACTGAGACCAAAAGTAAAGTAAAAGTTTTACTATGTTTTTAGTGCTCACATGGCAGTGATTTCTGTGAAGCAACTCTGAGCTGGAAGAACATTGCTTCAAATCCCTGAATCCTCAGCAGTTAATTTTCTTTTACTGGAACCGTGGGAATTGAAATAATGATAAAAATACAGGGGAGAAAACTTACCAGAGCTGGACATTTATTCTTGACTGTAATGACTAATAATTTGTACCTGCTCACTTTTATTTGAAGTCTTGTTTGAAAAATTATAGATCAGAGATGAAACAGAGTTGCAGAGAAATGTTTTGGTATTTTTGCAATAATTTAAAACACTGGTTTGGATTACCTGATGCGGATTGCACTAAACCCTGGTCCTCATCTAGGAATTATGCATCAGAAGGGCTACATGGCAGGTAACTCATAACTGATCTGAGACATGATAGAACCAGCCTACTTTTTCACAGTATCCTAAGGACCATTACCTCATTTAATCTTTCATTTCCATGATTTTTATTAAAGGCACAGAGGTAAAAGGAGATGGGCTAAAATTGATTCCACCTTTTTTCCCCCTCAGAGTTCTCCAGTATAAAATAAAATGTGGGGTATACCAAGCTTGAATCTTGTGGAATGGGAAGTGTTTGCATGACACTTGGAATGAGCACATAAAGGATAAAGATTTCCTGGATTTGACACTTGCTGTCAACCTGAGGCTTGGCCTTTTTTCTTTGTAAATAATCTTTAAAACTGGAGCTAATATTCAGCACATGAAAATACTTGTTTGCGTGTGCTTGTGTATGTGAACATACATAAGAGTTTGTGAGTTCTTGTCATCTTTCTCTCTAGAAAGTGCGAACTGGGGAAAACTACATGGGTACTTAAGTAGCCGCTTGCTTTGTTCACGCAAATCATTNTTGTTTTACCTCTTGTACTGTAAAAGGGAAAACTAGATGGGTACTTAAGTAGCCACTTGCTTTGTTCACGCAAATCATTATCTTACATGAAGTTTTGTAGCATGTAAAAGTGAAAAAGCTGAAAAGTAAAAGAAAATGAACACAGTCTTTAGAACAAGCAAATGGGAACAGTGACAATGAAATTTGTCTCTGCATTTTCCTGGGCTGCACCATGCTGTCCTGACAGTCAAGAAAGCACTCCCTTTCTGTAGGGAGAACAATGTAAAAATGATGCCTTTGGCAGCACTTTGAATTTTAGGATTCCAGTTTCTTGATTTTTTTCACAGCCAAGTGTAGGTTGTGTGAAGTACTCGTCAGAAGGTGGATTGCTAAACAGTTTTGATTTGTCTTGTCTTTGGAGCCAGAGAGGTAAAAGCAGGTGGTGTGTGCTAGCCAGGGAGAATCTGTGCCTCTTCTCCTGCTGTAAGGTTATCCTCTTCATAGTCTGCTTTTCTAGGGAATCAGTAATCACATAGCAGGTGAGAAGGCTGCGATGGCAACATGGTTAATGTCTACATTTTGGTATTTTGATTTGAATAAAGATGGATGAGACAATTGCTAAGAGGCTAGCCTTGCCATGGTGTTATATAGATTAACACTGTGTTCTATCCAGGCTTCCCTATAAGAATATAGCAAGTCCCTCAGTCTTGATTTACACCTCGACTTTTCACCAAGATTTCATTTCTGTGAGAAAATAGTATGTAGGAGTTGAATGTGCAGCAGCCCCCTTCTTCCATATTTTTATCCTGGTATTGAATTTGGGTTCAAGCGGGATGTATACTCTGACCTGGGAATTGTAGAATCACAGAATGTCTTGGGTTGGAAGGGACCTTAAAAGATCATCTGGTTCCAACCCCCCTGCCATAGGCAGGGATGCCACCCACTAGGTCAGATTGGCCAGGGCCCCATCCAGCCTGGCCTTGTACGCTTCCAGGGATGGGGCATCCACAGCTTCTCTGGGCAACCTGTGACAGTACCTCACCACCCTCACAGTGAGGAATTTCTTGCTAATGTTTAATCTAAATCTATCCTCTCTTAGTTTAAAACCATTGCCCCTGGTCCTATCATTATCTACCCAAGTAAAGAGTCCCTCCCCATCATTTTTACAAGGCCCCTTTAAGTATTGAAAGGCTGAAATTAGGTCACCCTGGAACCTTCTCTTCTCCAGGCTGGACATCCCCAGCGCTCTCAACCTTTTTCCATAAAAAAGCTTCTCCATCTCTCTGATTGTGGCCTTCCTCTGGACTCACTCCAACAGGTCCACATCTTTCTTGTGCTGGGGGCCTCAGAGCTGGATGCTGTACTCCGGGTGGGGTCTCACGAGGACAGAGTAGAGGAGGACAATCATCTCGCTTGACTTGCTGGTCATGCCACTTTTGATGCAGTTCAGGACACAGTTGGCCTTCCGGCCTGCAAGCTCACACTGCCGGCTCATGTCAAGCCTTTTGTCCGCCAAAACTCCCAAGACCTGAGAAGTGGTCCCTGATTTCCTTAGCCTCTTGTTTTTCTGGTTCTGGCTGTGTCTCACAGGAGTGTGAACCAGAGTAGAAAGTGGCACAAAATCAGAGCAGTGAAACCTGCCTGTCTGAGCTGCGCCAACTTCTGCTTTGAGTACTTCTTGCTATCTCTGAGTGGTACTGCTCCATGGGGTATTGATGTACTCAGTTGATATGCCCTCCGTGTAAGGGCTTCCTTGCCCACCCCATAACATGGAATGTAGTGCTGCTTCCCCACCTCCATGGATTGTTACGTTAAAAGTTACTGAATGACTTGGGGACATTACAAGTTTTGTGAAGAGCTGCAGGCCTTCAAGGCACATGAGTAATAGATTGAACAGCAAACAGCGAGACGAGAGAAAAGCCTTTTCTCTATTACGGATGAAAGATGAGATGGGACATTAAGGAACGGTACATGAATTGTGACAGTGTTCACTAGCAGCTACTGACTGCCTGGAGAACGCTCTAGTGAGATCTGAAAAGTTTTGAGATTGGTGTGAAATGTGTGAAAAGTTACTGATACTGAGCTTAGCTAGCCAGAAGCTTAAAGCTGCTTTCCTACAGAACTTCCCACATTTTTATTGGTGATTTTTGAGGTTAGCAGCAGTCTCTCTAGTAGAACCTGGAAGGAGTATTAGAGGTGACTGAGATGGAGACTTAAAAAAAAAAAAAAAATTCTGTAGAGAAAATCTTTTTGCTGTATTTAAAACAATCTCCTTGGAAGTATTTGGGCAATCTGGTCTAGTGTAGAGTCTCCCTGCCCGTGGCGGGGGGGGTGGAACTAGATGATCCTTGTGGTCCCTTCCAACCCAAACCGTTCTATGATTTCCTCGGGGAGTTATGTTTGGTTTATATTCAGATAGGTAGGTCTAAATTCTTACATTTTGGTTTTAAGCAAGGGCAGTTGATCCACATATTAGTGTATTGGGGCAAATTTGTCCCTCATGTTAACGCCGTACATTTTGGTGGAACTTTGTACCAGGAGTGTGTTTGACACTTTTTCTTGGTTTCTTAACCATCCACCTCAAGGGTGGTAAAATTCAGCGTAAGCATTGTGCATTTGAGAGCAAGATGATCAGCACATCTATATATGACTATGGCCTTGTTCTGATAGACAAAATGTTGCAAGCCTCTTGAACAATCTTCAGTCTGCAATGGCATGAAGCCACTTCAGCCTACCAATAGCAGGATAATGCGTAACATCTGTTTGCCAGGCTTCATTTGCTGATAAATCCCTGATATTTACACCTCCGTGATATGGGGAAATAGTATACAATCAACAATCATTACATGCCCGAACAATATCTCGAGCTTGCCCCTTCGTTAGATCCAATTCGTTTTGCAAACTGCGTGCATTCTGATGAAAAAATGAGTGAGACAATTTTGCAGTTTGAAAACATTGAGTCAAATTAGCTGTATCAATATGCATAACTGCAAATTTGTCAGCCATAGCGTTGCCTTCTGCCAAAGGGCCTGGAAGGCCTGTGTGGGAATGAATATGAGTAATAAAACAAGGATGTTGCCTTGTCTCTGTAATAAAGCAGCAGTTTTAAGGAAAAGCTTGTATAACATCTGATTATCAATCTCTTTTATAAATGCTGCTCCTAAACGCTGCAAGGCACCTACGGCATACAGGGAGTCAGAAACAATGTTTAGCGGTTCCTCTTTAAATAAGGTTAGTGCTGAATGTATTGCAGATAGCTCTGCCACCTGGGTGGAAGCTTGTACGATAACAGAAGAACTCTGCCACTGCATGTTGTCTTTCCATGCAACTGCAGCCTCTTGTGATTTTCCCAATCCATCAGTAAAAACAGTTCTTGCATTTGAAAGAGGATGAGCAATGACAATTTGTTGTGGTTGAAGACACAAGGAAGATAATGCCTGTCATATTTTATTCTGTGGAAGTGTAAAACGAATATTATTCAAATAATCAGATAGTGCCACTTGAAACTCTATTTTCTTATGTTTCTTTGTGAAAAGGCAGGTACATCACATCAGGGTCACATTCTGTTAATTGTTGTATTCTAAGCCAGCCTTTTTGGACTACCTTAATAATAATTTCTAAAGGTGTTACTATGGACTTTGTAAGAGCATGTGGTAAGAAGATTCATTCTAAAGTAATCAAGTTTTGAAGGTTGTTTAATTGAGCAAAAAGACTGCTTGGTTGAGATTTAGTGTGTATGACAAACAACAGTAAGGGCAACTGGGGAATTATACGTCCTGCTTGAGAAGAAGAGATCTTGTTAATTACTGACAGTAATTCTGCATTGGCTTTGTCTGAAAGGGCATGAAGGGAATTCAAATCAGCATCTCCTTTAAGAGTATCAAATAATGTACTGAGTTCTCTGGTTGATATCCCCAATATCAGACAAATCCAATTAATAGTACCTAAAAGTTGTTGAAGGTCATTTAAAGTAGAAATACAACTTGCCGGGCGAAGCTGTTGAGGTTTCAATGTTCTTTCAAATAGAATCCATCCTAAATATTTCCAAGGTGGCTGTGCCTGAATTTTTTTCGGGGGCAACGTGTAAACCAAATTGTGTTAAAGACATTTTTAGATGATTAACTGTTTCCATCAGTTCTATTTGTGCTTGCGTAGCGACAAGAGTGTCATCCGTATAATGATAAATAATCAAGTGTTTGAACGGAATTTGAGTTGGTTAGATGGCTGTGGAGACCACCAACTGACAAACAGTGGGACTGTTTGTCATCCCTTGTGGCAAAACTGTCCATTGACGCCTTTTCATGGGTGCCTGATTGTTAATAGAAGGAATTGAGAGTGCGAAATGTGGCTGATCATCAGGATGTAATG
Source organism: Psophia crepitans (assembly GCA_013399095.1). Taxonomy (NCBI): domain Eukaryota; kingdom Metazoa; phylum Chordata; class Aves; order Gruiformes; family Psophiidae; genus Psophia; species Psophia crepitans. The sequence continues at coordinate 687,235 of VWZZ01004029.1, forward strand.
GTATGGTAAAAAAACAGTCCTTCAAATCAGTTATATACAATTGCCAATCAGCTGGTATCATTGCTGGACTACGAGTACCCAGTTGTAAGGCTCCCATTGGCTGCATAACTGCATTATTTGCTCTGACGTCTAGTAATAATCACCACTTTTCTGATTTTTTGGGGTATCACAAATATAGGCATATTCCAAGGGCTATTTGAAGGTGTCCAGCCTGTAACTGTTCCACTTCCAACATTGCTTGCTCTTGTTTTTCTCCTTTAAGAGGCCACTGATCTACCCAGACTGGCTTTGTTCTTAACCAAGTCAGTTTGAGTCAGGGCATCAGCTCAGTAACCCTTGGGTCGTAGTAGATGACACAATTCCCCATTGAGATAAAAGGTCACGTCCCCACAATGTAAAAGGTACAGGCAAAACAAAAGGAGCTAAAGCTGCAATTTTTCCTTTTGAGCCTTTAACCAGCCATGTGTGTGCACTCTGCAATGGAATTTGTGAACCTCCAAGTCCATTCACAGCAGCTGCTACTTGTTTGAGGGGCCACTCGTTGGCCAGTCCTTTTTACTGATAATGGACACATCAGCCCCTGTATCCAACAGACCTGTAAATGAACGTTCATTAATTGTCAGTGTAAGCATAGGGCGATCAGCTGTCAGCTGTTGATCCTACAATGTCTGTGGGACGTCAGTACTACCAAATCCTTCTGTGCCACGTTGTTGTTGTATTTGCTGCTGGCACTGTATATGGAAGCAGTCATAACTGCATTATGCATTGCCCTTTTGGTATAAAACAAGGCGGATGGGTTGTCCACATCATAATTTTAAGTTGTTCCATATAGTCTGAATCAATCACTCCTGGAATTACAAATATATTTTGTTTGCCAAAAGATGAGTGCCCAAAAATCAATCCCACTAACCCAGATGGTAAGGGTCCGTAGACACGTGTGTCTATAATCTTAACATCATTAGTATTTAATTCTGTATCGGTGGTTGAGGCCAATCTGCGACTGTCCACTTACTGGGTTTGGAACTTCGTGACAATAACACCCCTGGTTTTGCAGTAGTATGGGTTGAGCACATAGGGCTCAACAGACCCTGTTGTTTTGAGG
>VWZZ01004030.1:1272-53249 GCA_013399095.1 Psophia crepitans
CCAAAGGGTAGCTAAAATTGTAAATTTTTTTTGCTGACTGCAGCAATCTTGGCGGCGCTTCCCATCGAACTGCTGATTCTCTCTTCTTCTCGGCCTACATTCATTTCCACCTTTCCTCTCATTTATGCATGAGGCAAGGGGGGAAAAAAAATTGCTTAATATTCTTTATAAACTGGCATATGGTATAGATAATTTTTTTCTTTTTACTATATGCAGTAAAAATGCAAATCTGTGCGGCTTATTTGCAAATGCTGGCATTAATAACCGATATTTAAACAGGCCGGATTAGCACTTTTACTGATATATTAACAATTTTTTTTTTCCAATCGTTTGCACACTCAAAATCAATTTTAATACAACGTGTAAATTGAATTTAATTTTTTTATATAAAACCGCATTTATCTGCTTGAACCATTAAATTTACTATTTAATATGTACTTTCCAGCTCACTTGGTTAGAATTTCATTGCTCTTTATCTGTATAAATTTAATTAGCCTTGATATCATCAGTATATTATAGAACTAATTAAAGATTTAGATAAGTGCTGAGGGTGCTTATTTAATACCCTATAAAGTTCCGTTTGGAGGGCGAGAAATTCCATCCTTCATTATATCAGCCAGTATGGAGCTACGAGGAGCGTCTCAGATATTGTTTTTGAAAAATTATTTAATGGGGTTTAATGGATTTATCCCTCCTTTGAAGAGCCGTGTAATTACCGCGTGTCGCTGCGCGGCGTGAGGGTAGTGGCCGTTGTTGGGGGAACGGTTTGGGAACGCCACGTGCACGTGTTTCCCCCCCCGTGATGGTGCCACCAGTGCACCGAGATCCCCAAGCGTCGTGTTTTCCCGGTGGGGCGACATTGTCCAAGTCACGAGTGACAAACCGCAGAGGAAGGGAGAAGAGAATAAGAAGGAAAATTAAAAAGAAAATAATAGATAGGGTAGAGCTCAGCCCGTATCGGGATGAAGAGGAGGAGAGAGAAAAGGCGAGATCTTCTGGAAGAGTAGTTATGTTCTGCACGTACCTTTCCTTCGCTAATTAGCTCTCCGATTTATCATCTGTGTTTTACAGAAAGGTTTGCAGTAGAGAGAAGACCGAGTGCTTCAGTGGCACAGAGCTGCACGTAGCACCCAAAGGTGTTGGCTGCGTTGGGTTTTTTTCCAAAACCAGTCATTAAAACAAAAACTGCTTCATCTGTGTAGAAGCCAGTAGTCTGGAGGGGGCTGAGGGCAGAGCTGATCGCTCTGCAGCTCCCTGACAGGAGGGGTGGGCAGGGGGGGTTGGTCTCTGCTCCCCACCAACAAGGGGTGGGACAAGAGGGAACGGCCCCAAATGGCTCCTGGGGAGGGTCAGGTTGGAGCTGGGGAAAATCCCTTCCCCGACAGAGGGGTCAGGGCTGGGGACAGGCTGCCCAGGGAGGGGGGAGTCCCCGTCCCTGGGGGGTTCAAACAGCGTGTGGCCGTGGCACTGTGGGACAGGGGGCAGGAGCCATGGGGGAGTTGGGTTGTTGGTTGGACTTCACTAGAGGTGTTTTCCAACCTTAAAGATTCTCTGATTCTGTGATTCAGTGCATGGGTAAGCTGATCCGTTTTTCATGCGCTGTCTGTGTGGTTTCAGTTTTAAAAAGGAAAGTAATTCGGTTTCATAATTTGATTGGCTTTAATTAGAATCATAGAATCGCAGAATATCCTCAGTTGGAAGGGACCCTCAAGGCCCATCAGCCCTACCCCTGGCCCCACACAGCCCCAGCCCCATCACAGCAGATGGCTGAGAGCGTTGGCCAGACGCTGCCTGAACTCAGCCCAGCTCGGGGCGGTGACCACTGCCCTGGGGAGCCTGTGCCAGGGCCCCACCGCCCTCTGGGGGAAGAACCTTCTCCTGATCCCCACCCTAACCCTCCCCTGGGGCAGCTTCAGGAAGACTGTGCTTACACCCTTTTCAATATACACCTGCTTCTCTTGCCTGGCTCTGTACCCTGTTCAGAGTTCTGTGTGCTGCCACCCCAAAAGCAGGTACGGTACCTGTCAAGCAGCGATGGCTTCCCACCTCTGATACTGTTTCCTACCTTGGACCAATGACTTAATTTTTATCTCAGTTCTTCCAGCTGTGCTAAAACTCTCCTTACATCACAGCCCTGGTTATTTATGAAGGGCTGTGATTTGCAGAGGTACCACAGGAGCATGAAGCACCATTATATTATAAATTCACTTTTATTTCTTCCTCTCCTGTTTCTCCTTTGGCAAACCATTTCACATCTTGGGTGTTACACATTTTAGCCTTTTGAGTGTTTTTTATGTTCTTGGCACTCTCCTCCTGCAGTACCACTGCACAGAGCTGTCTGTGGGGTGATAGGTCATCTGCCTTCGGCCTCCGAGAGGCCGTGAATGAGGTGGGCTCTGGTGCACCTAGAGAAGATGTAGATCATAGCAGCACACAGACAATTTTGATGTAATTTTAGGTTCCCTCTACAGTCCATGGAGACAAATGGGTGCTTCTTGGCCACAGTTCATCTCACCCCAGGCAGACAAGAGAGGTGTCCGTCTGTTGGCATGGTTTGTAAAAGGAGCTGAGGTTGACAGCAAAAACATCTCTGATGTGGTCATCTAAAGCTGTGAGAGTTGGGTTGTTGTGGAGGCAGAGAACGGGCATTACTATTGATGTCCCCAGAACTGCTCCAGGTTAATTAAAAATCAACAAGGAATTGATGATCAGGATGTGCATTCCCCTGTGGAACAGTGCCTGGAGGGTAAGCTCGTGAAGGGTCTGGAGCACAGGTCTGATGAGGAGCGGCTGAGGGAACTGGGGGTGTTTACCCTGGAGAAGAGGAGGCTCAGGGCAGACCTTATTGCCCTCTACAACTCCCTGAAAGGGGGTTGTGGTGAGCTGGGGGTCGGCCTCTTCTCGCAGATAACCAGTGACAGGACAAGGGGGAACGGCTGCAAGTTGGGCCAGGGGAGGTTCAGGTTGGAGATGAGGAGAAATTTCTTCTGGGAAAGGGTGGTCGGGCACTGGAACGGGTTGCCCAGGGAGGTGGGGGAGTCCCCATCCCTGGGGGTGTTTAAGGACAGGTTGGGTGTGGTACTTAGGGCCATGGTTTAGTGGGGAATAGGTGGTGGGGGGATGGTTGGACTGGATGATCCTGGAGGTCTCTTCCAACCTTAATGATACTGTGATTCTATGATTCTATGATATTCTCTTCCGTGTTTTAGGGCTGGAACTGTGTAGAGGACTTGCAGGATGCAGTTTGAGATGAGCAGCAGTTAGAGAGTAGCTGTGTGATGAGGCAGATACCTCCCATCGCTAGTTGCTATTTTGTTATCGTAAGCTCCTGAGATGGAAGAATAACCAGCATCCGTACCCGCAAACTCTTGCTTTAAAATGCTGATCACTGGCGTGTGTATGCAAACATCGTTGCAGTCTTCATGAGGTGTAGAAATTACAGTAATTGCTGGTTTATGTGGGTTTTCCTTTGCTTGGTATTTCAAGTTTTCAGAACTTGCTCATCTCTCCTGCCCCCTCTTCAGTGCCCTGTAACCATCAGCTCTGTTCTCATCTCTTTACCTTTCCCACCTCAAATAACTCATGCTCCACAGATAGAAAAGCCCCATGGGCTTCTCTTCTTAGTCAAGAAATCCATTTCTTCTGCATTACATGTCATAGAACAGAATGGCTTGGGTTGGAAGGGACCTTAAAGATCATCTAGTTCCCACCCCCTGCCATGGGCAGGGACAGCCCCCACCAGCCCAGGCTGCCCAAACCCCCATCCAGCCTGGCCTTGGGCACTGCCAGGGAGCCAGGGCCAGCCACAGCTTCTCGGGGCACCCTGTGCCAGGGCCTCAGCACCCTCCCAGGGAAGGATTGCTGCCTCCCAGCTCAGCTCCAGCTCCCCTCCTGCAGCTTCAGGCCCTTCCCCTTGGCCTGGCCCCCCCTGCCCTGCAACCAGCCCCTCTCCAGCTTTCCTGCAGCCCCTGCAGGCACTGCCAGGGGCTCCAAGGGCTCCCCGCAGCCTTCTCTTCTCCAGGCTGGACAAGCCCAGCTCCCTCAGCCTGTCTCCAGAGCAGAGGGGCTCCAGCCCTCGCAGCATCTCCGGGGCCTCCTCTGGCCTCGCTCCCGCAGCTCCGTGTCCTTCCTGCCCTGGGGCCCCCAGAGCTGGACGCAACACTGCAGGGGGGGTCTCACAAGGGCAGAGCAGAGGGGGACAATCCCCCCCTCGCCCTGCTGGTCACGCCTCTTCTGATGCAGCCCAGGACACCGTAGAACTGAACTGAAGTTACTGCATTTCTTGCCGTATCTTCCCTTTTTGCAGTCCCTCCCTCCCTCACCTCCTGCATATGTTTCAGCGTAGTGGTTCCACCAAGACCTGCATGTATCAAAACCGAGTGACTTTCTAAGTGCAGCTTTGGGCTTTTTTCCTCTTCGCTTGCATGCTCCTTGTTCTGTCTTGTGATTTTTGACAGATTTAGTCGGTAAGTGCTTCATACTTAACCTTTTTTACTTTCTTATTAGAGTACCCAAGAGATTTTTGGGTGCTATAAAAGTGGCTCCCTAATCCCCAAAAGGGAGGCAGATAAGGGACGGAGTTTTTTGTTCTCTCTGGGTAAGTCAGCACCCAGATCTGACTTCTTGCCTTGTGAGTCTGTTTCCATCTGCATGACTGCAGAGTGGGCACCCAGCTATATAACGAAGGAATAATTAAAGTAAGATCCTTTCTTCTGAAACACCACACAGTTCGTCTGAAGGTCCTTCTCTTAAGAGGAGATCAAGTCATTCTCAGGAAAATCAGAATTTAATTTTGAATTCACCTGGCCATCTTTCGAAAAACTTTTGTGTGTGCAGGCCTTGGGTTATAGGTTAACATTAGCATTTAAATGGAGAACGGTATTAATAGCCCTCGGAGGAGCTTGTCTCGTCCTGATTGCCTTTCCAGAGATTTTTCTCCTAAATGAGAAAGCCTCTCTATTTTTTTACACTTTCTCCAAGAACAGTTTGAGAGACCATCTTTTTTGATGCATATGTACTCACAATGCATCCTTGCAAAATGGGGTCATTGCTGGCAACTTGATGTTTTGCTTTAAAACTGCTATTTAAAAAAAAAAAATCAAAACAAAGCGGTTTGTGTGTTAATTGGCTTCTTTGATTTGTCCATGGGATGTTTTCCTTTCACCTGGGAATCATTTCCACCAGTAATATTTATCTTTTCCTATCAGCTCTTAGCACAAAGATGTTCTTCATATGAAGGCAGACCTTCCTGGGCCAACACCAGGTTTCTAAAGTCATCAGAAAGAGTACAGTTGTATTTGGGCTTTGGATTAGGCATTACTTGCTCTAAAGTATGTGTTTATCCTAAAAACATGCCCAAAGAATTCAAGGGTTAGTTCAGAAACATGGAACCCAATCCCATTGCCAACAGTCAGAGGAACTGGTCACAGATGTCTGGGTTGTTTGACGTGCCCGGACTGACCACATGAAGGTGCACTGTAAGGATGGATTTTATTTTCTTAAAAAAAGAACAAATCTTTGTCATACAGCCATTGAAAGTAGTTTGTCATCCTGTATGAGCAGGATAATAAGGACTTTAACCGCCTTAGACTGTCCTTTGCTCCTCACCCCCTCAGAATACGGCCATCAGCACTGAAGCTGAACATAGGCTAGGTAGACTACATCAACAGCCTTACCCTCATCCACCAGGCGGGTCACCTGGTCATAGAAAGAGATGAGGTTGGTCAGGCAGGACTTGCCTTTCACAAACCCATGCTGGCTGGGCCTGATCCCCCAGTTGTCACGGACATGGCACATGATTGTCCTCAAGATGACCTGCTCCATCACCTTCCCTGGCACCGAGGTCAGGCTGACAGGCCTGTAGTTCCCCGGATCCTCCTTACGACCCTTCTTATGGATGGGTGTCACATTGGCAAGCCTCCAGTCATCTGGGACCTCTCCCGTTGACCATGACCGCTGATAGATGATGGAGAGCAGCTCGGCAATCACACCCACCAGCTCCCTCAGCACCCTCAGGTGGATCCCATCTGACCCCATGGACTTGTGGCAGTCCAGGTGAAGCAGGAGATCTCTAACTGTTTCGACCTGAATCATGGGGGGTTTGTTTGCTCTGTAAGAACCTGTACCACCTCTATGTGTATACAATCTGTCGTATTGGTCAACTCAACAAGCCCATTTGTGCTTTTCAGCACAACGCAAATAAGTAAGTGTCCGAGCAAGCACACAAACAGATTTCCCTGATGAGGTGAGTCACTTTGTTCCCACCAGTCGCATTCTTGACTTTGTACCCAGGGGACTCAGCTTTGATCTGTTCTCTTCTTACTCCAGATATGTGAGGAGGATCTTAGTGCCCAGGCTGATGGTCTGTGTAGGATAAATCATCTCACGTGTGCTCGGCTGTGCTCGCATGGAAGCCGACTGAAGGCTTGGGAAGCTAAATTTCCTTTTTGGTTAGGTATGCTAATCCGCTAGTGTTATTTATTAACCTATTTGTCAGATGATAGAATCAGCTTTTGATAAATATTAATTCTTCTCCCTGGTTTTAAATCTCAACTTTAAAAAAAACCCAAAGCAGTTTGCCAGCGTTTCGCTGAACAGAGATTTCCCTCACCTGTCGTCCATTTATTTCCCCCATCCCTTCCTAACTTGCTTTTGTCAACCCCCTCTTGATAATCAAAAGAGCATTTATAACGGCAGGGACAAGTACACTTCTGAAAGTAAAATGAAGAGCCTAAATAAAAAATCACAGAACAAGAGGCTCATCCCTCTCCCTCTTTCATATTTCATTATTTGATAACATCAGAAGATGAGTCCATCAGAGCTGCCTGGGCACAGGCAAACAGGAGTGTGTCTGATCAATATTTATTAATACTTTCAAAGACAAGAGAGGCAAAGTTGAGCAGACTTCGTAATGGAGTGAATAATTACTCATGCAAATAGGGTTTGGCCGAAGGCAATGCCATGCCAGAGCGGCAGGGTTTTAATTGCACCCAATTAAAAATGCATACCTTTCGCTCATTCGTACTGCCTCGCTTGCTCTCTTTTTTTTTATTTTGTAGGAAATTTTTAATTAAAAAATAATCTGATCCTGAAAAGAGTGACAATAATGAGTGCGGTGTTTATTAGGTGCAGAATTCTTCAGTAATCCGAGAGTTGGGACAGGCTAAAAAGGAAGGCGGCTGTAAGGGCACGGGCTGAAGACGGGCTTGCCTTGCTGCTCTTGTCCGGTGATCCGTCAGGGCAGCTTCAGTTCTTGCTCCTTCTTCTTTTAAGGTGCTCTGTCACCTCGGGAAGGCCGTGACCCCCGTGCTTCGGAGCAAAGACTTGCCATCTCTGGGCGAGATCGCCCAATCCAAGATACGCTCCCTGTCGTTTTGTCGAAAACCCAGCCAGAGCTGGCAGAGGTGGAATCTGTTCCCATCTGCCCAGCATAGCTTCCCTGAAGGTGATCGACGTCTCCTAAATCCAAGTGTTTACCTTGGCAACCTTACTGGGGGTTTTCTGCACATTGTGTGTATAACTGTACTTGAGGTATTGCCAGTACTCTCAAAGTTAACTTTACATCACATTTCTGACTGTATATCACAGAATCACAAGGGTTGGAAGGGACCTCGAAAGATCATCTAGTCCAACCCCCCCTGCCAAGGCAGGGCCACCTAGAGCACATCACTCAGGAACACGTCCAGTCGGGTTTTGAATGTCTCCAGAGAAGGAGACTCCACAACCTCTCTGGGCAGCCTGTCCCAGTGCTCTGTCACCCTCACAGTAAAAAAGGTTTTCCTCACATTAAACCTGCAATATATTGCAGCATTTTGATAAATACCCAAATTTTCTAAAACCGTGAGGCTAGCAGCAGCTGCTGGGCACTCGGCGAGCGAGCCAGGAGGATGCTACGGAGCCAGCGGGTAGGTCGCTGCCGTTCAAATGTGGGATCTTAGTTTCTGCAGGGTCCCAGATACAACCGTTTAATTATGCCAAGTCCAAGCTTAAGCGTTACAGGACTAATTATAGCTAGAAGGGGGAGCTGAAATGAAAACTCATCCTTAGACTGCTGACCCACAGGGCTTTACCAGTCCCTGCCTGTTACCTGATGTCCCTTTAACCGCTTTAGCTGAAGAACGAGCCCTGTGTTTCTGCCTGCTGACAGTAGCGCCAGTGTTATCGAGGAGGATGCGTCTGAGCCTCTGCTGTGCCTCTGATGCCTGCCAGTGCCTCGCCCTTTCTGGAACTGCATGAGAGCTCCTGCTTTGGGGGTTTTATCTGTCTACCTGCAAGAGGAGCCGAGGTTCAAAGAGTATCCATCAGCATGGCTGGAGGTGCATAGGACACACAGGTCTTGAGTGATGTGCTCCTGAGCCAAGTCTGGTTTTTCCTTACAGAGAGGTTCTCAGGGAGTTTTCCGTGCCTGTCTCAGGAGAGTGCTGGAGCTTTGTCCTTGCGCCGGGATGACGGTGTTAGCGTGGTTAGCAATTAAACTGCTCAATCTGTTCCCATCGTTGGGGATGGGGTTTGGTTTAGTCTCCCTGAATCCCGTACTGAGAAATGTCCTCCCAAGGTTGTATGGCTTCGGCTGTCAATGTTTTATCAAAAGCTGAGACTGAATGCTGTGGCTCCGCAGGGGACCAGATCAGCCATGCAGAATGCTGCGTGTCATAAAATCATAGCATCACAGACTGGTTTGGGTTGGAAGGGACCTCAAAGATCATCCTGTTCCACCACCCTGCCATAGGCAGGGACACCCCCCACCAGCCCAGTCTGCCCAAAGCCCCATCCAGCCTGGCCTTGGGCACTGCCAGGGAGCCAGGGGCAGCCACAGCTTCTCGGGGCACCCTGTGCCAGGGCCTCAGCACCCTCCCAGGGAAGGATTTCTTCCTAATATCTAATCTAAATCTCCCCTCTTTTAATTTAAACCCATTCCCCCTTGTCCTGTCCCTCCCTGCCCTTGAACCAGCCCCTTGCCAGCTTTCCTGTAGGTCCATTTAGGGACTGGAAGGCCACGATTAGGTCTCCCCACAGCCTTCTCTTCTCCAGGCTGGACAAGCCCAGCTCCCTCAGCCTGTCCTCATAGCAGAGGTGCTCCAGACCTCTGATCAACTCTGTGACCTCCTCTGGACTCGCTCCAGCAGCTCCATGTCTTTCCTGTACAGGGGACCCCAAGCTGGATGCAGTGCTGCAGGGGGGTCTCACACCTTCATGTCTGAGCCATGAAAGTATTTTCAGACCCTGTGTCAAACACTGGCCTCATTCAGCATCCCAGTCTGCGTGCACAAGACATGTAAATGCTGAGGGGAGTATAGCAGTAAATTGTATCTTGTCATGTGGTGGCACAGTGGCTTCTGGACGACCACCAGCTTTTCCATTGGGTTCCCTGTCATAGTCACAGGAACTGAAATCAGTAGCTGACACAGGGTGACTCAGTGTTACCCAAACCAATTACGTTTGTAGCCTGTAGGGATTACCCAAAGGCTTTCTGCAAATAGCAATGGATACAGAAATGTGCTCGATGTCCTCCATCCTCACCTATCCACCTGCCTTTTGAGTTGCACAAACATCCTCTTTTATTGTTTATTGATCCGAGGGCTGGAGCCCCTCTGCTCTGGAGCCAGGCTGAGGGAGCGGGGCTTGTCCAGCCTGGAGCAGAGAAGGCTGCGGGGAGCCCTTGGAGCCCCTCCCAGTGCCTGCAGGGGCTGCAGGAAAGCTGCAGAGGGGCTGGTTGCAGGGCAGGGGGGGCCAGGCCAAGGGGAAGGGCCTGAAGCTGCAGGAGGGGAGCTGGAGCTGAGCTGGGAGGCAGCAATCCTTCCCTGGGAGGGTGCTGAGGCCCTGGCACAGGGTGCCCCGAGAAGCTGTGGCTGCCCCTGGCTCCCTGGCAGTGCCCAAGGCCAGGTTGGATGGGGCTTTGGGCAGCCTGGGCTGGTGGGGGGTGTCCCTGCCCATGGCAAGGCGAGTGGAAGCAGATGATCTTTTAAGGTCCCTTCCCACCCAAACCATTTTATATTTCTGATTCTATGATCGTGTAGTAAGTCAGGGCCATTTGGGGTTCCCTCAGATGACAGTTCTACCAAACAGCTGTTACAAAACCTGTTCTCAACCAGCTTGCACGGTTTCCCTTTCTTTCCTCAGGGCAGTGTTCTCATTTAGACAGTTCTCTGCCCCATTTAACCCCTGCTTCTAAGGGAACAACATGGCCTTGCAGCAGAGCCCACCTCAGAGTCCCCTCAGGCAGGCTGTGGTGCTGGTGAACTGGGCTGGGCTGGTGGCCCTGTCTTGGCAGGGGGGGTTGAACTAGATGATCTTTCGAGGTCCCTTCCAACCTCTACGATTCTGTGGTCCTCCGTCAGCTCCAGGAGTTTCGCAGTCTGTATCTCAGATGTATGGATCCTAACAGCGTGATTGTGTTTTCACCTTACCCTTCATCCCCAGAAGATACTTTTTTATTTGTGCCTTGTGCCTTCTACACGCATCCCCCCCCGCTCACTCACGCTCCCTTCTTTTGACTGCACAACCCAAATCCTGTCAGTCCTTGTTCTCTGAATCAACGATTTTGGAGTCCTCTTCCTCCAGCCACCAGCCCTCCCTCCCCCCTGACCGCCGCTGGCCCCCGACACCAGTTACGTTGGTGCAGACTTTGACCCACGGGAGCAAATTCCTCAGGTCACAGCAGCGGGAGATGTCGTGGGGAAAGCAGAGGGGATGAAAACGCAGAGCCACGCTGGCAGGGGCGAGACCCGCGACGCTCCAAACGTGTGGGTTTGCCGTAGCTGGTTCCAGTCACTGCTGCGGTGATTTGCAGTCCGGCGGCGTGCTGGGTGCTATCCAAAGGCACAGCTAAGCCAGACCTGAGAGCCTGCAAAGTAAAGAAGGAGAGAAATTTAATATGCGGCTTTGCCGTGTTTGCCCTGATTGCTATTTTAATGCATTCAAAGCGGAAAGAAAGGGAGGGAGGCGATAACTTCTCCCAGAGCCCCTGCTCTTGGGTTTTAAATAATTTATTCCACTAAGACCTAAGGTTTAGACTGCAGCCTGCCCTTGTCCTCCTGCAGAAGCGTGGAGGACTCATGCAGGGACCTTCCCTTCAGCTGCTTTCTGCCTCGCTTTGCTCTTCAGCCGAAGAAGTGCCGGGTATTTGGCTGAAACAAGCCCTCGCTGCCATGAGATGCATGAAGGCAGACAGGGATCTCTTCACTTCTTCCCTGGGCTTTTCAGGGAGCCCCGTTTCTTTACAAGGGTATCTTAACACCTGTATGAAGCTATAAGGTCAACCAGTTCCTCTAGAAAAAGGGGTACTTTCCATCCATGCACCACTTTTTTGGTTTTTGATACCCCAAACAGACCTAACCCCACAGCCAGAGTTAATCGCTTGATGGAACCTTCCCCTCGTCCCCGACCTGGAGCGGTCTGCCCAGGGTTGGGAACCCTCTGCCCAAAGGAGCTTTGTAATGCCTTATATTTTCATAGCTCCCTCTAGACAGGATGCTTTGTCTTGGTGATATGTAGACCACAGACTCCTGACACCAGATCTTACCCCTTGGTACAGATGGGGGAACTGAGGCACAGAGCACAGCTGTGTGAATCGGAAAGGCCATGCCAGGAATTCTCAAAAGTGCTGTATAAAGGGGGCCAGAGACCGGATTCCCCTTCCGCTGCAGAAGGCAGTGCTTTCCAACGGTGACACGCTCTCCTCCTGGTTTCAGACCCTCATCAGTTTGTGCTACAAAGAGGGAAAGAAAAAGTCTCAGAGGACCCCAGAAGCTCTCCCTAGTGTTACCTCTCCCAGCCGGGCTGTGGTATCAGGGCAAATAACCCAGTCCCACATCCCGTCCCAGCCCATTTTTTCTGCAGTGGTTGGATTGGCAGCTGTCAGAATTGCCCCGCTGCTTCCCTGGCCCGTGCCACGTTTTCCCTTCCAGTAAGTACTTGCTTAAGTTCCCCTCCTTGGAAATCCATTCTTTCACTAATGCCACTTCACTTTAATTTAAAGCAGCCCCTATATTATGCCTTCTCTCCACATGATCTTTTATTTATTAAAAAAAAAGCACCTCGGCTGCTGGCTCAAATTTTATTTTGCATTATTTAATATTTTTTCTCTCAAACTGTGTGTCTCAGTAGCATTGGAGGTCTCTGGAGTTTTGGGCTTGAAGCTCCGTATTAGCATCTCTCTGCAAGAGGGCTTCATTAGGGACAAAAACCTCCCCGTCCCCTGCCCCTGTGGTTCCTTGCCAGAACTCTCCTGTTCTTGCAGGGTAAGAGCCTAGATACACCCCTGTGCATCGCCGTGGGTGTGTATCTACATGCATCTGTATCTATATACTGCTTCTACATGCTGGATACCAAACAGTGACGTCTCAGCCAACGGTAATTACTAGGGAAGAGGAGCCCTCGGTTCCCTGTAGTTTGTGTTTTAGGTGACTGTGGAAGCATCGGGAGCAGATTTGTGAGATTTGGTCCCCTGTGCAGCTGCCTGCCCGCTTGGCATCTCCTGATGTTCAGTAGGAAGATGTTTGTGCTCTCTTTGCACCTGACGCAGCTTTCTCTGTTTGTGGCACTGCTCATTAAACAGTTGATGGCATTCTACAGAAATCAAGGTCTGGAGCATCGAGTATCACTATTCACCAGCGTGTTTGCTTGCTTGCTTTTCAGGCAGTATTATGAGATGCTCTACAACACAGCAGATGAGCTTTTAAACCTCGTGGTGGATCAAGGGGTGAAGTACACAGAGCTGGAATACATCTATGCCCTGAACTTACTGCACCGGAGCCAGACGGGTGTGGGAGACCAAACCACCCAGAACATGAGGTTGCAGCGGTTGAAGGAGATCATTTGTGAGCAGGCTGCTATCAAACAGGCCACCAAGGACAAGAAAATCACCACCGTGTAATCTGCTCTGGCGCTCATATTAACTGAGCAGCAGGGGCTGTCAGGCTGCAGGTCCAAGCCTCTGCGTTTATGTTATAATCAAAGGCAAAAGCACGTCTCTTCTGGGTGGCGTTGTACTACTGAGAAGCCATTTGAGATTTGGCTTTGGGGTTGTTTTGGGGGTTTTGATGTGTAATCACCTAATGCTTTCTTAATGTGTTGTCCCAAGAGTGATTGCACAGCAGGCACAGGCATCTTGGTGGAGATTTGGGTGGGATATTTGGCTTTGCTCTGTTGCTGCTGCTTTGCCTTGAGGTGTAAGGCAAGCTGCTAGCTGGCGGGGTGGGAAAAGACAAGATTTCACACTGGGTTAGGTCAGAGTCTTCAGTGGAAGTTCAGACCACGCTAAAGTAAACAGCACCATGACAGTCCAGTGCAGACCTGTTGGGCACATGTGGGATCTCGGTAGTTTTGAAGCCATTCCAACAGCGTTGCTGCACGGAGCCTGTTGAAGCTCTACCAGTACTGTTCTCGATGACAGTTGTAGACACATTAAGTTTTCTGCTGTTTCCACTGCAAAGAGGTCGAGTTGCTTATTCCTTCAGATAGCAATAAGCCGTTTCTCATAGTGGGAGGTAACTTGGGACCATTTGTTTCCACTTCTACTTTTTCATTATCACAGAGCCATATGGCATCGGTTTCTGCAGTGCATACTGCACTGGATGATGGGGGAGGTAGGAGAAGATTGCCAATAAAAGGTAATAGCCAAACTTAATTCTCTTTTTCTGAATGTATCTTTCGAGTCTCCTGAGCTCAGAAGATGTTTTGTAATTGTCACTTGATGTACTGGAAGGACACGCAGGTTTATGTAGCTCAGCACTAATGATCAGCAAGGGCAGGAGGAGGGCAGATCCCAGCTCTGCCGTCACCATTTCTGCCCTACCTTGACCACATAAAGCTGCCTGGTAAAAGGTTCCTTATTGATGGAGACTGAGCAGTTTATACCACCCCTCCAAACCAAGAATACACTGCACTTGTGTTTCTCAAGTAGATTGTCTACCCAGCTGTGTTTCACATGGTGAGATAGGTTCTCTCTGAGCTGTGTAACTGCTTGTGTGTCAGTCTTAAAACTGCAAAATTAAAAGATGTTTAAAGACTCCTGTGTTCTGTCTGGGTTTGTTTTTTTTTAAGAACTGTCATTTTCTGACCTTTTCAGGTCAGAATCCATATGATGTCCGCCAAGTTACATCGGTGTGGAAGTGGTCTTCTGAATCACTTAGTGTAATCCCCAGCTACTATGGGCCAGCTGGACAAGAAGCTTCTCAGCCTCCATGTTAAAAGCAGAACCCCATAGTTCCAGTAGTTAGGAATCTTCTTCTGGTTTCTATTCACATTTTATTCATGAACACAGTTTTTCTTAGGTTGCTGTTGGCCATTAACTACAAGAGTTCCTTCCTTTCCTTCATGAACTGGCATGAGTGAAGGTGAAGAACACCATCATGGTAACACGGATGATGATGATGGAGGGAGTGATCTTTCCGGTCCGGGGTAACACACGAGATCTGTATTCACCTGCTTAAATATCGAGATGTGCTGCAGTGTAGATACAGGAAAGCAGCATGTCCAGACTTTGGAGGAAGGTAAAGGAGTTGCTTGGTACGTGTGAGGCAGATTTCAGACCCTTTGAGGTACAGAAGTGATCACAGAGTCGTAGAATTGTTTAGCTTGGAAAAGACCTTTAAGATCATCAAATCCAACCATTAACCCAGCACTGTCAAGTCCAACCATTAAACCATGTCCCCAAGCACCACATCTACACGTCTTTTAAATACCTCCAGGGATGGTGACTCCACCATTGCCCTGGGCAGCATGCTCCAGTGGTGAACAACCCTTTCAGTGAAGAGGTTTTTCCTAATATTCAACGTAAACCTCCCCTGGAGCAATTTGAGGCCGTTTCCTCTTGCCCTATTGCTTGTTACTTGGGAGAAGACACCAACACCCACCTCACCACAACCTCCTTTCAGGGAGTTGTAGAGAGCAATCAGGTCTCCCCTCAGCCTCCTCTTCTCCAGGGTAAACAATCCCAGTGATGTGTGAGGAGCTCTGAGTTCAGACTGGGCTGCTGTGGCCTAACGTCAAACTATTTTTGATTCTTCTCGTCTTTAATTGCTAAATAATCCGTGGCTCTGCCTCATCTTCACATGGCTGATCTCGAGCTTTGCAGTCCCCGTTTTCCGCCCACCGAGCAGCTGTGCTGGCGGCTGCCATGACAGATTGTATGAAATCAAGAACATTTCAAACTTGGGAGTATGTTTGCTTTCGAAGCAAATTATTTAAACGACTCTACTTTGCACTGCAGCTCACACCACCACAAGATGTAAACACAAAGCCATAGCTCATGTCTGTGCAGCGGTCTGAGGTACGAGAAGGCATTTGCTGGATTTCAGGGCACAAGAACACCATGGCACGATGACCGTGGAGCGAAGAGAGGCAGTGACGTACAGGGACGTACCGAGAACCTGGTGTAAAAGGGAAGAAAAGGTTTTGCAGCTGAAGTAATTACAGCGTACAGTGAGCTTGTGTCTCTCTCCTCAAGTGCTCGGACTCTCAGTCCTTGCCAAACCTTCACGTGGGAAGTTAATTTTCTCTCTGTGATTAGTGGCCACACCAAGGGCTCAAAGGGAGTGAGGGTTGGCCGAGGGCAGAGAGAAAGGCACGAGCATGTGGGAACCCAGACCCTGAGCCCCTTATTTCAGCCACCCATGGGCATACACAAGCTTTCTTGCTGCATCACAAGAAGATGCTGCCAGAAAGAATCCTCATCAGCCTTAAATCCTTACCGAGTATTTTTTCCCGGAAAGGTAGCTTTTGAGTATACTGCATTTTCTTCCCCACAGGTGCTTCAGAAGCATAGCACAGACAATGAAGATTATGGTTTGGAAGCACAGAAGTCTCTAGATAGCTTGTGTTTAGGTAATGCACCTAGTTTTGTGTGTGCGTGTGTCATTTTTAGATCGCCCACTCTCCCTGCTGCTTTCCAAGAGAGAGCACTCAATAATCAGCGGGCCCATCCTCTGCACAGCGCAGTGCCGCTTTGCTAAACCATCTCGCAGTAAGTTCCCCGCTGCACGTGTGTTCCCAGAGAGCGCTAAGGGCACAGCGGCAGCTCACTTGCTGCAGAGCACCTGGACGATGGGAGCGATGAGGGGGCTGTTTTGGCACCAAGCCTGCCTGCAAGTAGAGAGTCCCCTTGCAAGGGGTCTGGCTTGCGCTTTGGCATTTGTTGCAAATCCTCTCGCTAATAGGGGATGGAGTGGGTGGGGGAGAGAGCTTTTGGGAACATCTTTTGTTCATTAAGCTGTTGTTGTGGGTAGATTCAAGCTGTTAATGTTTCATAGCAAATAACTATTCAGACAACACATTGGCTTATCTGCTCACAGAGTCCACGCACCCATCTGGAGCCACAATTGAAGGCCAGCCTCAATGGTGGGTGGAAGAAGAGGGCAGTACTGACATACCAGGGGCTTCTAAGTAGGTGTTTGGGAAGTCCCTCAAGAGTACATTGTGTCACCCAGACATCTCTATAACCCTGTACTCTTCATACAGCAGCCACCACGCTCTGGGTATGGTCCAAATCACGCAGCCCCTTGACACTTGTGTGTGCTCACGGTCTTGTGCAGATCCGTCAGGCTCTGCCAGTCCTACGTTTATCAGTTCATAGAATCACAGACTGGTTTGGGTTGGAAGGGACCTCAAAGCCCATCTAGTTCCCACCCCCTGTCATGGGCAGGGACACCCCCCACCAGCCCAGGCTGCCCAAAGCCCCATCCAACCTGGCCTTGGGCACTGCCAGGGAGCCAGGGGCAGCCACAGCTTCTCGGGGCACCCTGTGCCAGGGCCTCAGCACCCTCCCAGGGAAGGATTGCTGCCTCCCAGCTCAGCTCCAGCTCCCCTCCTGCAGCTTCAGGCCATTCCCTTGGCCTATCACTACACTCCCTGATAAACAGCCCCTCTCCAGCTTTGCTGTAGGCCCCACACAGATTCAGTTCTCACAGATCCAACAGACACACAGGTCTCCTGATAGTCCCAGCCCGTGGGAAACGTTGTGAAACTACCTCGCCAGATTTTACTTTTCGTTTCTTCGGCGTGTTGGTCTCTGGTAACAAGGTCTCCATCCCAGCCTGTAGAACCCAGTCACACAGATGGGGCCTTCAGAACACGTTCACAGTGGAAGGCGGTTTCCCAAAGGCAACAAACCACACGAGGGTGTTGGAAACTGAGCAAAGACCCAGAAACCCCCTTTATCTTAGACCTCACTTACCCCGCTTCTACCCTGAAGGAGGGACCCAGTCCTCGGTCTGGTACCTTCTTACAAGGCCACAGATAACTCCTCCAGTTCTGTTCTCTGCACCGCTTCTTGCCTACAGCATTTTTGCAGTCCTGATGTGACCTGCTGGACATGACGGTTTATGGGCAAGGCCTAGAGATTTCATTTTGAAATGCTGTCAGCTCCACCAGCGCTGAGAGTAACCGTTCCATGGATGTGGCCCTTTGGTGCTTAAAGAGACAAGGAAATACTCCTGCAGACTGCAAAACGAAATATTTTCATGGGGGCTGTAAAAGTTCATGAGGGTTTCACAATTTCCTCTTTACAGCCTCGTAATCTTTACTGGGTTTTAATTATCACACTATTTTGAAGCCTGTGCCAGACACAATAGCAGAAGTGGAAGATAAGGCAAATTGCTCCGGTTCTTTTCACAGTTGCGTATCAGTCACCAGCTCATCCTCTCCCAAGTGCCTCCTCCCTCTTGACAGCCTCTTGATTAAGGATGATATTAACCCGCCTGTCTGACAGATGTACACGCAATTGTATGTATGTGCACACACGTGCATAGATAGGTAGGTAGATAGGTAGATAAACTCCCCCAGAGATACCATGGCGTGGGTCCCCCCCAGCCTCGTAATCAGCCAAACGTGATGAGCCCGGCTGGAAAGGTTTGCTGAGGAGTCGTTCCACTGAGGCTCAATTTTTGCCTTTTCCTGGCTGCATTTTTATTTTATTAGCATGAGACAGAATTGCAAATTTCTTTTTGAATGTGGTAGATGGCAATGAAGGGGAGGGCACTCAGGGAACGGAGGAAATGAGCATTGCAGTAATGTTTCTATTGCTCTTGGGCAAGTGGGGAGGTTTTTTGAGGGGGAAAGAGAGGCATTTTGCTAAGCTGAGACAGGGAGAAGTCACACAAATGGCCGCTTTACCCTGATCCTTGGTCCTGAGGATTAACTCCCATAGTGGAAGCATACAACGATACACAAGCCCCGTCCGTCACTGCAGACCCTGGCCACAAATCTGACTGTGCTCTAATTTCGGGAATTTATTACCCGAGGATTCATCCTACCGCACTTCAAATAGCCAGTGACCCACATCAATTATATCACAGCAGCGACTTGAGCCTCGGGCAAGGCTGGATGTCCACCACTGTGTATGTGCATAGCAGGGGATGTTCTGCCCTGAAGAGTTCGCACTCCAAACAGCCGTGACGGATGATAAACTCGAAAGGAAGCTGAGATGCAGGGAAGTCAAATGTCCCTCTCCAGGCCACAGTCCCTGCTGCACCAGCCCTGCTCTCTCATTACTGGGTAAGCCGTCTTGTCGATCCGAGCTGGAGCTCCCTGTGCCCTGCAGTTCACTTTTTGCATCGAATAGGGAGCGTGCTCAGAAATAAGGCATTTTATTTTATTTTCTGTTCCTTCCTTTGCTGATTGGATCTAACAACAAAGCCAGGAGAAAAAAAAAAAATTAGGTAGCTGTGACCAGCATGTAATCATTAAATTTGCTTTTGGATGACCTGTGTGAAATTCATCAGGAGCGATTTATTGGGAAGTTCATTGCATTGGTGTTCATTATTGACTCTGTTAGGCTTAGGCACAGTGGCAATCAGTGGAGAAAATTGGACTGTTAGGGCCGTGGGCTTCGGTGTTTGTAATTTCCTCTGCCGAGTTGCAGCATGAAATACATTTGGCACAGACAAATCGCTGCCTCCGCTGCTACAGCTCCGTGTGCTCATCCGGTGGCGCCCAGCCATCACCGTGGCTCTGACAACTGGAGAGGTGAAAGCAGGGCTGGGGAAAAGAAAAAAGAAACAGAAGCAGCCTGAATCCCAACCCTGAGCACTTCCAAAGGCCTGCAGTGGCTTAAATGAATATCACAGTTATTTTTCATGCCTCTGCCACCCAGGTGGGGCAAAGCCAGGATTCTCGCTCCTGGCAAAGTCCCTCCTCCGTCGCTGGATCCTGACAAGCACAAGCAGGCCAGACCTGAGCTAAAGGCCGTATACCAGGTCCTGCCCGTGGCTCTCACCAACCCCAGGCAGCGCTACGGGCTGGGGGCAGGAGGGCTGGAAAGGCCCTGGGGGTGCTGGGGGGCAGCGGCTGAACATGAGCCGGCAGTGTGCCCAGGTGGCCAAGGGGGCCACCGGCACCCTGGCCGGTACCAGGGGTGTGGTGGCCAGCAGGAGCAGGGCAGTGACTGTCCCCCTGCACTGGGCTCTGGTGGGGCCGCACCTCGAGGGCTGGGGTCAGTTCTGGGCCCCCCAGCACCAGAAGGACATGGAGGGGCTGGAGCGTGTCCAGAGAAGGGCAGCGGGGTGGGGAAGGGGCTGGAGCACCAGTCTGATGGGAGTGGCTGGGGCACCTGGGGGGGTCAGTCTGGAGAAGAGGAGGCTGAGGGCAGACCTGATCGCTCTCTGCAGCTCCCTGACAGGAGGTTGTAGGGAGGTGGGTGTTGGTCTCTTCTCCCAAGCAACAAGTGATGGGACAAGAGGAACCAGCCTCAAATTGCTCCAGGGGAGGTTTAGGTTGGATATTAGGAAAAAATTCTTCACTGAAAGGGTGGTCAGGCCTTGGGACAAGGGCAGAGGGGGGAGTCCCCATCCCTGGAGGGGTTCAGAGAGCATGTAGATGTGGTGCTGTCTTTTCCAACCTCAAAGATTCTATGATTCTAAAATCTAGGGAATCCACATGAGAGAGACTGGTGATGTTTTGCGCAGATTGCATTTTCCTTGTCATCAAGGTGAAGACACAAGAGGAATCAGCCTGGAGATGAAAAACTGCAGGTCTCTCTTTCCCTCGGTAGCTGTACTGTCTGCCCTGTTATAGACACCTTGCAATCCTTGATTCTGAAAACAGCCAACTCCATCAGCTCTGTAATAACCAGACATCAGCTCTCGTGGTATCTACAGAGCTTCTCCAGCAAGACTGGCTGTCAGAGTCTTTGACCTAAGGCAAAGGGACAGTCTGCAAGGTACTTCTGATCCCCCACAGTGCCTTTTTTGTTCCCTAGCTGGTGGCACATCCCACCATCAGCAGCAACGGACCAGAGGAGAGCAGAGTTTCTGGGGTATGGGGGGTTAGGGCAGATAGGGTTCTGGACTGAAGTAAGGGAGATCTCGTCTCCTGGTTGGGACAGATGTTAGGAGATGGGTTTGCTGCCACCTTGCCCTCATGGGCAAAGTCCCCAGAGGGCTCAGACTGTCAGAAAGGGAGCTAATGAGAGAGAGATCAGGGCTTCTGCAAGCCCCTCTGACCCCTCAGCCAAGACTTAAGACTATTGCTTTCTCATGCAGGCTGCTGGGGGCTTCTCCAACATCAAGACAGCAAGCTCTGATGTGACACACACCCCCCTATCCATGCAATTCCGCAGTGGAAAAGCTCAGGGGGACACAGCAAGAACCACAAGAGGATGAAGGTGCAGCGAGTAAACCCAAGCCACTGGCCGCAGGGAAGCGACTCAGGGAGGTTGCTGTGCTCCAGCAGGCTGAAGACCAGTAACGCAGCCAAAGGACCAAGCTGAAGGGAAGGCATCAAACGGACTCACACCTCTGCCCCACCACCATGAAAAATGAGCCCTGCGAAGCTGGGCGAAGCGTGATTTGAGCAGTATGGAAGCCGTCTGCTTTACACCTTGCTTCTCTTCCTACTCACGGCAGCGTTTCAGGTTTTCCCCTTCCTCCCGGCATCCAGCTGGGTCCTTTTATTGCTTGGTGCTACTTGGTGAATCACAGAGCGAATCTGCGGGGGGCTTTTGCAAGTGCAGAGAGCTATCGGAGCGCCAGGGCTGCCTGTACATCTGCTGTGTGGCATGTGTGGCATGTATTTGGGAGCTGATTGTTGTTATAATTGAACAGTAAATCAACATATTTAAGGCCAGCGTTTGCCGTTAACACCCCTGAGTATGAAATGCTCCCTCTGTCAATAGTGGGAAGGTTTTATTAGGATAATAACTGCAGGTATAGAGTTTCAGTTCTGGGTTTGGTTTTTTCTTCTGTTGGTTTTTTTTTTTTCTAATGCTCAGTTTAGTGTTTGCTGTTCCAGAGCCAGGAGAATTTGGGGAACATTTCACACCACAGCCAAGTACCATTTGAAATGTGACATGAGATCGAGTGTCTGGGGGAACATCTCTCACCCTCTGTGCCACATCAGCCCCTTCGGCAATGAGGGAAGAGCAGATTAACGACTTTTCCTTCATTAGCACAGCTGGAGTCACTTCTCACCTGCCTGAACTACTCCATCCCCTTGTCTGAGCTTTCAGCTTGAGAAGCTGAGTGCAGTGAGGGCTCTCTGAGACACATTTTGGGGTCTGAATCTCTTTCAGACCACTGATCTTCACTGGACCAGGCTGACCATGATGCAGGTTGCCCTTTCTCTTACCCTCCTGGTTACCAGACAGCCATTCTCCTTCCCCTGATCAAATGTTGGCCTACAAGATTTACCTCTCCTTGGTGCATCCCGAAATCCCCCATCTCACATGAAGAGCAGGAACATGTCAGATGAGGCTGTGAATAACTGAGCCCGCACACTGAGCTGTTGCTCATTAATCACTCAGAAGAGAAGCCCGGGCGTTTAGGGGAACTGTAAAAGTCCCTCATCTGCATGATTAGCTCTTTCCCAGCTGATTACAGAAGACGGACACTCTTTGAACAGCTCCTGTGTTTTTAATGATTCCTTAAACGTGAGTAGATTACCCCCAAAGCTCTGAGCAACCAGAGGCAACCCCTTGTGTCATCTTTCCCCTCCCTTTAGTGGACTGAGAGAGTCCACACTACCGAAGGCAGAGAGGTTGGATGGGAGGACACCAAGGTATCCATGGGCACCTGGCCACCGACTCCCATGGAGGGGTCACCCCTGCCACGTGGAGGAGGGAAAGGTTGAATAAGAGTGGTCTGGGCACAGAGATGACAAAATGGGACTGGAGGGGACGTCTTACAGATAGCTGGTCAAATGTAGAGACTGATGGTGATGTGGGACTGGACAGATCTTCTGCAGCAACATGGGCAGATGCTCTCTCCCCTCCACAGATCCGGTGGCCACAACGAGGCAGTCAGTACAATGTCCCATTGTGGTCAGAGTGGCTACTCAGGTGAGTGTGGGCTCCTGCTGCTAGGGCAAACGTTGCTGTGGTGTGGTGTGAAGCCCCACACCCTGCATGTTCGGAGATGGGCTACTGGGAAATCATGATGCTCTGGCTTTTCTGTCACACTCCTCCCCCAAGCCATCCATGCCCGCTCATCCCAACAGAACGATTCCTTGTGCAGCAATGCTGCAAATTTACCTCCTCAACTTTGATGCAGTGAGCCAGGAGAGCTGGTTGCAAACAGATGCAGAGGAGCAGGGCAGGGTGGTACAAAGATCTCCTAAGAGGACAGGCACCAAAGGGATCAGACACCTTGCAGATGAGCTGCATGAAGATGCCAGCACAGCCCTTTCCCCGGAGTGTGAGACCACAGTGTGCTCCAGCACCCACCACCACCCGCTCAATGCCAGATGCATGATGAGAGGAAGAGTGTGATCTGGGCAGTGAAGGCTGCCTGCACGGTGCACAGGCTCAATTTGGAGCTAACACTGCTGAAGTGTTAATGAAGAGCAGCTCATAGGTGGTGTTTGAGGATTATTTACATACATAAGTACTGCTAACCCCCCCCCCACCCCGTTCACCTGACAACTTTGAAGGCACCAGCGTAGAATCAAACCCCACAACTTTGTGCAGTGCCCCTCGGATTTGACCCTTCTCCACAGAGGTACCAGGCAGCTGCCAGTGAATGGCTTCTCCAACCTTCCTGGCCAGCCTCGCTTTCCAGGAGTGGCCAGATGAGCACAATGATGAAGAGAACAAGAGAGGTAGGGTCACATTTTGGGGGTGGAACCCACCCACGACCATGTTGAACCTGGAGCTAAACTGTGATGGCAACTCCTGGGGGCTGAAAGGGATGAAGAGGAGGCAGAAGGAAGTTCAAGTTCACAAGCTCTTGCCTCAAGTTCACAAGCCCTGGTCCTCATGGAGGACTTCAACCAGCCTGTTATCTGTTGGATGGACAACACAGCAGGGCATGAGCAATCCAGAAGTTTCCTGGCATGTGTTGATGATAACTTCCTTCACCAACTGACAGACAAGCCAACAAGAAGGGGTGCCATGCTGGACCTTGTTCTCATCAACAAGGAGGGGCTGGTGAGGGATGATCTGAGGCCTGGAGCACCTCTGCTATGGAGACAGGCTGAGGGAGTTGGGCTTGTTCAGCCTGGAGAAGAGAAGGCACCAGGGAGACCTAATTTCGGCCTTACAGTCCCTGCAGGGGCTCCAGGAAAGCTGGAGAGGGGCTGGTTGCAGGGCAGGGAGGGCCAGGCCAAGGGGAAGGGCCTGAAGGTGCAAGAGGGAAGCTGGAGCTGAGCTGGGAGGCAGCAATCCTTCCCTGGGAGGGTGCTGAGGCCCTGGCACAGGGTGCCCCGAGAAGCTGTGGCTGCCCCTGGCTCCCTGGCAGTGCCCAAGGCCAGGTTGGATGGGGCTTTGGGCAGCCTGGGCTGGTGGGGGGTGTCCCTGCCCATGGCAGAGGGTTGGAACTAGATAGGCTTTGAGGTCCCTTCCAACCCAAACCACTCTATGATTATGTCATTTCCCACCACTCCCACTGTTTTCTATGTCCACCAAAATTACCTGTACCACCTAGGCATTTTGTTTCCCCAAGTCAATTTCTGTTTTTTAATGGCCCCATTCAGGAACAATCTGCCTCCAGCTCAAAATACATAAAGCTAATTTCACTCCAGTTGCCATCCCCCATGGGGAGGAGTCTTACAGAAGCCATTTCATCTCGGAGCACATGAGCAGGCAGCCGGTCCCTGCACTGCCAAGCCAAACAGATGGGGTGGGGGGAGACAGGGAGGGAGGACAAGCATGGTTTTGAGGTTTTAATAATCCCTTCTCCTGTCTGAATCATCACAAATCCCAGTGGAAGGGCAGGCATTTTCCAGATGGTAGGAAATAAACTCTGGGACACTTCCATGCTGAGAACTCATTAGCCCTGCTGGCTCTGCTCCAAGCTCGATGGCAGTCCATGTAAACTGTATTTGGACCTGCCCTTTTCCTATCATCTGTTCCCATGAAATCTTCAGCCCCATCTTACATGGACAAGCTGTCCAGCTAGCTATTAATTTGATTATGTGTGGCCTTTGCCTCTTGGAGAGCTTAGAGCTCAGGCAAGTATCTTCCCGTGAACCTACTGCAGGCTAATCCAAGCATCTCAGCTGCCTTCACGCCACCCATCTGCTCACCACTCGTTTGATGCTAACCTGCCTGCGCGGAGCCTGGGGAATAGTGAAGTATTTGGCTGGCTTCCAGGCTGCAAAGACAGAGCACTGGACACACACACACAAAAAGAGGTGTATACGTAGATGCACACAAAGGGATTTAAGCCCAGCCACAGCCAAATGTTACTACTGTAACATGAGCTGCAACGTTCTCTGTTCTACCACACACCCTGTGCACCCCAAAACCAGGGGAGGGGGGTTCTTCCCGGCAATATTTGCACTTGGTGGCTGTCACTGCCACCCACCACAGATGATGGAGCCTCCAGAACAATTGTGAGGCTCGAAGTCACCCCCTTCTGCCCCAAGTCTCCAACAGTGGTCAGCAGTAAAGCCGCACGAGTGGTACCAGCCCTGGTAGGGCCCTCCTGCTCTGGGTGATTCTGGCTGAGGCATCAGCCTGGCTCGGTAGGCAGGGTGCTACTCCTTGTGCGGTTGCAGGATCTCAGATTCAGCCAAAGTTGTGATCTAGAATAAAAGCTTCTCTGCAGGTTTTTTTTTTTTCTTCCCTAAAATCTCATAGCTTTTCGATAGCACAAAGCTTGCCCAGCTTGCAGGTAGCTTGAAGCCCTACAACATTCCTTTGAACAAGCCCCAGTTAAAGATAGATGGGTAAAAAGTGTCCCACTTCCTTTGGGGGTGACCCAATCGCCCTCTGCTTTAAAACATGGGAGGCACAGTGAAAGAAAAAAACCCCACGCCAGTTGAAAGAGACAGCGGGACCACCTTGTTTCATTGCAGCGGTGTTTTACACCCAGGAAGTTTGTGCAGCGTAAGGCTCCATGTAGCAGCCGGTGCTTCAGGTTTGCAGCGAGCACTGGGGATGTTTGTATGAGCTCAGCGTTTGCTGCCTGTGTTTCAGCCCTCCTGGCTGACTGTGCATCTGTGCTTGTGCAGGCGTGTGGTGGGGACAGGCAGCACTTGTTTCACCCGCGCACTATGGCGTCAGGCTGACAGCCACGTCCCGTGGGTACAGGGAGACCCGACACAGGAGGGAGGCAGGCGCTGATAATCCTGCCGTCGGGGAGTGCAGGGTTCACGTCAAAAAGTGACTTTCCCTGTTTGCAGACGGCGGAATCTGCAGATGTAGATATAAACCGGTGTGCTTTTGAGAAGGAGAATATCCTAGATACCATGAAAGCTTGAAACAGCTATAGCAGCCCTATGGGGAGGAAGTAGCTGCTGTCCCCAGGTAGCTCCTACTTGGTGATGTAGCTCTGACAATTCACTCATTATTCTCCTAGATCACAACAAAACCAAAAGCCTCCCAAAACATACTCAAGGAAAGGATCCCTCCTTCTCTTTTAGGATTTTCCATCTTTTCCCAATCTCTCCGGCCCTTTCCTTTGCTGCCCAACCCTGAACACAGTCCTGGACATGCACCATCTGGAGAAGAGCCTTCGCAGGGCAGCCGCCGTGCCTGGAGGGCTGTGCGAGGAGGCACGGGGTGCTTATGGAAAAGGAGTAAATCTCATTAAGGGTTTTAACATTTATGGCCAGCGAGATAATGAAGGAAGGTAATTTGGGCTAGCTTTATTGCAGTTATCATAATGTTTCCCTGAAGCACAATGATAAAAGTCAGTGCATAATGTCCATAAGGAGTTTTTATATCTTCCTCTTTCTATTCTTTTTTTTTTTTTTTTAAGCAATAACCTTTGCAGTCAAAGACGGGTGTCATTTTATGAACACCGGTGGAGAAAGCAATTATGTGATGTTGAAAAACAGAATTAAAAGATTCTCAAGGCTCACCTGGCTGCCATGACCCATGTTGGCAACCTTCTGCAGTCACCAGGAATCCCCCGTCCCCAACATGAAACAGTTTTACCCTGAGGAGCAATGCTTTCTACATGTTTCTCTCCTGTACTTGGACACATCGTGACAGATCTCTTCCTTCTCTCCTTTATTCTCTCGCTTTACTTTCTCATTTTACGCTGTTCTGCAATGTAAGAAGAAGGGTAGGTGATGGACCGGGAACTGAGTAGGACTAAAATGGAGGAAAACAAACAACTTTTTCATTTTTTAACTCTGCACGAATGACCTTGTGGAACTCGGTGCACAGAGCATTGCTGAAGCCACAAGGTTACAATGCACAACCCAACTAATCACAAAATATGGTCACACAAAACTTAATCTTTAGCATCTTTACTTAAGAGTTATGTTAAGAGAGGATTGATATCCGTAAGACATTTTTTTGTGGCCCAAAGCTTGTTGTTGGCTACAACTGGGGATTTTTATTTCTTCCTCTAAAACATGGTGTGATGAGCTTTCTAGTTTCTCAATGAGGAATGCTGACAAATCAGTAGTTTTTAACTTAACGCAGAACCTATTTTGCAGGGATAAACAAAGCCGTCATCCTGAAGAGTCTGCAGCGCCGGCACCCGCTTCGGCAGCTGTCACCCATGGGTGCGCTGGGTGCTCACATGGGTCCACGCACCCCACAAGCCCAATCATAGAAGCAGTTGGGCTGTTGTGGTGATTAAAACAACCAGCAGAGATGTTTGCAGTGCTGTCACCTTACTTACAGCTGCTGTGGCAGAGGGAAGGGTGTCTTACTATCTCCCAAAATCTTTCCAGCAGTTCTGAAATGGTACTTTTTTTTTGTTTTTTAAGGAAACACCTTACCTCACCATTTCAAACAGCCCAGACGTTCACCCCAGCAGATGGCTGAGACTGTCAGTATAAATGATGGATGTCACCAGACCTCCCAGGCAAAAACTAGGAAGACCAGGACTGGTCTGTAACTAAAGCAACTGACTGAAGTCAGGGCCACAGACTGTCTGCATGGCCCTTTGCTTGTTACGGTGCCACTTAGAAAGCCTCCATCTTGCACAGAGCCCATTTTGGCCTGGGAGTTTGTGGCTGCATAATGGTGCCCTGAAGATTATTTGTCTGACAGCACTGAATCATAGAATCTTTAAGGTTGGAAAAGACCTCTAGGATCAAGTCCAACCACCAGCCCAACCCCACCATGTCTACTAACCCCTGTCCCGCAGTGCCACGGCCACACGCTGTTTGAACCCCCCAGGGACGGGGACTCCCCCCCTCCCTGGGCAGCCTGTCCCAAGGCCTGACCACTCTGTGAGTGGAGAAATTTTTCCTAATATCCAACCTAAACCTTCCCTGGATCAGCTTGAGGCCATTCCCTCTTGTCTTGTTGGTTGAGAGAAGAGACCAGCACCCACCTCAGTACAACCTCCTTTGAGATTACTTGAGGCTCCGGATTTGGAACACACAAAACCCTGCTGTGGAAGAGTGGGGAAGAAGTGAAAGGGTGATGGGCTGCATGAGGGAAGCTGCAGTGCCTCCAGCCACACAAGCATCTCTGTGGCACCGCTTGAGGAGACCGCTGGTGAGGCGGACTACAACTCCCAAGATGCTCTGCGGCATGGCGGCCCCTGCAAGCGAGCCCCGCGCAGAGAACTACAACTCCCATCCTGCATCGCTCCAAGCACTGCGTTTCTATTGGCTGGCTCGCTGGAAGGCGCGAATTCCCTTCCCCGCGGGGCGTGGCGCTTCTCCCGTCTCCACGGCAACGGGAGAGCAAACAAGATGGCGGCGGCCTGGTGTGAGCATTGACCGGGTGGTGCTCGGGTGCGAGGCACCGATAGCACAGCTCCCTCCGCGTCCTCGCTTCTTACTACAGTTCATGGCGGGTAGCGAGGGCGGCCTCGGTGAGCTGCTTCCCCCTTCTCATGGGCCTCCGCAGCACCTTTCCCAGGGAAACCCCGGGGAGCTGCCCCAGGACAGGTCCAGCCCGCGGCAGCCACAGCTCGGCCTGCCTCACCAAGAAGACACGGAGGAGGATGACCACGAAGAGGAAGAGGAGTCACAGCGCGCAGAGGTTCAGCTCAGTGCTCTCCAGCTGTTTGGGGAGGGGTGTGCTTGTGAGGGAACCGTCCTTTCCCCCCTCATCACTCAGTGTGGTTGTGGGGGAAAGAAAGGGGAGTCGATGGGGGCTTCAGGTAGTGATTTCTGATTTCCCCAAAGAGGGAAAAGGCTGGCTTGGTCTGTTTCCACTCACCTCTAATTTCTGCCTTTTTTTTTTTTTNATGGTGTCCAGGATCGTTCTGGATTGCCCCTCTCTCTCCTTGCTATATAAAGACTAAGGATCAGCTGGCATATGAATGGCCAAATTAACCCCCTTTCCTGTTTTTATGCCCAGCTCTGAGATTCAATAAGCCCCTGGAACCAAGTGAATGTTTTGTCCCTGCTCTGCTGGGCTTTAAAGTGTCCACTGCCACAGCATCATCACCTCAGGTTTTTACCCAGTGGAAATCCATCTATAGTCTCCATTGCTATAACGTGTAGGTGCTATAATTTAGGTGATTACCATTTGAAACATTATTTATCTTGGTCCCTAGGTTAGCAATTGTTGTGTGACTTCCCCAAGCTTATAGGAATTTCACAAGCCGTTGGCTTATTTTCTCATTAAACCTACGCAGCGGTTCATTAGTGCCATCTGTCAAGTACCCATCTGGCAAAGATTGTTCTCTGAAGAGTAGCTCTAGCTGCTCATGCTGAATAAATTTAAAGGGCTTCCAATAATGTGCATATTGGGGTACAACACTGGGGTTACGTTAGTGCTGATTTGCTGAGATGTTAACAT
This sequence comes from Psophia crepitans, assembly GCA_013399095.1. Taxonomy (NCBI): domain Eukaryota; kingdom Metazoa; phylum Chordata; class Aves; order Gruiformes; family Psophiidae; genus Psophia; species Psophia crepitans. Next base: position 30,365 of record VWZZ01004030.1, read on the forward strand.
CCATAATCAATGTGAACCTCATGGCTCAACATCTCTGGAAACAGGTCGTGTTTAGAGCTGTGCATTTAAACCATAAGGTAAAAAGAAAAATCCCAACAAAAAACTGTTGACCCTTTTTAAATTTATAGAGCTAGTATGTGACATGTTTCTATTTATCTGTTTTGAGGGTTGTATTTATCATTTTCCCTAATGTGCAGTGCCTTAGTAGGCTGATGGAACACTGAAAGCAGCGTTTGATTGAGGAATTTTATTAAACTCTGTTCCTGATTGCACCCCAAGCAACGCCCAGATACTACCGAGTGTGGAATTTCGTTTCATAAATCTCCCCTTAATACATTCCTCTCCCTGCCCCCTTTTTTCTGGTATTTTATAGGGTCAGTTTGATGGAGTGTTGGATGAAGACACTGTGGCTGAGGGTCTCCACAAGCTGGGGCGCTCAGCCCTTGGTTTTGAATATGTTTATCTTAACCTGTCCCTTTCAGTAAGTATAAACAAAGAACGTAATTGTAAAGTGTTTCTCGCTCAAAGGTTTCCCTTCTCTAACAGCAAATAGTTATCTACTAAAAAAATTTCAAGAGGCAGATTTTTGTCTCTACCTGTCGATGCCGTTTCATGTACATGGGACTTTTGACAAGACACAGCATGTCTTCGGCTGACAACTGCCATATCGGTGTTGTTCTTTTCACTTGGTAGCAACAGCAGTAAAATTTTTCCTTACCCAGTTGCTGGGTGTGAAAATGTATCTTCCTGCTTCAGTCAGCTGGAGAGAAAAAAAGAGGAACATGCTAAACCCTTGAGAATGCTGTGTTCATTGTCCCCTCCACAAGTCAAAATTTTAAAGGTTACTTGCTGCTACTCCCTTTTCTGTGCAGCCTTGTTTTTCTGGCATGTTTCTTTGCTACAGCTATCCTTCCTGGTTGTGTTTTAAAGTCTTCTTTTGACATTCATGGCTGGCTGCAGGTCTAACATCACTTTCTGTATAAGTCATCCAGCTGGAGGCACCTTGGGGCACCTCTTCAATGTCTCCTGCTCTCTTGGGAGAGCGGGTGAGGTTATAGAGCTAGTTCTTAAAGCCTCTTTGCTTTATTTTTCCAGGGTCGTGAGTTAAGTGACATTAACATTCTCTCCAGATATGTTCACCTACAGAATCTGGACCTGTCCTATAATAAAATTAATGGTATGTAGTAAATACACTAGTAAATTCTTGGGTTGTGAAATCATTTAAGATGAGACATGCACTGTACCATGTAGCTTTAATATCACAAAGCCTGGTCTACCTTTTAATGATGTAACTTACTCCAGATTTACAGACTGAGGCAATGGCTAGATAGATCTTTTAGAGAATGATGTATGGACTGCTCAGATGGCTGCACCAGCATATGTTTATCAGCCGGATCATGGAGATTGTTGTCCAGTTTATTATCCGAAGATAAAACGCTAGCAAGCATGTCAATACAAGATTAAGGTTGAGATTTTGCATGTCATAATATTTAAAGTTATGTCTGGTACGGTTTTCCCAGCCTTGGGCTTTCCTTTGTCAAGGTTTTCTGTTGGTGACAAAATGTAAAAAATTATATCCTGCATTTAGAGAGGTAATGAATGGAGACTGGTGTAAACTCCATCATCTTCTATTCCTTCCCTCTCCCTCATATCCCTAACTGATTTTTTTAATTTTATTTCAAAAGAAATAAGATGTGCTGGGTAGCCTGTTTCATTTCAGGGTACTAGGGGTGTTTATTCTGGAGAAGGGGAGGCTGAGGGGGAACCTGATCGCACTCTGCAGCTCCCTGACAGGAGGATGTGGTGAAGTGGGGGTTGGTCTCTTCTCCCAAGCAACAAGTGATGGGACAAGAGGGAACGGCCTCAAATTGCTCCAGGGGAGGTTTAGGTTGGATATTAGGAAATATTTCTTCACTGAAAGAGTGGTCAGACATTGGGACAGGCTGCCCAGGGAGCCAGGGGGGTCACCGTCCCTGGAGGTGTTCAAAAAGTGTGTAGATGTGGCACTTTGGGACATAGGTTAGTAGACATGGTGGTGTTGGGTTGACGGCTGGACTTGGTGATCTTAGAGGTCTTTTCCAACCTTAAAGATTCTATGATTTCTTTCAAGCTCGTTTCACTTGAGGTCCTAGAAGACCAATAACAGCAGCACTGTTGTGAGGCAGCACTTCTCCGTGCTCATTCTACAGTTTGTCTGTGAAGGCCAAGTCTGGACAGAGCAGGGACTTTCTCAGAGCAACTAGTCTTCAGTAGTAGCCTTAAAACTTTTCTCCATTAATTACTGAGTTAGGGCAGAGGTAGTTTCTCTGTCATTCTAGAGGTAGGTAGAATATAAAATTATATTCTGGCTTATAGACAAATCAGTTTACGTAATGGAAATTTAGTGTAGAACATGAATATTTGTTCTTCGTGTTTTAGAAACCATCTTTTTTCTAGTAGAAGTTGTTAATACATCTGACTTCTGCATTTCAAATGTCACTTTCTGAATGTGTAACTACAAATTGATTCTTGATTGTTGTTGGACATAATTATCACATTTTGACATGATGATTTGACATTTTGTTTTGTTACTAGATCTTTCTTGTATCAGTCACATGCCTTACTTACTACAACTGAATGCTTCCAACAATGAATTGACTACATATTTTGTTTTTAAACCACCTAAAAATCTCAAGGTAAGTTGCCAAAAGATCCGTTTTATATGTTTAAATTCAAAACAGTTTTCTAAATCTAATTTAGACATTGTATTTGGACATCTGTAAGAGCGAATTTTTATGCCTTCCTTATTTTTCTTTCTTACCTCGTTTGTCATTTTAATACCTTTTCCAAATGTTTGGGTATTTTACACTGGATGTTTCAGTCTTTTATTGTCTTTCACGCTCTGAACCCTGGCGTGCCATGGGAGGGTGTACAGCTAATTGTACAGCCAGGTGTACAGCCAGGGATAAATATATGCAGAGTTTTTTCCTTGCTTGTTGAATTCATCAGATCTTTAGTGGGATTAGTTCCTGCTTTTCAAATCAACTGGTGCCAATCATTATTATGAAACATGTACTTGAAGTGTAGCTGTGTGGTGGTGTCCCCTTTGCTGTTGTTTTCTTGTAGCCCACTTCGGGTTATAAAAAAGCAGGTGGTTGTTTTGAAATATGACTTTTATTTCTCCATTAGCTTTTTTAATATGTGTGTATAATTACAGGACCATTAACAATAATGTTGGCAGAAATTACAGTTTTGAAAGTTCCCAAAATATGAATTCCGTGTGTCATAAAAAAGAGCCTTTCGGGTTTTGTCCAAGTATTAACGTTAATGATCTTATTTCTTCCACACCCTTGATCTCAAGTTTAAGGTAACAGCCGTTTAGTTTCACAAGACAGCTGTAAATGCTGAAGAAATAAAGTAACTTTCTGCGTTCTTTTTTCTGTAGGAGGTAGATTTTTCATACAATCAAATATCTGAAATGCAAGATTTGTCAGCATACCAGTCACTTACTAAACTCTTGCTGGATTGTATCCTTTATGGAAACTTGAATGGGAGAAAAGTTGCTTGTTTGCTTTCTGAGCAGCTGTTTGCTTCAAATAGATACCTGCTTTCTTGGTATTTTTCCTTCATGTCAGTTTTGTGTTTAGAAGCAAGATTAAGCACTGTAATTCTGGTGGTGAAACTGATCTTAATTTACTCAAGCGTGCCTGGTGTTAAAGGTGTTGGTGTATACACATAAGGTATTAGCCTGCTAGAGGAACACAAAAAAACCCTCAGCTTTGCATCACGTCAAACTGAAAAAGTGACATGTCACATTGTCTTTGCATGGCAGAGGTAATAAATAATCCCAATGTTTTTATATAAGAAAGGTTAATAGGAAATCAGCTTGGAAGACTAAGCTCCCTTAAATGAAAAGGTGCATGTTGCTTATTCTTAAATGTAGCTAATTACATGGGGACTGCAGAGGCTCTGTGGAGAACAAGGCTGTTTAATGACAAGAAAGAGGATCTTGAAGTCACAAAGCTGATCAGAGGGCTGGAGCCCCTCTGCTATGAGGACAGGCTGAGGGAGCTGGGCTTGTTCAGCCTGGAGAAGAGGAGGCTCCGGGGAGACCTAATTGCGGCCTTCCAGTCCTTAAAGGGGCTCCAGGAAAGCTGGAGAGGGGCTAGTTCCAGGGCAGGGAGGGACAGGACAAGGGGGAATGGGTTCAAAGTAAAAGAGGGGAGATTTAGATTAGATATTAGGAAGAAATCCTTCCCTGGGAGGGTGCTGAGGCCCTGGCACAGGGTGCCCCGAGAAGCTGTGGCTGCCCCTGGCTCCCTGGCAGTGCCCAAGGCCAGGTTGGATGGGGCTTTGGGCACCTTGGGCTGGTGGGGGGTGTCCCTGCCCATGACATGGGGGTTGGAACTAGGTGGGCTTTGAGGTCCCTTCCAACCCAAACCATTCTACGATTCTATGAAGTGAGAGAAAACTTCGTGGAGTATGCTGAGGGAAGTACCAAGCACAAAGGTGTTCTGCTGCCCACCGTCCACACTCTCACTGTGGTACCCAGTTTGTGGGATTAGAAACACTGTTCTGGCAAAAATCAGATAAACACGAACCTGCAGATTAAGTTTCTTCGTTGCTTACATCTCCTAGGCTGTCCATAGTTGTCTTAGACTCCCTTAAGATTCTCCTATGCTTTACTGAAAGGTTTTCTGGGATTTCATGTTGTCATGCTGCCTTCCTTACAATTGCTTCCTGAGGGCTCTTGAACCTTTCCTCTTTGCCTCATAAATTGCATCTTGATTTTCTGCTCTCTGAAAAGGAGCAGACAGCAGGCTGTTGCAGTTTTTTTCTCTGTCTCTTGTCCTCGGTATAGCCCATTACCAACCGATATTAATACAATGCCTTTTTCATGTAGGAGCAGATAAAGCATTTGCAGGGCATCCAGGTTACGTTATTCACACGTTTTACAAGGTATGCAGGTGACATGATTCTTGTCAGAAAATGGCATTGAGACATTATCCCTTTGCAATTCTAATTTGCCATCACAGAGCAAAAACCATACGGCAAAATGAAAAAAAGAGCAGAGATTTGTATTGTGGACCTGAATCGGTATTTTTTCATTCGGTTTCAATGCAGCAGCGTGCTGTCTTCAATTTCTTCATTTGCCAGTGAAGACGCCATTGAAACGGGGAGAAAACCTGTTTCATGCATACAGTTGCAACACGACCGTCTGAAATAGAGGAAAATGAGTGCAGAATTTAGAAGCGCCGAATTTGGAACAGCAAAGTGGCGCTGTTCCTAACCCATGTCAAGCACTCCGCGCTGAAGACATGGCAGACTAAACAAGCTGTTCTTTGTAATCGTAAATGAAAATACTATATTAAATACCCTGCAGTAGCAGAAATGTTTGGCACGCGTTTCTCGTTGACAGTAACTAAGCAGTGCTTACCATATTTCAGTGAATTATGACGCAGATGGTAAGGTCATTGTAACCTTCTTCTGACAAGTGCACACACAAGCGTACCTGACAGGTTTATAAATGAGTTTTTAAGGAGGAAACTGCCCAAACCAGAAAAGGAGACAGCTTGGGCAATAATATCTGACAAAGCATTACAGTGGGTCATTAAAAGACTAAAACTGATTGTATTAGTTTTTAGTGCTGAGCAATTTGCTGCCTTATATTGTTACTTGTGTCTTAAACAATAATTTTTCCTTGCCAAAACCTTTCCTCCTTCGTTGAAAGAGAATTGGTCCCATTTTGTATGCAAATCAATTAATATCTGTCAAATATCAGTGCCTGTGGATGGTTTTGGTTTCTTTTCTAAAATGACAGAGGCAGCCTGAGCTTGGCTGAGTTCGAGCAGCGTCTGGCCAATGCTCTCAGTCATCTGCTCTGACTGGGCTGGTCCTGTGTGGGGCCAGGGGTTGGACTCGATGGTCCTTAGGGGGCCCTGCCAGCTCGGGACATTCTATGATTCTAGTGTGAGGTCCTACAAAAAGATAAACCTGCGCTTCCTAGCTCATTTCTCCTCCTCTCCGTCCCCATCTAGGCCTGTGAGTGTTCAACTTCAGTAGCGTACTATTAAGTCCCTACTTAATGCAGACGGGAAAAAACAGGGTTAGGTCTCTATTGGCCCTGGCTAAGTTTACTTTTTATTTGGTTATGATATCATTCAGACCAAGAGAAAAAAATCCTGATAATTTGTCCACTGCCTGGTAAGATTAGAAACGTGAATGAAAATTCACTTGCCCCTCTTTGCCTGCAGAATTCCTTCTCTCAAGTCAATAAAAAATGTTTTCTTCTGTGATCACCTAAAGGCATTTCTCTGTGTCCTGCGTGTTGTGGATATTTTTTTTTTTCAGTTATATTTCTTGGGTTTTTTATATAAGTAGTTCCAACTTGGACACTCACAATACAAGTGCAATTCTTCTTGCCGAAGTTCAGCCACCGAACAATTAGATTCCTGGATCAGAGTTATCTGATTGCGATAGAGCGGAGAGATACAGAGTCAGGTACCTCTGCAGTTCATCGCACTGCAGGAGAGCAATCTGAGGTAGCTTGTTGTCGAAGGAAACACGCTTTGTTTAAGGAAGCTGAGCAGTTATGTTAATGCTGAAGTTTGCTGAGAGGAATCCTAACTACTTTTACTGCTGCTTTTGATTTTCATGTTCATTTAAAATACACTTTCCCCTTTCAGTACAGATGGCCAGCATAGAACAGGTATAATTTAGAGTGAAATAGCTCCGTACACTACTATTGTCTGTTATTACATAGATAATTTGTGTATAATGCTTGGAGGTCAAGGTCAGTTTGGAGATAGGTTAAGTACTCCATAAACCTCAAAAGATCACGCCCTGCTCTGATGGCTCAGCCATGTGCCTGTATTCTACAGCTGACTGGTGCTCAGTTAAAGCCAAAGACTTTAAAGATGTTTTAGCCTGCACAGACAAATCTGATGAGAAGACCAGAGATTTACAGCACAGTTTTGCAAGATACTGGCAGAAGTAGTTCCTTCCCCACGCTCCCGTTCCCTCATTTCCACTCCTTTCCTGATTTGCCGTCACTCGCTTATGCCAGCTTGAAGGGCTGCCCTGTAAACACGGTCACAGAAACAATCAGAGGTAAAAGCCCCTCCAGAAGGGAGGGAAGGATGTCTCTAGCTGGGTCCGTGTCGCTTATCCTGCAGCAGCTCCACAAAAAGCTACGTCAGTCAAACAAGGAGGCAGTAAATTCCCGAACAGGGGGTGGATGTGAGCAGCTGGGATTTTAAACTCTTCAGCATGAAGCATTTGATGTCCATCTCCCCGTGCCATAAAATTCAGCTCCATTGACTAATTTAGCTACTAATTTTTGCTAAGGTTTTCTGTTCAGTTATTTTCCTTAAATGCAAAATCCTGTGTACAGTTAATAACATAGAGGAGGTGAAAGGACTGGAGCAGTGTCACAGTCTGACTCACCTTAGTTTGTCACACAACAGACTCACTGCAATCAGTGGCCTTGAGAACTTACCTATCAGAACGCTCAATCTGGTAAGAAAGAAGTAATTCCAGTTGTTTTCCTGCCTGTCTTTTATCAATTTATAAATGCCTTAAGAAATGTGAAGGTAGTTATGTAACACATTTTCAGAGATGTGCGTGATACTGGGCACTTTTTTTTATATTAATAAATACCACAGAATGATACAGGTTAGAAGGCAGCTGTGAAGGTCATCATCCAGCTTCCTGCTAAAGCAGAGCGACCTTCAGTGGAGGTTGCTCAGCGCCTTGTCCAGTTGGGTTTTGGGTTTCTCCAAAGATATTTTGGATTTGCTCTGGGTAGGTTTTGTGTTGCTTAGGTGACATGTAATAAGTTACTTACCGTACAAGTCCCACAATATAAACAATGAATTGATTTTTTATTATTTTTTTTAAAGTACGGTTCCTCGTAAAGTTGTGTTCATGACAGCAGTGAGCTAGGGCAGGAGAGGGAAAGGTAAGGATTGAGAAGCCTGCATTCATTTTAGAAAACAAGACAAGTTCAGTATGCAAATCTGATATATTATTAAAAGATCTTTGTTTATTTTTTTAAGGATCTTGTAATGAGATTGGAAGCTTTACATTGCCATCTTTGCATCAAGATATCTAGGGTATATCATTCAAATACAGCCTTTCTAGGTTGTATTTCTAGATGCTTTAGTGGGATTAATCTTTCCTGGCTTCAGATTTCTGCACTGTAGACAACTGCACCTAAGCTGGTTGTTCTCTGCTGCCTCAAAAGTCAGCGGATAGAAACGGACACTTAAAATACTTCATTATTCTGATCCAGCTGCTGACATCTGCATTAACACAAGATGCATCAGGCCTTGGAAGTGCCTGTTTCTCTCTGTTGGTTATGAAGATAGCCAAGGATAACCAGCCCAAATACAGACCTCGAGCTGTCAATGCCTGCACTAGTTTGCATGCATCTTGCTCTTTTACAGGTCATAGGCGTTTATCTCGGTGTTCCTCAGTTCCATGTTTGTAAAATATCCTTAATAATACCAACACTTTCTTCTACATCATCTTGAGATACTTAATAGGAAGAGCCAGCAATATAGAGGTTGCGCAGAAACACAAGTAAAAGCTGTTTTTAGTGCCGTTCAGTTGCTATAAAATACAACAGGCTACTTCTAAATAGGTTTTACTTTGTAATAATAATTTTAAAACTATTTAATGGGATTTAAAAAATCAGTACCAAAAAAACTATACCTAGAAATGTGCTCATATTTGCTACATTAGTTTTAGCACCTACATAAATATTTTAGGTAAAGTGAATGAATCCCTTATCAGGAATAGAAATATTCTTTTCCAATCCTTTTAAATTTTTAAAGATTTTTCTTCTGTTCCGTAGTAATTGATATAGAAAAGAGTAAGTAAGACCTGTACCCACCAAATCCTGATTGGCCCTTGTACTTATTACTGCTTTGATATTCAGGGAAGGTATTCAAATTTAAAAGTGGACAGTAGTATGTTTTGAATGATATATTCAAATAGTGTTCAGTAACACATTTTTGATGTATTTATACTTCAGCTATATAATGCCTTCAGTAGCTTCCAGTTATGCCCTTAGTGGCAATAAAACAGAATTTTGTCTCATTTTTAGTGGATAAGATTAACTCAGATATTGGCAAAATCATGTCTAAAAGTTCTGAAATGAGCTGTAGGAGTATGACAATCTGAGCTGACAGGAAGATTTTTTTCACTAAATGCTTTTTTCGGGGAGAACTACGGTAAATCGCTCAACCATTGAGTGCACTGATTTCCTCATCTGTTAAAAGGCCTAATAATAATCCTGTTAGTAATGGTTATCTGCTCTGTAAAATGTTGTGGAGGTTGTGTTAACAGCTAAGCCTTATTAATACGAACATGTTCTTCAGTTTTGGTTCTTACATGCTGATATGATTATTTATACAACTGCTTGTCTTTTTTAATTAGCAAAGTAGATAGTCATGTGGAAATTATGTAAATAGACAGATTTTAGTGTAGCATTTTCTTTTACTAATTAGAATAAAACACAGTAGTTGGTTTTTTTTCAGGGGAGCAGTCATCCCCTCTCTTCCCATTGATTCAGCTTGCTTTTCCATTTTCCCTTCAGCTTATTACGCTGAAAGAATAGTAAGGTCTGAAATTTGGAAGAAGGTTTTCAAAAACTGTAAATACTGCCCAGCTATACCAAAAAGTCTTTATTCTGCTCATGTTTGCGGGGGCCTGGGGGGACACAGGGGGATGGGAAGTGCAGTTCTAATGAACTAGACTCTTAGGAATTTCATGCTCTGCAAAAAAATCTCCACACAAATCTCTTTTGTTCACAGAATTTTATGTGCACCTCTTGCACGGCATTTTGCAACCAGAGCTCTAAGCTGTATCCTATTAAACAGAGGTCTAACGAAGAACAGGGAGAGAAGAGAGAGCATCCATGCTATTAATAACCTAATTAAACATTTAAAAGTCAGGAAAAATGTCAAGGACAGACAACTGGATTAACATTAGAGTCAGCTGGCTTATTTATTTCGATAGTTCCTCAATATTTATTAATAGAATATGAGGCTTCTAAGCTTTCAGCACAGGGTGATGCTGATGGAAAAATATAACTTGCAAGGTTATGCAGAAAGCATCGTGTTGAGAGGCCATCTGGGTACGTGTGGCCACTGGGACAAAAATGAGTGCAGAACCTAGCATGTTATACCTATTTGGAGTTTGTAGCAGAAATGAGGTTAGCTTGTGAGGCCCTGAGAAATGAAGCCATCTGGTGTCCAGGCGTAAATGTATGTCTTCTGTCTTGTACCTCGTTTGGAAGGAAGGTAAACCAATGGTAGCTGGTTCAGTTCTCAAAAGCTTGGGTCATTTCTTGTGTTAGAGGCTTGATGAACTTACAGTAAGGTGAGTTTGTTGTTTTGGGTTTTTTGAGCTTTGGGGTTTTTTTTAACATTTCTATGCATGCTGTCACTCAGTAAATAAAGACTGCCTTCACTTAGGCTTCATTAAGATGAACTTGTGTATCCTAGAGATATTTTTATAGGCTGCCTGTAATCCAAAGAGGAAAGTACTGTATTGTTCTGTCTTAATCTTTTCATTATTTATTCTGTAATCATAAGTGTAAATATAACCATGATTACAGAGGGAAATTCTATGTATTTATGCATACATATTCTATAATTTTTATGTGCATATCTGTTTTCTAAACTTTGAGTTGGAAAGCGACAAGACTGTCCTTTAGCCAGTATCAGATTTAAAACACTGCTAGAGCTCTTCTTATTGCTGTTGTCTCTCGCTGCCATTCAAGGTGAATTGAAGATAAGTTAATCAGAAGATAGTTGATTTTTTTTTCCTTGAGCAGTATGGAAAGCTGTGATATGTCATCTCAAGATGAAGATGGGGCTAATGCCTATAAGGCCTATTTGTAATAGGATTCTCAATAACAAAGTATTATAACTTATAATATATATATATATAATATAATTATATATTATAACAAAGATTCTCAATAACAACATTGGAATGTTGTTCTCCATCTGTAGAACTTTACCAGCAGTTTGTATGCTTTCATTTCTTCTTAGAGCTCTAATCAGATTGAGAAGACAACTGGGTTGGACAGCTTGAAAGCTCTACAGAAGCTGGACCTATCTAACAATAAAATAACTAGTCTAGAAGGCTTGGAGGAACATGATCTGCTAGAGATGATCAACCTAGAGGATAACCAGGTAGCATACTTAATATTGATCTCAACTTTTCCTAAATGTGTTTTTTTTTTTCTAAAATTCAATTCCTTTTAAGGATCATTCAAAAAATCTTACAGCACTGTGAGAAATGAATATTAGTAAAGATGATGTTTTTTCCTTTGGTGTTTCACTCCAGTACTGTTCCCATGTTGATTGATAGTGTACTCCTCAGGCCTTATTTCATATCTTTAGACGGGTTTATCTTTACGTAGGTATCACTCTGCGGTATTTAGTGCTCACATACATAAAGAACTAACAGTGCTCCCTTGAGTGGATAAGACAGGGATGAGTATGCAGCTTTTTCAGCTTGATTATTCTTGAGGATCTTTACTTACATCACAGCTTTTCTACTGCCAGGCCTCACGAGGATTTGCTAATATCTCTCAGCCCAATTTTATGACCACAGATTCTTCTGAGCTCTCAGCTGGAAACTTCCTGTAAGGCAGAACTGCATGTACCCTATTATAAAGTGGCTTTTGTTATGCAGCAGAATTTTCAGTAGAAGTACAGTGATACAATCCAACTCGTTTGGATTTGAATTTCGAAGCTCGGGCCATAAATACATACTACTTCTGATGTTGCGCTTCCAGGGTCCTTAACTGAAAAGACTATCAATTCATGAATCATTTTGACATCAAAGCTCTGCATGTGAAAAAAAAAATCTAAGAAAAATAAGGAATAAAACTATAAACCAGGAATTGAACATTTTCTGTCATTTTTCCCCACTTGCAAGACACGTCTATGGGATTTAATTCAAGACACTATGAATTCTTTTTCTCACACTGTTCAGTTGACATTTAAAGGTACATCAGTTGCAAAAGACAGGAAACTAACTAATAGTATAGTTGCTATTAGCATTAATAACACCACTTCCATTGCCTCACTGTTCTTTACAGCACGCAAAAGCTATTAATTTTACCTCATCAAAATTTGCCTCTTTTAATGATGTTATTGAAACTGTTTAATGAGTCACCATTTTTTGAACATTTCCTTCTGAAGAATAATTTAAAGAGAATTTTAATTAATTAACACAGAAATATCTGAATTACTTCAGCTCACTGCTACCCAGAATGGTCTTAAATACTTGATTTTTCAAAAATAGGCATGATGGGTTGATCTGCAAACCATGTCTCTCGTACACATGTTCAGTGATTTTCAGATGTTGGTGCTTGGCGTTCTGTGATTTATTTGGGAAATCTACACAAATGACGTTTACCTTGGTCAGAACTGTTCCGTGGTGGGCTTTGTGTTCTCCCAAAATCACTATTGGATAGACTATGGTTGAGTTTTATGTTTTTAAACGCTTTCCATAAGCTGAGTATAAATTAGGGATAGAATCTGAAGTCTTCCAGGTTCAGTCTTTCAGCCACAGAGGAAACACAGGTATCCTTACAAAGCAATTCATGCCAGCCTACCATGGTTGGGATGACTCTGGAGCTGCCTCTCTCCACTGGTTATAAAGTGAAGTTAAGCGTCTGACTTGGGCTAAAACAGATGGCTAAAATGAGGTGAACGTGAATTCCATTCGATCCATTTTGTTTTGAGAGCCGTACAACTGCTCATTCAGGATCTAGCCGGAATGCCTCTAATCTGACTTTCCTTGGGGCACACAAACTTTGATTAATCCCACGTAACTACTAATGCTTATTTGATGTGCCTGAGTGCAGCAAACCCAGGTTTTCTTTGTGGATAGAGGAGACCTTGAGTGGAATTCATCACCCTCTGGACACAGACAGCCAAGGACAACTATGCTGATGCTTTTCAGTCAAATGCAGCAAGTTAGGTGGGGTGAACTTGAGCTCCATGGAAAAGAAACTCTTCTTGGAAGGGTTTGTTGGTTGTTGTTTTTTTGCTAGTCAACTGAAGTGCAAATGTAACTGCAGAATTGCCTCACTTAAGCACATCAGCCACATAAAAGCTAAATGTGTTAGGGCTTGACATTTGAAAGAACTGGGAAAACGCAGGTGGCTTGAAATTGCTGTCTGTATTATACTGCTTCTCCAGCTAACATCCAAGTTGTCTGCCTTTTGTGGCTGGAAGTGCCTTATTGAGTGCAGTTAGCATGTATACCCATTTTGTGAGTATAATGAATTTTTTTTTTATGTCCAGATTTTAAGAGCAGGGATTAAAATACCTTTTTTATCCCCCTAGTTATCATGGATTCTGTTCCTGCTGATTTATGCTCTGTTTCTATCACTAATTAGATTGCTGATCTGCGTGAACTTGAACGTATTGAAGATCTGCCTCTCCTCAGAGTTTTAAATCTTTTGAAAAATCCTGTACAGGTAAGAAGGAACGAAAGAAGCAGCCACAAATAAGAACCTAGAACTGCTCGTTTGGATCACACCAGAATCCATTTAGCCTCAGTTTTTAATCTCTGAGAGTGGCCAGGTCATTTCAGGGAACGTATATGAGAAATGATGAGTGGTGGTTTCCCTGGCGTCGTTACCCGCCTCTGTTTAATATCCACATAGTAAATCCACAAATTTTATTAATTCCATTTGTGAATCCATTTATGCGTTTGTACTCGCAGTACACCATGATTTTTGTTTGGGAAGAGATTCCCTTTCTGTTTGCTTTGAAGGTCTGTACTCAATCGTTCCTGGGAAAAGCTCAAAGAAACTTAATAGTACCGCTTTTAAAATCATGTTTCTCTGGGTTCTGTATCTTCTTTTCTTCTTTAGAGTTTACTCAGTTCTCATTTATGGCTCCCATAATATTCCTCAATTAACGAATTAGACATTCTTTTTATCAACAACAATGACATTTGCAAAATATCCAAAATTCTGACTTTGAGACTGCATTTGTAATTTGTCCTGAGGGATCAAAGCTGATTCTATCATGCCTTTTGTAATTTCTAAATTATGTTTGAATTTTACAGTGATTTCCAATGTCATAGGGAAGAAAAATGTTCAGGGTTTAACATCTCCTTTCTGTAATTACCAGTTTTGTGTTGGCTTTCGTGAGAATGGTTTGTCGTGGCACCCCATGAAATTAGCATGAAAAAATACCCCAAATAGGGTGTCCCTGGTCCTCTGCAATCTGAAAGCCTCCTTCTGTTTAGATGTCCTCCTCTAAGCACAGTCTGATCCTACTCCTTTCAATTACTATTTTAATAACTTAGACATGCAACAATCATCTTAGGACAGCTGTCGGAATTTCAGGACCTTACTGGTTTTAGAGCTAAGAAGCTTCATGAACTTGTCAGTTTCAGCTTTTTAATTTGATTTTTAATTATTCTTCTTTTCTTGTCTCAGACTTAAAAGCAGATATGATGGCAACTTTATAATGCAAGTTCTCTTTTAAAGTTCCTACAGTGCTACTAAGGTTAGAAGTATTAGCCATAGTTTATTACATAAGCCCAGTATCAATAATGCTTTTGGTTCTCCAGCAGTCCTTCTTGGTGTTCTAGTGGGTACGGTGGTGGTTTTTAAGTTCCAATCCTGATGTTTTGAACAATATATTGCAGACTTTTGAACAACTGTGAGTTTTTGTTGCAGAAGCTAAACTTGTGATGGGGGGATCAGTTTGTACAATGTATTGACATCCTTCAGGGTGAAAAGCTTTTTATGTTGCAATGTATTAAGGCCAATTTAATTTCAACCAATTGAAATTATATGTTAGATTGATGAAGTGAAGCACTTTATGTCAAAGTGGAAACTTTGTCCTTTAGGAGCAAAAAGATTATTGGCTCTCGGTGGTTTTCATGTTGCTCCGACTCACAGAACTGGATCTCAAGAAGGTTTCAGTGGAAGAAAAGGTATGTGAACATCATATCATTCTGGAGGTATCTTTCTAAATAAAGAATATAAAAAAACTGTGCATGCAAATGTAGCTTTGCCATCATTTGGGTGTGACAAATCTCCCATGTTTCAGCCCCTGAGACAGACTACAAATTCAAAGACTTTTGCTTTTAAATCCCGATACGTTATGCGCAGAATTTCTGAAGCAGTTGTGGTATGTAAAAATGCAGAGCTTACCTGAAAGCTGAGATCAGTGAAGACATTTCCTGGGCAGCCATTGTTACTCAGCCAGTGAATCCAAACAGGCAGCTACATTCATTAATACCCTGAAGGGGTAACCACTGTGCTACTTGTAAAATACCATCGCTGGGTTTTTTAGTGTCACGTATAGCAAAGTGAACTCTGAAAGTCATAAGGACATTTGTTTACCGTTCTGCTCCGTACAGCTTTCACTGTAAAATGTCCCAAAAAGCCCTGCTCAGACTGCTTACAGTAACTTTCTTTTGTAATAGAAACCTTTCCTCTTGTGCCGCTTTTACTATCATTTCATTGCTGCGTGTAGTGCTTGGGCCCCGGCCATGGTAGAATTGTTAGGATTAACGGCTGCCAACTGGGGTTGGATTTCAGGGAATTATCCTTTAAAAATGATCCTTACAGGAAATTCATCACTCCTAACCACATAAATATTAGAGTTCTTGTTTAATGCCAGGCGCTCTGTCCCGAACACAGAGAAGGGGTGACACCAGAGTGTAAGTTACCCCACCTACCCGAGATGCTGACCTTACTCTTTGCTTTAGGTGGCAATCTGTTTTCCTTCCAATAAAATTTTGAATATATTAAAGAAATTTTTCTTTCCCTATGGACTGCAAAAGTAAGCCTGGATGCCTGGTTTAGACTAGCACTTAACTTTCTGATGATGAAAGTCATTTTAGAAAATCCTCTTCTCATGTTATTTTAGGACATCTACTCTAGCCTCGTAAATTCTATTGTCAAACCGTGCAACATATGAACTAGTCTTCATTTGGGCTAACCTTAACCAGAAGAAGTGCACCAGGATGTACCTGATGTGCTCCCAACCGCTACCTCAGACCAAAGGTTTTGTTTTAAAGGTCCCTCCTATTGCACCATGCTGCTTGCTAATATGGTCATGGCAGTCATCGGAGTTCGTGGCAATATTTTGCAGCGGCGTCACCTAGTTGATATTGGATGGTTTACATGAAAAGACTCAGTAGTTCTTAACCTGTTTCTGAGCAGGTAGCATTAATAATACCAAAAAATATATAACTCATTAGCGGTCAGTATCCTCAGTAGAGTTTTCAACAGAACGGATGGAGGGAATCCTTGGAGTCTGAGTGCTTCTCCTCCCAGAAAAGACAAAAATGCATCGTCAGGAGAAAATTCCACTTTGCTTACTTTGTTAATGCCCGTTCTGTTCCTCTTCTGACGAATAAATGAATGGCTTCAGTCCCTAAGGATTTTAGTTTGGCTTCCTCCACCAGCGCTGAGAGGATGCAAATTAATGGATAATTAAAACCTAAGCAAAATTACTTTGCATCTTGTGTGGCATCCTGTTTTCTTTCCAGTAAAAGGTTGAATATATTAAAAATGGTGAGCTGCGCCTGGCTGCCTTCCATCCACCTATCAAATTGTGCTTAAATCTCCTGAAAAGATTTACGCAGCGGAGTGCTCACAGACAAGCCAAATACAAAGACTGACCCTCATAAATATGAAGTCATCATTATTCACAGTGATCCACGAAGGACATTGCAGCTGGAAACAATTACATCATGCTCTTCTTTCTTTTGCCCCTAAACTGCCGAAACAGGTTGCTGCTGTGAATAAATATGATCCTCCTCCAGAAGTTGTTGCTGCTAAAGATCATATGACTCATGTTATGCATGGCATGCGGCAGCCCCAGAGAATCTTTGACAGGTAAGCTTACCTCCACTTCACATCAGCTCCTGAGGGTGGCACTCAAGTAAAGCAGAATATGTTGTCATATTTAAAGGGACATTTTTCTGTCCCTCTCCCACCTTTAAATCTAGAGAAGAGGAGAAGTTCCATAGTATTCTGTTAGCAGTCTGGAAATTAGGCAAATCTTATTTGGTTGGAATTGATTATGAAGTGAAGTTAGTCATTCACCTCCAAAGTCTGAGACAGATTGTCCACAGCTCCGATTCGTTTAAACAATCTGTTGAAACAGATGGCCATTTGCACCATAAATGAAAGATGCAAAATTTCTGTCAATACCCAAAGGCAATTTAAAAATCTCTAGAGGAGGAAGAGAGCTGTAAAACACATCTTCTTCCTATTTTGCTTATTCCTCCTCTTCACACTGTTGGCATCCCATCGTGAGCAAAATGGCTTTATTTTGTGGCTTTGGGGCACATTTTATATTCATAAGGTGAAATTTTCAAGTTTGTACTTCGGGAAGCCCAGCTATTTCTGCCTTTGGGAGGAGATGATGCTCACTGCCCCTTCTAGCAAGGAACGGAGGGGAAAGTCAATGTCCTTTTTCCAGCATCGCCATTGCCATGCCGGGTGACTTCCCCCAGTCTCATTTCTCATCCAGAAAATGGAAATAGCCATACTTTGCTGCTCTGCGGGTGTGTTATGATATTTGCTTGATGACTAGAAAATGTTTTGACATACTCTGATGGAAGATACTGGAAATATGCGTGGTATGTTATTGTATTGGCTACAGCGGGCACTGAGATCAACCTCTGTGTCCCACACCTTGTTGTAGGACCATTTTGGACATCTTAATTCATAACTGAGTAACCTAATTTGAGATCCATGATTTACTAACTCGGACTTTTATATTTTTACAATATCTTTATTGTGAATCTTGTGTTTTCTGGGATTGTCAGTGAAAGACAGGAACCATCCAAGTGGTGATGATAGCTGTGAGAATTCTAAACAGCCTACTTAAAAAAAAAAAAAAAAAGCCCCAAAGATTTATTTACTGTTTTGCAAGGTTGGAGATTTCTTTTTTTTTTTAAAAAAAAAAAAAGCACAATAGTTTTACCTAAAGGCATGGATTTCTTCCAATGTAGACATAGGCTCTATTTAAATATTTATTTATTGCATTATGTATGTGTATCTTCATTGCTGGAAACAACCACTTCTGTCTTCTGTCAGAGGTATTGTACACACATAGAAACAAGCAGACCAGCATTTATAGTACTGACCAAAATTGTTAACGATGCTTTGAATGTTTGCCCATGCTCAGCTGGAAAGCACACAGCACAGTCATTAATGAAATCTTCTAATGATGATGCGTTAGAGTCTTCTACACTATAAAACACTTATTGGAACCAGATTGATATAGTTCATTTGCATCTATATTTTTAGATGAGATTATTGTTAATTTTGTTTTAGTAATCTCTCTATTAAAAATTAAACCTGAAAACAAAGCAAAAAGTTATGTTGTTGCATACCCTGCAGCCAGGAACCACTAGCATTTAGGGGGTTTGTGCCATTCCCTCTCTCTGCCTGCCTTGTGATTCCATCTTTAATTACATGGTGACACACCACTGAAGAATATTATGTGTATTTTTCCCCTACTGTAAATGCATGTGACATTTTAAAAAGGTAGCTTGATCATAGTTATAACGGCTACATGGGGAGCAGATATTTAATAGCAGAGGGCTCTTCAGTCTGTTGGGCAAGTACATGATGAGACTTTGGTATCTGGCTATTGAGGATAAATTCATTCAGAGAAGAAATGGAGCATGATTATTTTTAGCAGTGAAGGTAATTAACCATTGGAACAATTTACTGAGGGTACCGAGAATTCTCCACAACTGGAACGTTTTTAATTAAAATACGCTCTAACGGAACCTCAGGTATCAGGCTTGAAAGAAGAACTAACTTGGGGAAATCCTCTTGCCAGTGTGATGAGGGGAGTCTGAGCAGATGATCACAGTAGTCCCTTCTGGCCTTGAAATCTATTAGTCTTGCACAGCAGTGTATTACTGTACTCGCCGAAGACAAAGAAAGTTGAAGGATGCACATTAAATGAGCCGTGAGCCTTTTACAAGATACTCCGTACAAGTTGTAGGAGACCCCAAATTTAGTTCATCTTTTGAGAACCAGTAAGTGGTGATGTAATGAAAGATAGTATTACGGAAACGTTCCCCACGGGCCTCCGCTGAAATAATAAATCCAAGGAATTTGAGGATATGAGGAATTTGAGCAATGGAAATGTATTTAAGGGAAGTCATACTTGGATTATTCCAAGTATAATCGTGTCAAGTAATGATGTAATGATATATTGTATCATTACTGGATATAACACTTCCTTGTAAAAGAAAAGATTACAGAGGAATTCTGCAATTTGCAAGAGTGCAGCAGAGTCTGTGCATAGAGAAGGGATGTATTAAAACTACGTTGGAGATAAGGGTTCTGTCTTCACAGACCTGCCGTGACATCATTATTCACGAAGGGCATGGCCTTGAGTAACAACAAGAACCTTTCTGCTACGTCTTGATAAATTTTGAATCTCTAGTCACTAAGCGCGTTTGCTGGAATTCCCGGCTTCGAAATGGTTCGTTTATCATAATGCACTTGTAGTATCCACCACTGTCACTAATATCTCCTGGCATCAGGTTGTCTTCAACTGGCCTTTTCCTTACCACAAATGTCGGAAAAGGGAAAGACAATCTGCACAGCCCAAATGATCAAGAGAGGAGGAAGATATTCCTTCAACAGAATGTCACAACCTAACAGATTCAGATAAGGAATTTTAAGATGCATTTTTACCTTCTGCGGTGTTTTTAATGTTAGTGTGCTGATAAGTTTATTGTGCTAATGTTGTCTACTGTTTTGTAAATGTCCCCAGTCAGCACAGTAAGTAAAAAAACCCGTAAATCTCCCAAGGGCTCTGCTACTGTCTTGCTTTAAAGCCGTCTAGTGGATGGAACACTGAGCCAGGGTCTGGGTTGGTTTCAGTTTAGTAACAGCACATCTGTACAGACTTGAGCCAGTCTCTTAATTTATTAGGTGTATCTGTTATTTATTCTGTGAGAATAGTACTCCATAGGAGAATTAGGAGACTGAATCGCATTATTATCCCAGTGCTTCTGAAGTGTCAAGTCCCATTATACACATATAGCCTGACAGATAATAGAGCTGGTTTGCTGAACCTAAAACAGGAGTAAAGCCATTACTTTGAAATCTTTTTTCCTCCATGCTTGTGTTGGATGGCGATCATTACTTTATAGAGTTAGTTACTTGTAATAGACAAGGTAAAAGCAGTATAACCTGTTTTCAGGACAAGGGGTAATAGGCTTAAACTAAAAGAGGGGACACTGAGATTAGATATTAGGCAGCAATCCTTCCCTGGGAGGGTGCTGAGGCCCTGGCACAGGGTGCCCCGAGAAGCTGTGGCTGCCCCTGGCTCCCTGGCAGTGCCCAAGGCCAGGTTGGATGGGGCTTTGGGCAGCCTGGGCTGGTGGGGGGTGTCCCTGCCCATGGCAGGGGGTGGGAACTAGATGATCCTTGTGGTTCCTTCCAACCCAAACCATCCTATGATTCTATGATTTGTCTTCACCTGATTTAAATCACATTAAATGGAAGCTAAATGCACATAGGTAGTTTTCTTCCACTTTAAAATTCCAATTTAGTTGAAGCTATTTATTAGTTAAAAATAAGTGAGCTGGAAATTATTTCAACTATTTCTGACATATTATGAAGTGGCATCTAGCTGAGATTTAAAGATGAGAGTCCAAAGTTGCATTCCATTTTTAGCTGGCTAAATAAATGGCTGGACACTCAAAAGTGCAGACATGCTATTCATGCCAGTATTTACAGCTGGAAGTGGAAATCTGAGGGTCTAACCATCTGCTCAGCGTGGAGAAAATGGAGGGCTTTGTATTTTTGCAGCACTTTGGGTTCTTTTATTGTGGTGTTATTTGTGTTCAGGGGACTTTAGGGATCTTAGTGGTTTTCATTGTGTTGAATTGAAGAGTTCTTTACAAATTGCCACCTTCATCTGGCAAGGCCGTGGAAGTCAGCGAGATTACATGCAGGAGTGCGCAAAGGTTTGTAGGTCTGAGTCCAGGTTCACACTAAGCTTATTATCCTGATCATTAAAATATTACCATCTCCTCAATAGGCTTGGAAAACTCTTAAACAAATCCCAGCAACACCGTAACTGCAGAGGGAGCTTTAGAAAAGGCTATAAATCGGGAGAGATTATAGTAGACGTGACATTATTCCTTTTGCAAAAGAGACCCAGGGGTCTTTAATGCAGTATTTAGTGCTATTTTTATGTTTAGAGCATATCAAACCGAGCACACGCTTCTCCAGAATTTTGTCTAAGCTGTGAACAATGTGAATAGTGTGACTGACAGATCAGATTAGTTGAAGTGATGATAAAGTCTCTGCAGAAGCTTTATATGAAGTTGCTGAAGGTTTCATTTGTAGGTAATGTAACGGCTCCTTGTTTTCCTTTCTTGTAGCACCTTACCTAGTCTTGATGCTCCCTACCCCATGCTGGTGTTAGTTGGTCCTCTGGCCTGTGGTAAGAGAGAGCTTACTCATAAGATTTGCAGACAGTTCAACAATTTCTTCAGATACGGGTAAGTTTGCTCCAGAAGTTTAAAAGAACACCAAGGGATTGAGGCGAGAATTGCCGCCCGTTTGTTTTTTGGGTTTCTTTTTCAAGAAGTTAAAAGTTAAAGACAACCAATAAATGTTCATTGCTGTGTGTTTTAGCTCTTCCCAGGACTTGATTGCCTGAAGTCATCAAATACTTCCTTTAAAGAAAAGCTATTTAAATTATCATGTTCTTTTCCAAGGTGAACAGCAAACAAACAAACCAAAAGACATCATTTAGTGCTCTTTTTATTGATCTGTTCTATCTGTGCTCACCAATGCCCCTCAACCTAAGCATCTGTTTAGATATATATGTGTTTCTCTTAATTTTTGTAACGTACCTGCATATAAACACATTAGCATGCATGTGCAGACTGCATCCAGAAGCTAGGAAAGGAAGCAAGTGCAATTGCTGGACCAGTTTATTATCCTGTGAGTGATGCTATCAAAGCAAATGGCACCTTTCAGACTTCACCACCTGCTGGGAGGACTAATTCTGCCTATCTGAAAGGCCTGAATTATGCTCCTTACCACCTTGGGCTCCCTGTGTATTTAAAGGAGAGAAACTATCTCTTTCCAAGGGAGATTCACCCCTTGGGAATCACTTCCCGGAGGTACCAGCCTGTTTTCAGTGCACAGCAGATGCACTGTCTGGCTACGACAGATCACCACTGTTGCCTAAAATTAGGTGGGGCGAGCCGTTCCTCTTGTCCACCCATACCGTTCTTCACAGTACCTGACTTCCATAGGTCCTACACCGTGCGGTATTCAGCGCTGGTCTGTATTGCCATTACATTGTCTGTCCCCTATTTTCTCAGATTCTTTTATTGCATGAATTTGTCCGTTCGTTTCTAAGCAGACTTTGGCCATGGTTTCGCTTGGATAGCATTTGCCCCAATAGGACCTGGCTCTGTAGATGTGTGCTTGTAGGTATTGAAGTGGTGAGTGGTAAGAAAGAGACCATGGTCACAAACATATGTGAGAATGATTCGGCAGAATCTTAGTGGAATTCTTAGCATCACAGGACCATGCTCTGCATGTTGATGTGGTGTTCTAGTAGCAGTCGTCTTCTCTAACATAATACATCACGGTGAAGGAGCCTGTGTGTGTGGGAGTCTACTCTGTAGAATTGTAGAATCCTAGAACAGTTTGGGTTGGAAGGGACTTCAAAGCCCATCGAGTCCCAACCCCCTGCCACGGGCAGGGACACCCCCCACCAGCCCAGGCTGCCCAAAGCCCCATCCAACCTGGCCTTGGACACCGCCAGGGAGCCAGGGGCAGCCACAGCTTCTCGGGGCACCCTGTGCCAGGGCCTCAGCACCCTCCCAGGGAAGGATT